>CM050660.1:18255000-18607500 GCA_027574665.1 Rhynochetos jubatus | reverse complement strand
CCCAGTGGCTAAAGGCGATCAAGTTTGGGACATTCACACCCCTCCTCTGCCAGCTCTTTGTGGGTGCCAAGAGCTGCCTGACAGCCAACAGAATTTAAAATTCAAACCACAGCTTAAGGGGAAAAACTTTTCTTCCCCTTAGTTTAGCCTCATTTCCTAAGGAAAGGGCCATACCCTTTGGGTGTATGCATTGCTGCCTTTGTATTTTAAACCTCTCCCATCTTCCTGAAACGTCTGTCTGCCTTCAGCTCTATCTGGCAGAGTAGTGGCCTCCAAGCTATAATATTGTCCCGACCATTGTGAGAATAAGCCACCAGTCAGAGGACAGAAGCTCTGTTCATGGAGGAGAGGGCTGCCTGGTGAGCCCAACCTTTATTAGACATCAGAGAATCAGGGCAGAGGAACAGCACTGAGGCGAGGTTTCATTAGGTCCTGCTGCTTGAGGAATGACTGGCTTTTCCGTCCTGCACAGAGCCCTCAGGGGTATAGGTTACGCCTCTGACGATGATAATTACAAAAGGATGCGGCTGATGATAAATAAAAAGGATGCCACATTTTGGGGAGGGCAAAGCCATTTGCGGCCAGTAGGAATCTTCCTACTGGCTTCACGGAGCCTTAGTCAGCCCCGCTGAGCAAAGGGCTGCACATCTGGGTGGAGTTCAATGGGAAACATCTTTCGCAGCCCATGAAAATGTTAGCGATTTCAGCGTTTTCCTATTCTGGGCTGGGAGGAATCACGAGTCTTTTAGAGCTTTTTAATGAGCAAACAGGGAAGGAGAGTTGAGAGTTGAGGTGAATGAATTGCCAGGGGTCAGGACACCCACCCAAAAGCAAGGTGCCTTCATGTAAGCCCTTTGCCTGTCTCATTCTGATGAAGGTTTGCTTCTCAATGCCTGGGCGATTTGTGATGTCCGGCTGGTTCTGTCATTTGCTGCCTGAAATGCATTTGATCTCTGTCTCATTTCAGAGGTGATGCAGTCCTGAGGAAACAACCTACTGCGCATCACCCGCTTGCAGCAGGAACGTCGGTGGGTTTGACTGGCACGCGGGATGGGTCCCTGAGCCTTTCACCATCTGAAAATCCATACGTGAATGGTCAGGAGCTGTCCACCACGCTGGGGCAAAAGGGCTCATCACAACCTGGTCTGAGTGTTCTGGCTTAAGTCTTTATCCTCTTTATTAACATTTTGCATTCTTTTTGGTTTATGGATTATTTTTCTTTCCCCCTAGTTATTTCCTTTGCTTTCCAAAAGGAAAAAAAATCTAGGAGGAATTTATTGCAATAACTTATTCATGTATTTAGGATAAAAAAGCCACCACAAACTTTCAAACTCTTTGCAATGGGCAGGAATGGTTGCAGAGGCAGGTACCTCCAGGCACTACATTTGCAGTAAAGCGGCAGCAAGTGAGATTTTTAGGCATCGACCAGGCAGCTCCGGCTGGATTTCCCTCGCTACCACTAGAGGGGAGGCAGAATTTTCTTCCATAAATTGCCTAGTTGACGGGGAAAAAATCCTATCACATCATTGTGATGTTGAAGGCACTTCAAAACGACTCAGATGTTTAACTATTGTGCTAGTGATCATACATTCACATGGGGCTGCAGGCCAAAAAAAAGGAGAGACAGAGAGAAAAAAAAAGCCAGAGTCTTGCAGCTGAAACGCTATAAAGTGCTGAATTTTACCTTAGAGCTAAACACTCTTCAGTGACAAATTTCAAAGGCCATATGTATGGTATTTTCATGAAAAGCAGAAGACCCTAAATTTCTTTGTTTAACTGGAAGCGATTTCCCTCCCTGAACAGGAGGCTTCTGTAGTTCACCTCATTTATTGCGAGGCTACAAATTTTGCTTCCTCTTTTTTTTTTTCCTGACACAGTGAGATCTAGAATATAGAAATAACAGCAACAGAACTTGAAGAAAAAATATATTTGCTGTAATGCCAACAGGAAGGTTTGCAAAAATATATCGCTGCCATCTTTGTTTCTAGGGATGACTTCAGGCACAGGGTGATGGGGAGCAGTGACTATGTAATGGTAGCCAGAAGAGAAAGGAAGGGTGAGAAGGATATTGTTGTTGTTGGGTTTTTTCCCCAGTACATTCAAAGGTGAGATGTACTACCGTGGCCTTGCTGCTGTCACATTCAAGCCTTAGAATAAATAAGATGGAAAGGTTTCCCTATATTGTATCATGTCACCTTCTGAGCTATGTTGTTACACTCCTTGTCTTTTTCCTGAACTTACAAGGTTTAGATATGTACCTTTTTTCGTAAACGGAAGCTAATTTCCCACGTAATCACATACTTCCAGGAGTCGGGGCTTTAGGAGGTATTTTAAGAATTGGCAGCACTGGAATATTTAGATATTAAGTTTACTAAGAAGGAGGCTGGAAGAAATCTGTATGTGGGAAGGCTCACTGAATATTCATACAAATTACTCCAGTGAATCTCATTTTCTACCACTGTCTTTTTCCTGGCTGTTCCGACCACCAGAGTTTTGATCTCGGTGTTTACGTACAGTTCACTCTCGTCCCGGTATTTGTGTTCCCACTCAGGAACAGCTTTTTGCATGCGAGTCTGTTCTCTGGGAAATTGTGTTATATCCTCCTGACAAAGCTGGAAAGCTAAAGGTCATTCATTTGGGAAATGGAAACGATACAGTGTCCGATCATGCGGACACATCACATGAATATTAGCCAGTGAAAGTTCACCAGCTACAGCTGAGCCAACGTTTGTTGCTTAAAGCGTTTGACCAAGCTCCATGGATAACAACAAAATCTGTGACAAGCACAGGGACATGGCTGTGCCAGAGACAACCCCTTTCTCCCAGGACAATTGGGTTTGCCTCTTGCCGCAGCCAGGCCATTGGAGATGTCCAGTCTGAGCCATGCACTGAAGTGCTCCTGCCTCTGAGGGTTTAAGCCAAGGTGTTGCTCGTTCCTGCCGTCTTCGTTCCTACTGACCAAGTCCCGGCAATGTGAGTGAGCGGCGGTTGTCCGTGAGCAAGGGTTGCAGGCTTTACTCTGGGATTTCCATAGAGCCAGTTTGCAGCAGGCATGACTGATTTTAATTTTTTTCTTACAAATAAGCCTGGTCAATGCTATTTACATCTGGTGGTAGTGGCAGTTCTTCCTTTTCAAACTCCTGATGCATCAGAGCATCTCACAACACAACCAACGCACCAGGAACCTGTTGCCATTAGCTGATTAGGCTTTACCTGGCACTTGGGAGCACAACATACTTAAACAGAGATGGATGCGAGGACACACACAAAAGCCACAGCTTCTTGTTACGAGCAGAACTGTTGCTGATAGGCATCAATATTTCCCATCAGCTCCAACAATGCCAGAGAAATTCACACCTCACCTTACCTTCAGCTTTCTAAGTATGGTTTGCTTAAGTCAGCCCATTCCAGGTCCTTTTTGTTGTCTGACAGCTGCCTGGGAGAAAGCCACTGACTTTCCCAAAGCGTGCAGCCATCCGTTCAGCTGGCGCAGGGGGTTTGCACATGAAAGCCTCTTTGAGATAAACTCATACTCGTGCAGGGTGAATACCCATGGAGCCCTGCTGTATCGCTTGTCTTAAAAAGCAGGACTCTGTTGATCAGTGATGGGCTGAGGTTGGCCTTAATTAACCAGTGAGGTTTCTGTCCTCTGGGCCTTGTGAAGATGTAACCAAAAAAGGCAACTTATTCCATTCCCCCATTCCTCAAAGATGACAGGACAGGCTTGACATCCTAATCCTTCAGGCTTGTCTTGAGTCACTGAAAGTCTTGAGCAGTGTCAAAGCAACCAGCTGATTGCAATCTTCATGCCAAACCCAACATCTTCATTCCAGCGAGTAGTTCTCACATTAAATTTCCACATGTGTGTGTCCCCCGCCCTCTGCTGACCTCCACACCTCCCCTTTTTCAAAGAAATGAGACTTCTCTGCTGGAAAACAAAACAAAACAGAACTTAAAAAAACCACCACAACAACCCAAAACAACCAGTGCAACAACACACACAAAAAACCCCTTCCAAACACTTCCAGCAATAGCTGCTGTACAAGGCCAGTTGGGACACAGTCAAATTAGAGAGTTATTATTACCTAGGGGACATTAGAAATCAAGTTTGTTACTGGCAGTTCCTGTTTCTGTAAAGACTTGTTAATAGCTGAAATTTTAAAGGGTGTTGTTCAATTGGCAAAGCATTATTTTTCTAAGCAGCCACCATGTTCTCACCTGCTGCCGTTGCTCCCGAGTCCTGCAAATGTTTGGAGGAGGTGGAGGCTGTTGAGGGGCAGTGGGTCTCTTACCAAGGGGATCCCTGTGCCCCTGAGAAAGGAGCTGCTGCTCCTGCCCCGGCAGGCTGGATGGGAGCCCTCTCCTGATGCAGCTGGAGGCTTGTTTGGATGGGTTGCGTTTAGTCTGGTATACTCACAGAATTTTAGGGAGGAAGAAAGTTTCTTTGAGGCTGTAGTTAATGCAGAAGTGGAAGGAGAAAGGAGGCTTGAGCTTGTAGTCCCTAAAGGGAAACATTTTTTGGTTGCTTGCAACTTCCTCAGTCACAATGACTCAATAAATCAGATTTTTCACTCAGGGCCAAATCCTACCCTTGCAAACATCAGTGATGCTGGCCTAGGGGAATCTCTGTAAATCTCTGCTAATTTCCATTTTGGAGTGTTGTGGTTTTACACAATGATGTGACAGAAGCAGACTTCATTTTGGCAGAAATCTGCCCCCACTCTAGTTTATTTAACCTATGCAGTTTCCGTGCAGTTTACATACACTTTATGTCAGGGTGAATTTTCATTGTCTAAAATTATTTTAAAAACAAAGGAAACACACCCCCACCCCCAAAAAGAAAGAAATCTATAAAGAAACAGAAAATGTAAAATACTTGGATTTTGAACTGTATGTGAGCCCAGAACTTTTATTATTGATTGTCTGATGGGGATTTTTGGAGGAATCTCGGTGCGGATGTGGAAGAGAACATATGCTTCTGTCATGTGTGTGTTCGGTCAACACGCAGCAAAGTAAACGTCCTGTCCCTATTTTAGCTTTCTATATCTGTATGTGCACACATGTATATTTACAGGTGTGCATGTATATATTTATATATATAAATATTGTTTACAGTATGACTGGTTACATCTGTCCAGCTGCCTATAAATTTATTATAGGCAATTATGTATGTAATTGAATTCTAAAATGGCCTATAAATTGCAACCATCTGATATGTATATAATAAATAAGTCTTACATAAGGACTGCATACACTTCAGGGTTTAACACAATATACCCCTCTTCCCAACAGGGCCAAAGATGAATGTTTTAAGAGGGCACAGAGGAAAGCTGAGCTGCGCCCCAGTTTTTAAGCTTCTGTAGCCCAAAAGTTCACCTTTTCACATTTTTTTTTTTAAATGAAGAGATGGACAGCTAGCCGAGAGGAAGCCCTGCCTGTCACTTAGAGCTCAACACAGCATCTCTGGGGTAAGACTTTGGCTGAGCTATTTAACCCCACTCAGTCCTCAGTTTCCTCATCGCTAAAATGGGCACAGGGATAGCAGTTGCACTCCTGAAGAGTGGTTGTCCAGGGGGCCTGGAGAGGGGCAATGCCCCCCATTTGTCACCCCTGGAGGGGAGGGGATGGGTACACTGTGGCCAGTGCAGTGAGAAGGGTGGCTGTGGGCTGGACACACTCCCGCACCCCACCACGACCATCTCCAAGAGGAGCATCAACCACAACAATAAACACCAGCAGCTGCAGCGGCCGCGATGAAGGATGTCGCCAAAACCAGCAAGAATCCAACTTGCTCAGCCAACTCCTGTTTTCTCAGCAGAAAGGGAGGGGATGGGGAAACGACAGGCTTGATTCGGGGCTGCGGATCTGCGGGCTCAGGGGACAGGATAGGACGAAGGTCCCAGCTGCGGGAGCTGGGGCAGCCTCGCATCTCTCACCAGCCACGGCCCCCGGCTCCCCGTCCCTCCCTCCCCGCGGTCCCCGGCTCCAGCCCCTCTCCCCTTCACCACTTTTGCTTTATTTACGAATATGTCACTGGAATTCAAATGAGTTATCTATTCTGTGGCTGCCTCACTTTCCCACAGAGGGCCAGTGCCTGCCTGATGCAGGGTCCGGCCGAAACAGCACGAGAAGAAAAGGAAAGAGCAAAAGAATGCTTTTCAGCTCTTTTTATTCCTGCCCCCTCTCCTTATTTTATTTTGTGTGTGTGTGTGTGTGTGTGTGTGTGTCAGGCGCACTCTTCACTGGCTGTGCCCCCCCCTCGCTCCCCTCCTCCCCGCTTTCATCCCCTTGGCCCTGCTTTAGCCCCCTTTATGTTACACGATAGCTCGAATGGAAGCCCAGGAGGGTCCTATAGGGAATGCATAGGATCCCTGGGAGAAAGAAAGCCCCCAACAAGCTATACACCAGATGTATAACGTTATATGGTCAAACTGGCAAACACAAAAGCGGAAAAACAAAAGACGTGAATTAGGGAGAAGCATTCAAAGGCGTGTTTTGAAAACAGCCCAGCCAAGAGGCTGGATTCCCCCTCCTGAGACTAAATGTTTGAAAGAAAAGGTGCTGAAGAAAGAAAGGGAAGGGGGAGAGCAGGAGGGGGTGGGGGAAGAAACCCATTTTTTCTAATTAGCTGAAGTCTATCAGGCCCTGAGTTTTGCAACTAGTTTTAGGTTGGTGGGTTTTTTTCTCCTCTTTCTTTTTTTCTCCCTTTAAATCAAACATGGGAAGATGAGGAGTTTGTCAAAGTGAGGGGGGGCTCGTCAGAGAGGTGTTGTGCTGAAACCTGTGTTGCATCTCTCCCTAATCCAGGCTGCAATTAATCCTTGGGCTTTCCCCCTCTGTGTTTCCAGAGGGTTGCACCTTCCTTTATATCAGCCTCCCTTTTCTAACTTTGCCCCCACCCACCCACAAATCTTGAAACTGGGAAGGTACTGGCCAGGGGCAGAACACGACGAGGCATCTGCCTTTTTTTCCCTTTTAATTAGCCTCCATCAGCTCAATGCCCTGCGTGCCTGACCAGCTCTGACCATTTGTCCCAGTCTGAGGTGAAAATTCATCCAAAGGAAAAAAAAAAGGAGGAAAACCAACCAAACAAAACCTCAAAACCAGGGATTTCCATGTGCAGTTGCAGAGATTGCAGGGATTGCAGGATTACAGGGGCAGGTTGAATGCTCTCTGCTTCCACCACTTGATGCCTCGGCAGCAGACCGGAGTCTGTGTGTCTGTGCTTGGTGCTTCTCTCCCAGGCTAACCCTGCAAAGGAAACTCAGGAAAAACAAGGAGTTGGCTGGGACTGGGCTACTTCTCTTTTGCTGGTGGCTTTGAAATTCAAGCAGCAGCATTTGCACCTTGGCAAAGATGGCCTGGAGGGTGCCCGGGAAAATTCATCCTCTCCTTACATTGACCGAACATCACGAAGGGCCAGAATTTTCTGCCTTAGCTTATGCACAAAATCGATGGGGCTACTAACAGAGGAAGGATATCTTGTCAGGGTGGGATGCTAGCAGTCTTACCCTAATTAATTTTCTCTAATCTTGCACAGTGTATAATACAGAAATCTTCCCTCTCTTCATGCATGCAAACACACAGATACACAAATCTGCTGTCCTGGCCCATTTCCTCTTGACTCCAAAAAAAAAACTACTGGAAGTGCTAAGATGTGCTTGGGGAGAGGGAAAAGAGGAGAAAATAGAGCAAAGGGAGCAGGTGAACAGTGTTTGCTGGGGAGTGGGAACACGTCACAGCTGTAGCGGAGGCACTTTCCATCACCAAGCAGCATCGCTGGCCGGGTGCGGCTGTGGACCGTGGGCTTTGTAAGGAAAGCGTGGTCAAAAGAGCTGGACCTATTGCAGGGCTCCTTATCACTGTCATTTACAGCAGCTGGCTGCTCTGGGATGTGAAACCAACAGCCTCAGTGTTATTCCAGAGGTGAAGGCTGCAAGACAGCTCTCCCTATTTCTCTGCAAGTGTCAGCCCTCTCCCCTCCTCTGCCAGCGGCAGACAGAGAAGCGCAGCAAACTATTAAGATATCCAATATATAACAAGGGGCTGGCAGAATTACCACGCTGAAAATGTATGTTCACAGTTGAACAATTCATATTTTAGCTCCTTCACCTGGTGGTACATTTTTTTGATATACTTGTGGCAATGGATAAAATAGATTCATTAGCTTTGATTAACCTTCTTTAACTAGAGTTAAAAACCTGCTGCAGACAGCTCTGCTACCAATGCAGCCTTTAGGATGCTTTATCATGTTTAAGACCCAATTACTGTTGTACCAAATAAGAATAAACCATCACAATAAAAATGTGGTGCACACAGCCCTGTTAAAGCTCACGGCAAATAATCATTAATTTATAACAGCGGCTTCCCCATTTCTATAGTTTTATTGATGGCTACAGTTAATTCAAGTTGAAAACAATGTAACTTGACACTGATCAGACCAACTAGTTTTCTGGTTTTATTGACTTTTGCCTTTTCTTTTCTTTTTTTTCTTTTTTTTGCTTTGTGCTTGGAGTCTCAAATGGCTACTTCTTAATAAACCCTCATAAAAAACAGGCAGAGAACAGCAAGGCAGAGATGAAAAGGCTTTGGGGGAGATTTTCAAAGGCACAAAAGGTGCCTAACTCCCATTGACTTTCAATTACTGATTCATTTTTATTACAAATTTTGAGAAATTAGGAGGCAGAGTTGAGTTTTATGCAGTTATTTGTTTGTGCCAGCCATGAGGCTAGCAGTTTTAAAGAAAAATGATGCTTTAAATCAGTAATTGCTTAGAAACTTTTTTGTTCGTTCATCTGCAACCTATTTGCTTTTCTGCTTTTCAGAGAGCTCTTTGATCTTAATAAAAGTCCAGAAGGAATACAGAACATAAATACACTTGTTACTGCAGCTTTTTGGTTTTCGCCAAGGGCCTGATCCTGCACTCCCTTTAAACTGATGATTAACTTCATGAATGTTCGGTTAGGCTTACTCATCAGCGTAAAACTGCCTATCTGCTTAATTTCTTTTGCAGGATCAAATTCTGTGCTAATTGAAAGAGCCTCCATGTGTTTGTTTTACATTTCCTTGCATTTTGGCATAACTGGATCTGGAAAGCAGCTGCAGAACGCAACGTGTTAATTTTGGACAGGGTTTGACTGAAGTGGGAATAATAAACAGTGAGATGCTGCAGCTTTCAGGCAAAGCAGAGTAACAACAATTAAAAAAAAAAGAGAGAAAGAAAGATGCTAAGGAAACAAATCTCCAGTCAGTAAACTGACAAGTGGAGCTTGATATTTGGTTTAGCTGAAGGCAGGCCACCAGGATTGTGAGCTGCTGTTTGGGAGTGAGAAACGCTAGTGTTTGCAGGCCAGCCTTTCCGGTTTGTCTTTTCAACGCTATTTTCTCTTTTGAGTCCTCCTTCTATAACAAGCTAAAGATGGGACTCTGGTTAAACTATAGTTTTGTTCACAAAATGAAGTGCAAATTCTCAGCAATGCAGAACACCAAGGAAATAAACTCAATCCCCATGGTTACTAATTTGGAAAGTTTGGGTCAGAGGAATGATCTAAATCCAGTTACCTCTTTGCCAGGATACTGTGCCCAGTGAAATCTGCTGCTGGGTAGGGTCGTGATTATTGTTTCTAGGCTGATTTTAGGACATTGTGCTCAGTAGATTTTACACCAGGTCAGGGTAGATGCCGTATCTTCTGTGCTGATTTTATTTACCAACTCAATTGGTTTTTTCAGCACCTTTTTCTCTTTTCTCGTAGCTCCTACACTTCACAACATTGACTGAACTCCTTCAAACTTTATAATACTGTTTCTTTCCACAGTATCGGACTCTCCACTTGTGTGACCTAAAATAATGCAGCTGAATTAAGTGAAACTATATTAGATCTGTTTCTGGTGTAAACTGGTGTATCTCCAGGATCAGCTGACAGTTTCAATAAAATTCTTTGGGTTATACATGTTATCCAGGCAAGTAATTCCAGTGTTTGCAGTGGAACTATTCCCCCATGAGTTAAATGCCTCTGTGAATTTGCAGAATATAACTCACACCTTTTGAGAAGAGCTGAGAGAAGCAGAAGCAGGTTTATGCTCCCACTGAAGTCTTGCTCCCACTGAGTGGAAAGGAGCTTTGCTCCCCTTTTTCCTGGAGCAAGACTAGAACTGATATTAGCTATACGTTATGTTTTGGACTAAAAATGCTTGCAAAGAATGCCAGATACTAGACTGCATCTAAAATGTCTTCAAAAGAACCCAGATTTAATATTTCATCAGAAGAACAGAGAGGGAGATTTGCTAAACATCAAACAAATATTAATACAAATGCCTCCTGAAAGCAAGTCAGTTATGAAAAGCAGTGAATACAAATGTTCCAATTGACATTACTGGTGCATGGTTGTGGGCTTTTTGTTTACACTGCCACATCATGAAAAATAAAATACACCCAAACTGTGCATATTGATAAGGATATGCTTTCATCTCTGAATCTGGTGACATGTGAAAGCCATTTCAGTTTTATTCTTGTACCTGATATTTGCACCATGAAACCCTGAAGAAAAATACTGCTTCTGTACCAGTTGAGTGCATTTTTCTGCAGTTCAGTACATGCATGGAGAAAACAGCTTTAGGGAAGTGGCTATGTCTGATCCTGCTTTAGACTATAGCTTGATTCTGCACATTGTGGGGGAAAGGATATAGAAAAAGTGT
This sequence comes from Rhynochetos jubatus, assembly GCA_027574665.1. Lineage (NCBI taxonomy): Eukaryota > Metazoa > Chordata > Aves > Eurypygiformes > Rhynochetidae > Rhynochetos > Rhynochetos jubatus. Next base: position 18,596,805 of record CM050660.1, on the reverse strand, counting down.
TAACCTGAAAGTTTGACATCTGAAAGTGTTAATCTGAAACTTAATTCTTTGTGCTACCTTTTGTTTTCTTATAACATTGGCAAGGTCATACAAGCTCAAAGAGATCCGTGGAAGTTGAGGTACCTACAATCAAGTAGATGGGTTTATAATCCCTGGCTACGTGAAGATGGTATTTTCCAGGCTATGCCAGAACTGTATGTATGATTACATTTCTGTCTCTTTGGGCAGTGGACGTTGAAGTATGTTTGAAGAAGCAGCCACGAAGATGACCACGGTGGTGGTCATCCATAAGATCAGTTTTGGCTCAGTCTGTGACTGGTTTGCAGTATTTGGATATGAAGCGATCCTAACTGAGCCTCTCCGTTATCTGTCTTTCTAAATCTGTAGGCTTTAAGTATGATTTTAGAATGGAAGGGAGGAGAAGTCATTCCTATCATCCACTTATCTTTATTATTATTTTTATTGCTTTCATTTTTCCTCAGAAGAAACAGTTGAAAAGGAAGGAAAGAAAAGAAAATTTGAATCCCTTTAACTCGTTGGAAAGGTAAATAAAAATTTCAGCGAGTTAGGGACAACATTCATAGACACCTTTGTTTTCCACAGCTTCCTGACAAACTTTGATAACAGGTATTTCTGTCCCCAAAGAGACCAAGCTTCAATTTCCAAGAAGTCATCCAGTACTAACCTACTTGACCGCCTCTCATACAGCAGTCCTAATCCATCCTGTAGTAACTGAAGTGATTTTATGTGCTGAGAATGCCAAATAAACACAAAATAATAATACAGTTCCACCTCAAATGTATCAGCTAAGACAAGAAGCCACAGCTTGTTAGGCCAAAACCTGTTCAAGCCCCAGAAGAGCTGTAAATAACCAGAAAGAAGATGCCTACAGATAACAGTAAAGGAAGGAATGGAATCCCACAGATATGCTATCAACCTGTGATTTCAGCAATGCTATCAGAAGCAAAACTGCTGAGTTTCATGAGAATATGAAGGAATCAAACTGACATTTGAATCTACCAGTCATGGTTCCCATCTAGCACTCTTCATATAAATGTCATTGTGACTGTGATGGTCACAGTAGGAATAAAGCCTGTAGGTCTCGTGTTGGTTCAAATGTGGCAACATTGAAATGAGTCAAACTGTGTATTTTTCAATCAAGCACAACCGCATGTGATATTCGGGAGCTCAAATCTAAAATGTAGATTTATGATGTCAGTGGGCAACCGTTCTGTGGGACCCATGCTGCAGGGAGCTTGAGCCTTATTCCTTCAGCTAGATTTCAAACAAATTGGAAAGGACAAAATGAAAAAGAAGAAAAAAGACAAAAATGTTAGACAACACTCCCCCCAGAAAAAAAGGAAAAGAAATTGAATCCTTTGGAGCTGTGTAAGAATAATAGGAAATTTATACTCAATTAAGCCACTCAAGCAGAGCTGTTAATTAACCTTATCAGAAAGGACATTCCATTTTTATAGACCTGAGGCTACCAGCAAGCACTGGACTTTTTAAGTGGATGAAAAAGGTGCAATACATTGATTTTAAAGTACAAAAGCATATCCAAAGAAAAACTAAGTACAGATCCAATATAACTTTTAAGAAGGTTCAGTATTAAAAGAAAAGAGAATATAGGAAAAAATATGATGAAGGGAAACAATGTTTCTATGGCTGCTATTGAATATCATGGACCAGAAAAAAAACCTGTCATCAATGATATCATGTTGCAATGACCTATACAAAATCTATAACTGTCTTTAGAAGGTCAGAATTCTGTTGGACAGTCAGATGGACTAAATCTTACATAAATATTATACTATGCATATACAAAAAAACCCCCCCAAAAAAAACAAAAAACAAACTGTAGTCTATTGCATCCTACCCCCTAACATGAGAGACAAAAGTTGAAAATATGATCAAGGAAACTTGAAAAATTTACTATAAATTGATATGGTAACATGATCATCCTAAAAGGGCAACAAAAATACCAGCTAGTAAAGTAGAAACTATTGAGACATAACTAAAAAAAAAAAAAAGACACCATAAATCATGTGTAAAGCATCAAAATATTGAAACATTACACGGGGTTGATAATGACCTGCACTAATACAAATTATAAAGGACCAGTGAAACTAGCACAGATAAGATACCTAGAGAATATGAAGCTCTGCTCTCCTGGAAGTCAGCTGAGCTCCCTGGGATATACACCTGCAGAAATTACTGTCTGTCTTTTTTTTTAATATGTCACACAACAGGTTCATTCCATCTTGCAGTCACTGTTTTATCAGCTGGTATTTGTTCTTATACTTCACTATAGATGTATGTATTACACACACATTAAAAACACATACACACTTAAATGAGTAATGGGAATTAGGAGGATTTTTAAATTAAAAAGTTCTTTTAATGACGTTCTTCTGATGTTTAAAGAACATACTATTTCTAGGAATATGAAGAATAGCCTTAGTTAAAGTGTTTAAATGTTTTGCCCAAATATCTAGCAATGGTTCCCCTGAAAATTTTATATCCTTAAATTACACAGTTCAGGCATTCTTGCATAGTACTGGACTAACTTCTACTCACTTTATTCAGGATAATATTTCCCAAACAGATCAGAAATAGAGCTTCCTTTCTAGCAAATAAATTTGTGATTAAAAAAGGAGCTTTTATTCTGCATCATAATGAAATGGAGGTTCTTGAGGTCTCTCATGGATAGACTCACCAGAACAAGAGCAGTGGTCAGAGCTACCAGTTAGACCTGGGACATGAAAGAGCCTGTTCTGGCTTCCTGCCTAACAGCCATCTCAGGGAAAGTAATGACTGCTAAATTATGTAGGACAAATCCAGTTTGCTTAAGTGGTTCCTCTGGCAACTGCCATCATGAGAATCTTTTTAGGATTAGTTACACTTTCTGAAATTTCAATGAAAATTTCAATGAAATTTCTCTGCTTAAGTTCATCAACTTAAGTATGTTAGAAATATGGAATCAGACTGCGAGTCTGTCCCACACTGACAGAACTGGTAAATCCCTGTACTGTATTCTGCTAATGAGTTGTCCATTTTAGTGTTGAACTATATTTCACAACTTCCTGTGGGGAAACCCATCCTATCAACTTTCCTTTCTGGGGAAAGATCTGCCTATTCCTCACTCTCCACTATCTTTTTTTATTCATTCAAATAATTTTTCTTTGTTTTTTTAATCCTAAAGAATTGGTTTGAATGAACACAATTCCAAAAACCAAGAAAAAAGGGTAGAGACCATATTGTTCAAAAACATTCAAATTTTGCAGCGGGGGTGTATTACGTTGATAAGTAACATGCAGCATTCGATTTCAGAAGCATCTAACAGTGCCATCAACTCTGCTGTGTCACCTAAACGAGTCACTAGAGCTCTGGAGCATATGCAGATGGAATAAATGATCCTGCCTGGGGAAAAGTGAATTTCCTTTACATTAAAGTACAGTGGGGACTTTCAGAGTTTTATAGTATGTGGTTAAGTCACACCTTTACCTCTAGATCTTCTACTTTCTGTGAGCCATTAGCAGCTGGAAATGAAAAATACAGAACAAACTTTTAGGGAAAATATTGCAATCCCTCTATAAGCTTGTAAATACTAGTACTGCAGACTGCAGGTGGGTACATGTGTTTTATAATTCCAGAAAGAGACAGGTAGGGGAGCTCTTATAAATATGTTATTAAGCGGTAAAGCACACTAAATGTAAAAAAAGTGTGTTTAGTTCCATGAAGAGAACAAAACCCCTTCCTCTTCTGGGGAATTTGGGGTGCAATTTGCCAATGTACATCAGCTGGGGCAATGATTTTTTCAGTGGGTAATAGCTGCATGTCTAATTAAGGTCAAGGGGCACTAATACTAAAAAGCAAGTTCAGGGCATATTACATAAAAGATTTTGGCTTAGAAAAATGGGAATGAGGGAATCAAAAAGGATAAAGTAATTTTGTATATCTAGATTTTAAATATTTGAATATCTGTTCATTTTTCCCACGCTTATGGGGAAAAGACATGCATATGTGTGTGTGGGGAGAGACACAGAGAAAAAAGTTGAAAAAGTTTATATAAGTAATTTTTCATCTATCCTCCTTTCACCTTTGCTTTGCTAAAATGTTTTTTATCAGATTTAGATTTTTCTGAATAACATTTTCCTGTTGTTTCAACCCAAAATGGTATTTACCCTGTCAGGTTTTCCACTCAGTGAAAGGACCTGTATTCACATACGCATATATTCCTCATGTGAGTCTGTTTTGCTTCACATATCTCTGAGTATGAAGAAATGACAACTGTGAGCCATGCAACTTTTGCAATACAACTGGGAATCTTTGGATTTGCTTGCTGTCTTTGGACAACCAAGATGGGTTTCGCCAGGAAAGGCCACATCAGTTGCAGGCCATGCAGAGGATTCTGCTGTCGCCTTGTTTTGTCCTCCCAGAAAACCTGCACAAAGGTACTACCATGCACACAAAATTCACCTCTGACACAAGCTAATCTAGAGACAACATCAGAAAGCAGCACATCTTCCATTAACTTGCTGCACCTGCCATTTCACCTCACTGTGTCTCCTTTTCTTCTGTCTCCATCATATATCTATCCTGAAAAATCTGTATGGCATGGAACATCTTTTTATGTCTTCAAAAAGAAATGCAAAGAGAGGGGCATCAGTCTCGATTAGAACCGTTTAGTCCTTGCCATAATGCAAATGAACCCTATTAAATGATGGAGGCCTTAAATAGTCTGTACTGAACCTACTGTGAGTAATTTGGATAACTTTTTAAACAAATCCATTCTACATTCTTTTATGAACAAAACAGAACTACTGTGCTAACCTCATCCCATAATTTCTAAGCCCCAGAAGCCCTACAAAAATGTATCAGCAATTAGTTTTGAATTAAACAGAAAGTGATGAACAAATGCAAAAGTATTCACCTTTGTAACATGGCCACATTGCAGAGATATAAGAGCACAGCTGTTCTCGCCTAAAAAGGAGAATTCCAGAAAAAAAGAGGCTGGGAAAGAAGTCAATAATGGGTCCTGGAACTGAACATCATGCTCAGATTAATTTAGAAACCACTAAACACTTTGGAAAAAAAAAAAAAAAAAAGAGAAAAGAAAAAAACCACCATTTTTTTATTAGGCAAGAATATGTGTGATTTAAATCCAGCACTGGAAGCAGAAGTTCAGGCTTCCACTCCTGACACACCTTAGCTCAGGCCAATTGTGCAAGCAGAAATGGAACTGGTGTATTTTTCAGTGGAAAATGAAACTGATCCAGAAAAATCAACACTCCAGAGGTAGGTTTGGGTTCCAGATTTACCTACTAGCACAGTATCTAAAAATAATAGGAATACGGAAGGTTTGAGGGGAGAGAACAGGGATTGCTAGAAAGGAAAGAATCCAGAATGAAAGGAAGGAATTCATCTGGTTCACATTAATTTGTATTAATTTCCATTTAATAGTATAACTACCTGTATTGAAAGAATGAACATGAGATATTTTCACTGATTGTCCCATGTAACTTAATGCTGAAGGAAAAGTAATTGGATATGGTTTAGGGCTCAAAGAGACCTGAAAGTGGAAAGGTGAAGATCAGAACCACCCCCAGTGAGCTCCACTAGCTCCAGTGGCAATGTGGCGTGCTGCAATTTCAGACGTGCGTGCACGCTCCACCGAGGGCACTCACCACTCCCTTGGTTGTCGGTGGGTAAAGTCCAATTTACATCCGGCTGAGGAGCCAGCCTTGCCTTTGGTATTTAAATCTCGATCCTGAGGCTGGCCAACTGTAAAAACAAGCCAGCAGTGACATTTGATTTGGACTCCAATAATAATTTGGCAATGTCAACCTTTTCAGAGGTCTCCCAGCTTATATACTTCACTGTTATTGAAAGAGGTGTTTTGGTTTTACTCGCTGAAAAATCCCCAGTTCTTTCACCCTTCCAGTTTGCTAAACCATGTGCCAGCACCTGTGCTGGGTGTGTGCATGTTAACGGCTCCGAAAGAGACCCACACATCTGCTGCGGTGAGCCACCGGGTTTGGAAAGCTGCTACATGTCATGAGGCTTGGGTGGCCTCTTTTAACACCTTCCTGGTCTAGGAGTATTCTTCCAAAACCCGTGCCATGAAGTCCTGGGCAGCTCCTGCAAGGAATTGAGCAGTTTTCCACTTGCCATGAATTTGGTGGCTCAAAGTCCCGTGGCAGTTTTGTGGCCCTCAGTGAATCAGAACCAGTAAAGTGCTCTGAGCCTTTTTGGTTGGAACCAGTGATGGAAATGGAAGGCCACAGTACAGTCAAACCAGTGCTCTCTGAATCCTAACTGGCCTGAAAATCAACCCTGTCCACGTTACTGGTCTCTCCTTGTGATTTCTCAAATCTCAGGTGAATTACCTTTTGGGTTGCATTATTAGCGGGTTCCCAACAGATGGTGCTAATGAGACTATTAAGTAGCCTAACCCAATATGCAAATGACGTTGAAAAAGGGGCTGCTGGGACCTGTCCTTTTCTTCTTTCCAGCTTGTGTTAAAAGGGAACTTTATTAAACATTGCTGCAAGAGGCTTCCACAGGCTGAGAAATTTGTAAGGTTTTCGAGCCACAACTGAGGAAAGCAGAGGTAAGTCTGTTGCTTATCCAAAATCAATCTGGCAGCAGAGGGATCTGGGCTCTGGGAATTAATTAATACAGGTAGACCAATCTTGAATCCTTGCTACTGGTATTTAACAAAGCCTTGTCCAAAAGCCCTTTCAAAGCCTGCAAGAAAGTCGCCTTTGTTTGTGTGGCTGCTTGAATGTTACTCTGTTACCTTCTTTTACACACTGTGGTTTTATGTAACACACCAAATACAATGTTTAAGTAAGGTTAGTGTTATGTTCTACAGTCTAACAAATAAAAGGATGTTTAAAGTTAAGGCTGACATTCCATCCTTCACTTTTTGTACCTTTATGTTACATCACACCTCAAACATAACATTGATTTAGGGTCCCTGCCCTGGCTCTATCAAGACACGGGGAGATTAATTACATTAAATACATTATTCTGACCTTTGCGTTAACTACCCATTCCTTTGACGGTTTAATAATTTCAACCTTTGGGTAATGTTGGCTGTTAGCACACTCTGCTAGTCTTTTTTTCCTTCTTCTTCTTCTTCAAATAGGAACATCCCCAAACATTAAAAATGGGATATTTCCATGTACTTAAGGTCATATTTGCAGTTTCTTTTCTAAACTGGACATTATGGATCAGCTTTTCCAGACTAAGCACATGTACATAAACATCACACATTACAGAAGTGCAGACTTAACTTCAGAATGTAACTCCTGAAAGAGTGTGTTCATCCTATGTTTCTGGGATAATATGTCAGGTACCTGTATACATACAACCAGCCATTCGTTCATGCTTACATGGGCATGCATGGCCTTATTCTTCTAGAGCTAGATAGTATTATTGAATAACACTGCATCTGGGTTGTTATTATCACCATTGGTTTAAGCATGTTTATTTTCAAATTCATAAAGCTCTGATATAGCACTTACACCCAGTGCCCAATGTAGAGCTAAAGCATGTCCTACTTTTCACTGGAGAGAGAGCAAGGAAGAGGGGAAAAAGGTGGCTTTGTTTGGCACCACAAATACCCCAGAATTTCTCCTATTGCATTTGTTTTTCTGGATTAATTTTCAAAACCTGAAAAAATTAGTTTAGAGCAGAAATAAGGCCACCCCTTCTCTAAAAAATTGCTAATAGTCCAAGAAGAGCTCTTCCAGTAAGATCAGTGTCCAGTGTCTTGTCTCTGACGGTGCTAGTTGGAAAATCTATAAAAATGGGGCAAGTGTGCAGGTGAAAATAGGTTAGCATGTCATTAGTTTCTTTTAGGCATTTCTTAAGGCCGTTCCTTTTCTGGAGACGGACCACCAGCCTACTCTGTGCAGCTATTTTGGTATTGTTTGCTAATGGCCATGGGCTTGGGCAGGGAGCAGGGCACTGCTGGGGATCAGAGTAGGTAGGAACTGTGGAGTGAGACAAAGCAAAAGAAATCCTTTCCCTATGTCAGCATCTCAAAGGTGCCTGGCCAGATTTGTGATGGTGGCAACTTCCCAAGAGTCAACTTAGGTTTCTCCCAGGTGACCTACAAATTCCATAACATAAAGCAGAGTTAAATGTCTTTGTTTCTTGTTGAAAGACACGTTGTGGCTGCTGTTGAAGAGAGGTGCAGAATCAACTTCACCTATGATAATAGAAATCCTGGGGCCTTTAATGTAGAAAGTTTAATTGGAGAGGCTGGACATTGGATCAAGGAACTGTGACAGGGGATTCACTGAGGCTCTTCTAACACCTGAAAGTCCTTACATACTGTTGGATTAGTCCATAAACTGGAGTTTCCTCTCTATTATTGACCTCCTCTGTGGCTGTGAACAAGTCACCTATGCTAAGGGGAAACTGTGCTTACTGGTCTCTAAGGGCAAATGGCGAGGTCTGGAAGATTACAGATGTTGCCCTGAAACAGGGAGGGTATGTCCTCCTGGTGAGGAAACTGAAGCTGTGTTTGTTGCAAATATTTCAGCTGTTGACTCATAGAATGGATTGGTGTATTCCTTTGACACACAATAATTTTTAGATATATTCCCCTCAGCTTCCATTCTTTTCTCTCTGTAACCATCAGGATTACTTCAATGTCATGGGAGCCAAACATAGCTTCCTATCATGGTTTCTTGTAGCAGTCTTTGGTGCAGATGACTGTGGATCAGGCAACAAGAGCAATTTCAACTACATACATGATCTCTTCTTTCAGCCCTTCTTTGGGGATCTCTGATTTTGAAGGGGGATTTTTATCATCAGAATAAAATCCTGGTTGAGCCATTTCATCTCAACACAAGCTGAAGGCCAGACATTTCCAGCCCTTATTTTAGATCCTGATTCTGTTCTAGGGGAATTCAGTTAAGCTTATAGCGTAGTATGACTCCTATGGATGGTTCTTGATACATAAAATAACAAGGACAATTCATAAATTACTTTGCATGTGACAAATCTCATCGGAACTTGACGCTGTGCAGGATAAAAGGTGTCAAATGTGTTTGGATTGCATCAGGCTGCTTACTGCAGGCCAGCATTTGCACTGCAAACGTATTGTGCTGCCATATACTGCAGTGCTGAAAGAAGGATAAAAATAAGCGACAGAATAAAGGGACACATGATTTCCACTGCTGGCAAGGTGACGTCTGCCATCCTGGCTGACACATCAGTGATTAAACTCCAGACTTCCAGAGCTGCTGCTTTTGTAGCTTGAACTGGAGTCAAACCTACATAGCTGGGCTGTAACCGTCATGGTCTTAATGTATTGGACATGCCTTGTGACCCCCTAATGCACAGACACGTACACAGGGCTGGAATTGTCCCCAGATGCCTGTTAGGACTTCCAGCCTGGAATCATGAATGCTGAAAGATAGATATTAAGTGGAAAGGATGTAAAATATATTTCAAATTAACACATAGTTATTGATTTAAACGTCACAACCCTCTTTCTCTGAAAGCAACAGTTTGGGAAAATGTCGTATGTAAAACAGGATCAAGAGTTTCACATTTCCAGTTTTTCTTGGGAGACAACAGAGCTATTCTTCTTTCCAGTAGGAAGGAAATGTTCTAATACACTTTTGTATGTATTTTGACATTCATATTGACTATGGGTTGGGTCAGGGTGAGATTGTATAGAAATTAATATCACTTGCAAAGGAAAGTTACCTTTTCCAAATTAGTGCAGCTTTCCAGTCATTCTGGGGAGAAAGATTTGATTTGCAGAAGCCTGCAGCAAATCCATCTATGCTGGATATGTCCTATAGGTAAAGTCCCAAGCTCACTGGTACTATTAACTGGCCTATTTTTCACTATAAAAAAGAAGCTGGCATCACAGTTTTGGTCAGCTTTTGTTTGGCTCTGAGCCACATCATCCCTTTTCTACTTTGGAAGCAAGATGACAGAAAGCCCTAGGAGCAATAAGATAATCATCTTTCTGCTAAAAAGTAAAATGCAGAGGTGTAAATGCAAGCCAGGTCTCTGGAATGTAGCACAGACTATCTTAGCTTGGTTGTGACTCTCAAACCTGAGCCCATCACACAGGGAAGAGGAATGAAACTCTTGACAAGAATCCAATCTTGGGACCAAACCTCCATCCAGCTGTGCCCATGCTGCCTGTCCAGTGCCCTGTAAATGGGAAATGGGCAGTGGGGAAGTAACTGCTTCCCTTTCTCCTGCAGTTCAACATGGCATGCTTAAAGAGCAACGGTCTGAAAGAAGAAAGCAAAATCTCTTTCCAAATATAAGGATGGGAAAAAAGAAAAAAGGGGAAAAGCTGCATAAAACCATCTCTGCCAGAGCTGAGTTCTAAATGGGAGAGGAGCTGCAGTGGCTGCAGGAGGCGGTGTGGGGAGGGGAAGGGATCAGGACTACAACTTCGAGTCCCTCTGGGGATTTCCTGCATGGATTGCACAGTCATTTGTAAAAATCGACTGTGACTGTTACACTCACACTTACTTCTTGTTGCTTTATTCCACATACAGCCCAACATGTTTTTCCACCGACACGCAGATTTCGAGCTGTTTTGTTTGGACTTGCCAGTGGAGGGGCTTCAGTTGACACAAAGGGCTTATCAATAACATTGAACCCTTTATGACAGCTGGTTTTGCTTCCCGAATCTCCTGTTAGGGAGCAAAAGGGGTGGCTGCAGGGAAAGGAAGCTTGAATAGCAGCCAGCACCTTCCACGGGTAGCACACTTCAGGCAAATCTAGAATTACCTCCCTCCCGGCTTCAATTCCCCAACAGTGCTGAGGCCCCCTCCACTCGGCACCAACAGAATAAGCCTTCACTTGATTGCTTTGGTAAATCCATCATTTTTGCATCCTAATAATTAGCCCAGCAGCTGTTGCAAAGCTGGAAACATGACCGTTTCCTTTTTATTGAAGGGATCACTTCTCTAAATGAGTGATGTCCATTTTAACTCTCCCCTGATATGCATAAATACGCACGCAGCCAGTGTGACTTTAGGCATGAAAAATCAGTAATGGGTATATGATTCTCAAATCTAGTAGAACTGATAAAAATCAGGGTTGCTGTCAGCTGTGTAAATTGAGAGCTCCAAGTGAATTTGGTGGTTGATCTGGGAAAAGGGGGTTTTTCTGCTGGTGAGTTGCTCCCTCTCGTGGAATGCCAGAGCGGCCGTAAAGCTCTGTCGCTCCTTGGATGGCTCTGCTTGAGGCACAGTGTGAAACCCAGAGACACGCACACACACACACACTCACAAGCCTGACCCTGCGAGCATGGAAAACATCCCTGCTCTCTGGGTTTTACGCCAGGAAACTTGGCTTGCTGAGAAAAAATCTTTAGGAGTGAAAAGAGTCTGCCCTCCCAGAGCCTCATCATTATTGCCTTGTGTAGCCTCATTAGTTTGGCTATGTTGAAATCCTTGTACAGCATGGATCTGGGGGTCTTGAAGAGGCAGAGACATCTGAAGCTAAGAAACAGGACTGTCTCTTTTCCTTTCCTCCACTTCTGTTTGGTTGGTGTTGTCCGTTGGCTTTCTCCAGGACAAAACAAAACCTGTTTTGGGGATGATTAATTATTGTTGAATTATTAATACACTATTAACTGAATAGCTATTATTGCTAGCTTATTAACTGAATAATTTCCTCTTCCCTCTTTCTGTTTAAAGGTTCCCCCTATTTCTGTAACTCAGATAGTCTGAACCCTTATCCATTCTCCCAGCCACAAGAACGAGCCAACTTCCCTGTCATCCCATGGGTATGATTCCCCTCCACCCCCCCAGGATAATCACATGTTCTGGACTAGTATTTTTTTATTGCTTTTATCGAGAGATTTTATTACAAAGGAAAATATGTCCTGTATTTCTTAGGCTGGAAGGATATAGACTTGGCAGTTAGGAACCACCATAGCAATTTTTAGCACAGTGGTGTGGTTTACATGGATTAATCTGCAGTAACTCTTTGGAACGCTCTTCAACCGCTCAAAAGCTGCCTTAGTCCAAACAGTTTATAAGCTAAATAACAAAAGTCTTGTAAATATTTATTTAACGAGACATATTTTGAATAACTGACATGTATAGAGCCTTCCTAGAGAGTGTGTTATCACCATCAATTTTCATGGGCTGATATAATAACAACTACCAGTGTAAACCGTGGCAGGGAAGATATTGACAGTCCGAGGCCGCTGTTAGCAGCAGTGTAATAGCGGGGCAAAGAGACTGCACCGAGCTGAAAAAGCAGGATTCAAATGGGGTTTGCTTCCACTTGGCAAATCACTGGGAGAAAAAGTATGTGGGTTATCTGTTATTAGACAGTGACTGTAAATATGCTGTAGTTACCATGCTATTGCAGTGTAATTATACAGAGGTTATTCCTTTTTGATAACTACCTACCGGGCAGAGAAAGAAACAGAATTTATAGAGCTTCATTTTCTTCTTTGGTCTCCTAAATTCTGAACCATGTTTTCATGCCACAGTGATGGGCGCTGTCTTACCATCTGTACAGACTAAATTAATCTGGGAAAACACCAGGTTAATTACCTAAACATATTGCTTATACTTTACCCTATTGTTTCATATTTAATATGTGTATTTTTAGAGAGAGATAAAGTTATTTATGCTGCAAATGGCTCTCAGTTACGAGTTCATGAACCCTCTGATTAATATGAATTAGAAATGATAACATAGTAAATGTGTAGATTATCTTGAAAGAGAAACCCCATTTGCTAGTCTTATAATTATTACACACGGTTTCAAGCCCTTCATTCAGCTCTTTTGCACCAAGAAATGGCTTCTCATCCACTGGTATCAAGAACCAGCTCAAATTCTGGACATATTTCACAACCATTTTTTCCCCTCTATGTGTCTATAGTGATGATGGATGGCACGGACTGACTGTCCTTAGAAGTGAATGTATTTATTTGTCCACGGGATACGGATAGCACATGAAATTGCAGTGGTAGTGTAAACCTCCCCCACACATCACCCTCTGTCAGTGTGGCTCAGCTTTGACAAAAAGGGACACAGCGAGCCATGGGGAAATTGTGTTTAATTCCAAAGTCACACAGAGAGTCAGTGGCAGGCTGACAATGAGGACTTCCAGCCCCTCATCGGCATTCCTCTGCCGTAAACACGGGGCACCAGCCCCGACTCTAATGATACAGGGGAAGTTACACTCAGTGCAAGAGATGCTCTGCAAAAAGGCCTCCCTTGCATTCGGTTAAAATGCTGCTAGTGGGATGTGATTAATCTAACTTCAGACTCTAGAATAGCTACTATTAAACCCAGGGGATGGTTTTATTGGGAAAAAAAAAAAAAAAATCTGGCTTAGAGGGGTGGGAGGTTGAAATGAAGAAACACATGTGGGATTTTTTTAGGCCTGATTTCTTAAAAAAGGACATTCTGCACTGTTATCACCATGGCATGCAGGAGTCAAGTTTGTAACCAGTCCTGAGCATCCCACTTTGCTTTGCCCACTCCGGCCAAATGTCCCTTCAACACAAGCTGACAACCGACTGTGCATTTTGATCAGGCACGGGCTCTGTTCAGTAGCTGGGTGGTTTGAATGCTGCTCCTGTCACCTCAGATTAAAAAAGATTTTGGCATGGACACCTCTCACATGCTAGTGAGCCCCACGAATCCTGTGGACATTGCAGGGTGGCTATTGGAACTACACGGATGTTGACTGGTTACAGTTCTGCTAAGTTATCCAAGAAGAGAAACAGGAGGAAAGCTGGGATCACCCTTCAGGTAACCTCTTGCAACATAATAGTGACACAGGATGCTGTGATTTGCCACTTTCTATAATCCCAGTCCTGGATGTAAAACAAGTTATTATTTTGAGACTAAAAATCTTGCAATTTTTACTGATGCATGTAAATACAGTATTGATCAAGCTGTCAAAAGATGTGTATACTAAGATTTGATTTATCAGAAAGAGCTTTTCCCAGCAAGATACAGGTGTTAGGTAAGTCAGCTTATTTCTCTTAAAATTGACATCAATATGACAATACAATTTCTCTGGTTCTGGTGTGATCGATACAATTGTTTCTGATTCCAATGTTGTCATAAATCCCGTATAAACACACTCTGTGCCTTTGAATAAAGTTTGGTGGTGTCCTACTTCCAGGGCAGCTGAGTTGCATCAGACCCTTGTCTCCCTTTTTTTCTTAAAGGCCTCTGATTACCTTCATTACTGAAAACTCCTACTTTTCTAGTAGGTATCCTAGTATTTCTAGTGTCATCCTCACTTACTTGAGTATGAGAAGCTGCCAATATGAATTTTTTTTAAGTCCTTCTGCAGAGGTGTGATTTCTTCATTCAGATTGGTGCTATACCCCATCCCAAATAAATAAAATAATATCACACATATGATTACATTGCAGTACATGCAGTGGAGAAGTAATGTGGTTTTTCGTACACTATTTGTGATGAGGATGTTTAGTGCATAGGCTGCAGAGTAGGATTCCTATAATTGCTCCGCAACCAACTGACTCACCAGTACTGTGACCCTGGGCATATCCCCCAGTCTCTCTGGCCCTGACCTTCTTGTGTAAGTTTTCTCTCCTTCACAGAAGCTTAAAAATAATTTAAATAATAGCATTATATTATAATAATTTATATTTTAAAGCATGTTGAAATCCTTGACTAGAATATACTATTAGAGTTCATACACACAATAAAGGACATGGGCATCCCGGACTACAACTCATGGGTTAGTCACTTTATATTTGGTAAGATTCTTGAGCTATCTTGTGAGTCCACGCTATCAGGGTGCATCTCTCGGAAATCTCTTAATGCTGAATAATAACCTGGCCTAATGAAGCTGCAGCAAACTTGTAATGCCTCTGGATAATACTGGTATTTACAGAGAGGTTGCACCTACATTGACCTGTCATAGCGTTCAAGTTGAGGCTTTTAAAACTAGATACATCATCTGTCTAATGGCTTGGTCGTGGTTGGACCTTGTGAGCTTTCAAGAGTTTTCAGTGCTCCCTTGCCTTGGTTTCCCACATCTTCAGTCGTCACAAAGGCTAAGTCCCTGAAAGGTTCACTATGTTTGTGCAGGAAGGTGTAGCCTAGAGTGTTTCTGTTGACAAGCTGTAATTTTATATTAGGAGTTCTGTTTATTGCCCAGACTCAGAGCTTTACATAATATGCTGGGAGATCTGTCCAGTGATTTCTGGAAAATGACAAGATAAGAGGTTAAGTAAATTTGGGGAAGTATTGCTCCAGAATTCATCTCTTTGCACACACAAAATCCTCAAAAGACTTTACCATCATGGTCTTCAATGAGTCCGTCAAAGCTTTTGAACTCTGTTGACCCTTGGTCAAATCTTGGGTATCTTTAAGAAAGGCAAAGAGAAAGTCTTGGCCTTTGGGAACATTCAAGGACATCTTGGTGGAACAGAACTCATGTCTTTGGGTGCAGTAGGGTGGGCTTAGTGTGCAGTTAGGTAGGTGAACCCTGCGAAGTTTGGTATTGGTTACTGTCTCTTGTGTGGTTTAAAGTGTGCCAGGTACAGAAGTAGATGGCCCCAGGAGTGGAGAGCCGGAAGATGCACACAAATAAATTAGCCTCTGGCTTGCAATATCCCTCTTCTCTTTCCCACCACATCCAAACTTTTACTCTAAGACTCTTGTGGAGACCATGAATAGTGGGACAAAGTGAGGATACACTTTGAAATGAAGCAGTTGTGCAAGCCACTCAGTCCTGTTTTAGCCTAAAATTATGTGGTTTAGGTATGGATGAGTATAGCATAGACCTGTGCACATTAGAAAAGCAGTGCTGGAAACAATGTAAGTGTTTGGGAGTTATATATCTTTCCCAGAAGTTCTCCATTAGATGAAGGCATTCCTGGAGTATCCTGAATTTAATCTTAGAATCCACAGCATGAGCAGGAATGAGCTACCCTACTAGGTTGGCCATAAGAGTCAACCTCATGGAGCAGGATAGATCTGTTGGGAAAAAGCTAGCATGTCCTCCCCTGTCCATGTGATGTGGTGCCAGATCTATCCACTCTCGAAGCTGGAAAGATGTCCACTTTCTGCTCAGGCTCTTGCAAGAGGCAGGACTGTCTTCCCAGAGCATGTCCCTTTCTCCTGCACGCACTGTCGTAAGTGATCAAGGCAGGAGAAACGGGAATAAAGAGCAATCTTCCACCTCACAGAAAAAGCAATGGACAACAACAAATCACAGCTGAAAATATCATTTGAAAAGGAAAGGAAAAGAAATGAATGTGCAGACTTGAAGCATCCCAGGAATTTAAACAGAGGCCGCCTCACCATCCAGACTCATTCCATTTTAGTGCGCTATTTCCCAAGTTGTTGCGTGAATGATCCCAGTGTCTTTGCCTTTACAACCTTGCCTGATAGGCCATTCCACACATTTATTATCCTCGATGTGAAAAAGTGCTTCCTAACGTCTGTTCTAAATCTGTTTTAATTTCCATTTATGCTCCATTGTCCTATAATCTGTTTGGAGCTGAAAATAGAACCAAGGTATGATCTTCTTACAACCCCTGGCAATAAATTTTATTAGTATTTTTTTCCAAACTTCACAACCTTGCAGTAAATAAGAAAGCTTTATGGGGAAAAATAACCTCTATCCTCCTCCACTCTCCTCCCCATCCACAAACCTCATGACCTTTATAAACTTTGACCAATATCATTGTTTTCCTTCCCTCCCCCCCCCCCCGCTTTTTGACTTAATATTGCATTGGTTACAGGAGTAAACCAATTACATGAGTATTAAAAATGGAAGCAGTTTGCGTGCTGGCAATGTATATCTTTTACCAATGACTGATGAAAAAAAAAAAAATTCTCCCAGCTGCTCTGTAAAGCTCTCTCTATGCAGCTTGAAACATCTGGTTTGTTTTGTGTGCAATCTTTTACACAGGGCATTTGCAATTCTTTATTCAAATTGGATTTTTAGTTCACTTTCCGGTAGAAAGGTTGATATGTTTGTTATTAATAAGCAGGGTAAAAGTAATATGTATGTAATTAGAATTCAATCATCAGAACCAGGGTGGCAGGGTGCCCTAAAAGACATTTTCATTCACTTCAATCTGCAATCAAAGGATGAAGTTTCCTCAATGAGTTAATGCGGTTCGGTCCTGGTGGACTGTAACATTGCTCCAGCAAGGCGTATTTATTTGCATGATTGGCAATTAGAATTTATTGATTTCAAAAAAGGAAATCCTTCCCCGGGTACTAGTGTTTCACTCCCTTGGCTGGCGCTGGACAGGAAAAACTGTCAAGATATGGATACCACATCTGGGTTGGAGGGACAGAACATAATTATTTCTATTTCTCAACAGTAATTTCTCAGGATCAATGGCACTGATGGACTCTGGAGAGAGTTCACGCCAATATTCCTTGGCAGGAAATGAGATGGTTGATGACTATAATAACGAGACCTTTTTGATAATCCCAGTGGAGGATGCAATGTAGGCTCACACCCAAACTAGTCTCTACTAGACATGGGCACGCAATCAGGCTGGTCTTACTCAGTTTAGGCTACAGCTGGAATTTGATATGAAATCAGAAATCTGCCTGAAAGTGGATCCTAAAGTAGTCCTTAGGATGCAATCTCATTACAACAGAGTTTTGAAGAGATTCTGTCATCTCTGTCTGCATCCAAAACCAGAGTCAGAAAAATGACTGCCCTCCAGTAATGTCAATGACTAGATAAGTACCTTCCACAGGAACTCCAAAGATGGGCACCTTAGAAATTACAGAAATAATAAGAAAAATACACAGTTCCTATAAATAAAGGGTAAAAATACAAAAACTGAAGGAGTGAGAAGGGACATCTTCCTAAAACTTCCTTTCCCATTTTCCCCCTCTTGCCTTGGATCCAGTACATTACAGAAAATAGCTGGTTTGTACTGCTGTTGAGGAGAATAGACCCAAGCCCTTGTCTCATACTTACAAGGCAAATGACAGTATATAGCCCACAAAGAGTTCAAATATTCTTCATTCTCCACCCTCAACTTGACCAGGAGCCTGAAAGGACTTACAGCTCTGCCCTTTTTACCCATGCCCCCCATTTACTCTCCTCCATTGTTGCCAACTATGCAGTTGAAATTAATAGCACCGCTTCACCTGCCACATGTCAAACTTAATTTTACTTTAAATCAGTCTTAATTATTCTAGTGAAGTTTATAGTTTTAATGGAAAGACACTGCTTGCTTAAACTATAACATTTATTACAAGGGGCCAAGAGAGATTTAAAGTCACGTTGTCTTTCCAAAGTGGATAGTTTTAACCAGATGATATCACATCTCATGTCTTCTAAGAAGGTGAACTTCCTGAACCCAGCTATTCAAGACAGGCCCAATGACCAAAAAAAAAAAAAAAAGGAAAAATATAAAACACCACTCAAATTAAATATAGAGACAAAGTCAAATGCCCAGTGTTGATTTCTCTGTTTGCACCAGGGTACTCCAGCATCAATTTGTTATGGACTAATCCTTGCAGTGAAGTATTTTCAGGGAATAAAGAGAGGAGAAGGCTAATTCCAGGAACATGGGTCCTGTTTGATAGGCTGACAAATCAGGTCAATGGCTAATACTGATCAGTATGAAATGCTTCGGCTCTGAGGAAGATTTAATGGTGCTCACTGCACTGTAGCTGCCTCCATCTCCCATTGGTGCCACTCATTTACTTGCAGGTGAAACATAAAACTAAGGGCTATTAAAGAGCCCACACTTTTTCCAGGAAGGAGGGTGTTAGGTCTGCATTAGATCCTGGCACTAATCCAGGGCCTGTAATCACACCTTGCCAACTGTACCGAAAATTTCCCCTATGAGTTCCTTTGGCAACACCCCATTTTACAGAGCTGAGTCTGTGCAGACTGACAGCAGCCTTTCAGTCCAGCTGCATTTCAGTCATAGGAAAATAACCCCCTGGGCACAATTTATTAAGCACTCTGGGACATCTCTGGCAGTTTTGTTTAGTGGTTAGAACATAAGAAAGAGCATCAGGATTCAATATCTGGCTATTTGATGATTACAAGTAAGGTATTTAATTTTTTGTGTGCTCCGGTTTACCTGCCAGTGAAATAAGCAAAACAATATTGCTAAAAATACATATAGTCCATCGCTATCATTTCTTATTTGCACAGATTATGTCAAGCTGGAGTATAAAACTCCCTAAATTCACTCCAATGCCCTACAAGCCAGCTACCCAAAAGATAAGCATCAGCTGAAGCTTTATACATGCATTGTTTCTTCTTTTTTCTTTCTTTCTTCCTTCTGTGGGCTTCCACTCAGAAAACAGATGGTCTCTCCTCACTGACATTTTCTTGCAGTTTTTAAATGATGCTGCAGTAGGGGAGAACTGAAATGTTCAATCTAGAGCTGTTCAGTCTCAATCTAGGTTCGTAATTAACAGTAGCTAAGTGAAGTTTAATAAGGGCAGCCCACCAACTAACTTTCTTTTTTTTCCTGGCGCATTCACAGCAAGGCCATAATGAATGTGCAGCTCGTGGAGTTTCCTCTGACCATGACTCCCTGGAATATTTAGTATTTACCTTTCGTCATAATTAAAAGAAAGGGAAATGAAGCCTAAAGGAAGAGGGAGTGACATCTAATATTCCTTAATATTCTCTTGTTTCTTTAAGTGATGGCTTTTGCCAAAGGAGTGCCTCCCTCTCTTATCACCATCCAGGTCCTGACCCTGGGGCCAGGGATCCTGGCTGTAACTTGACCCCGGGACCAGGTGTGTGCCTGCAGGTCCCCAGGCTGACAACAAAATACCAGCCCATGGTGCAAACAAGTCATTCCTAAGCACATTATTGCCTTTAACTCTTTCATGCCTTATTCAGGCACAAGCACTGGAGTTACTACCTCAGTGCATGCCTGCCCTGTGCTACAAGACTTGCTTGTGAGCATGCACAAGTGGCCAGCAAGTGGCCAATGAATCCTGTGTTTCTGCAATCGTGCCACGTGCAGGGATAACCACGTGCAGGGATAACCACGTGCAGGGATAACCACGTGCAGGGATAACCACGTGCAGGGATAACCACGCAGGCACTTTGCTGTGAGCACATACAAACTTTTGTTTGGGCAAGTGAGTTTTATTGTATCTGGTTGAAAATAGGGCTGAGGGAGTTTGTGACCTGCACAGCCATTCGCTTTCTCCCTCTGCTCTCACAAAACTTGCTAAATGACAGGGGTTTTACAGGGACCAACTGTGGGATGGGTGAGCTGCTCCAGGTTTTTGCAGCAGGTGAGGCTCTCAAGACTCTCATGCACTGAGTCTCAGAGGAAATTCAGCATCAGTGCCTTCGCCCAACCCAGCGACTGTGTGTGCTGGACTATTAGACACAGTGTGCAAGTGGCCCCAAGAAATTCCCAGCTGTCCTTTGCAAACAGGCCAGGGTGTTGTAAGCCTGGGCTGAAGTGCATGTGTGCACATAGTTAAGCTGTAGTCTAAGCATTTGGCTGCCCTAAATTTGCCACGATTTCAGTATGGCTTACCCATAGGTACTTATTTTTCCAGCAAAACCCCCACAATATATGCAATATATTCTTTTTATTTGCCTGCTGCTTATTCTTTCTCTTTTTTCCCCAGCCTTCAGCATGTCCCCAGGTCATACCTGCAAGCCTTTGTCCTCGGCTGAAACGTCTGGAGACTTTTATGGAGGGTTCCTGTCATCACATGCATCCCGGTGCATGGGCTTTTAGGCGGACTCCTCAAACTATGAATTAAAAAGCACAGGAACTGACAGCCCTGTGAACTACCTGTGAAAAATCATACCTGGGTTTATGAAGCTATTATGTCTTCAAGGGCATTCGGCAGCAATTCTTGAGGAGACAGTGTTACAGCGGAAAAAAAGGCTTTTTCAACATCAGTATCTACGCTGTAGTCCTGGTACAAAATGAATGCCACTAAGTAATAAGTAGTCCACATTGTTATGAGCATAGAGAGTGATCCAAATCTATTAAATAGGAGAATTTCCAGTGATATCAGTGGTCTGTGGATGGGGTCTTCAGATAGAAAATCTCACTGGTATCCCATTTGCATTGTAACAGTCTCATAACAATTTGTGCAGTAAAATCATTACCAAAAGCCATTAATAATATGAATACATGAGCATTTCAGCTCTTTCCAAAGGGGCTAAGCCCACCCCCCCCCTTCTAGAGTCATGCACAGTTAAAGAAATCAAAGATTTCCCTTTTCTTTTACTGTTCATAGAAGTAAAAAAAAATGTAGACAGGATTGAATGTTTTCACTCTTCCTTCCCCCTTTCCGCTTTCGCTTGTTGCTGAAAAATAAAAATAAAAAATAGCCAAATCCATTTTAATGGCACTTTATATAAACCATTTTTCCAGACTGAGATTATGGACATCACTATGTTCCACCCCATCACAAAGTTTTATGGCTGACTTATAAAGTCCCAGAGAAGGAGATGTATAAAATTCATGCAGACCATGGATACCGGAAAACATTTTTGGGAGCTTAGGCAGGAGTTCCTTGGAGACAGCTAATACCTAATTGAGCAGTTACCCTCCGGTGTAGAGATATCAAAAGAAAGCAGATACCTGGTGGCTCAGGTAAAACCCGTTCCAAAAATTCATTTTAAACAGATTGAGTTTGGTGCTGTAGATTTATAGCCATGTTCTCTCACCAGTACAGCCAACAAAATAGGCTCAACCAGAAAGATGCTCATGAGCAGTGAAGTCACAAGACATAAAGGCAGCTTTACCCCCCCGCTGCCTTGGGACGTCTTCTCTCAAACCAAAATTTGAACCTATCTATCTACCACATGTTTAGACTATGCAAAGCTAAATGTACCATCGTGACTGCATGTGTCTTTCTGCAAACCCACACTAGACCAACAGGTTGTACCATACAGCTGTAAACCTCAGCAAATGAATGAAAAATGCTGAAAAAACCCATTAAAGTGTTAAAATCAGAATTCCATGCCAGTGCATCCTACCTTGTATGATTTAAATTGGTACAAGACCCTCATGGATCGGAAACACTGTATTATCCTTTTTCACCCCATTTATCTTGCAGAGTGAATTTATTAATTCTCTCTGTACCAGAAAAATTATCTGTTTTTCACATGCCTTTTTTTTTTTTTACTATTGATATCTTTTAGGAGTGCTAGGGATGATGCATTGGAAACACTGGAATACCAAAAGCTTTCATCTACTAGTCAGAACATCAGATAAACCGAGTCTCCAAGTTTGGAGAGAAGATGATTGACTGGGAAATGATTTAATAATAACTTCTCCATGTGGAATTCTCCTTTAAAATGTATCATGTTCTATGCATGCCTACAGGTGTGTGAGTATATAAAAATAATAGATCTGGCTGAAAACTCCTCTGCTTTGGCAGTTTTCAATCTTCCTGGGTTTGTTTCCCAATAGAAAGCAATTCTTTTCACTGAAAATGCTGACAACAATGAATTTGTTTACATGTCAATGAGGGATAAAAATCCTTCATTTGTTTTCACTGCTCTCTTGCATTACTCTTTTATTACCATGGTTATTAACTTTACCATTTGACGTAGCACCAGAGAGTTAGACCCTAATAGCGTACCAAGGCGGGTGCTGTCTATGCTGTAAGCCTTGCCAGCAGAAGCCACTGAATGCTTGCTCCTGGCCACATGTGCTGTGTGTGGATTAACATGGTGGTGCCCCAGCCCTGTTCTGTGAATGCAAATGAAGGATAATTATCCTCATGGCTGTTAATACTGAGCTTGCAGAGAGACATGTCTTAGGCTGAGGTTCACTGGCATGCCTTTGGGTTGGAGAGCAGAAGGCATGCACGGCACAGCCCATCTAGGGATGCTACACCAGTGGAAAAAGGCTCAGTGGCTCCAGTGGTCCTTGGTCAAGCTCTGCCTGACCTTCTCTTGGGGCAGATCATACCTACAGAGCGGTATTTATGTGTAGGCAGAGGGTAGGAAATGACTGCTGAAAATATAGCAGGCTAATGAGTGAGGAGCTCCTTGGCAGGATGTATTCCCTGCTCTTCTGGAGGTACCGGGGTGGGACTATGAAATTTGGCAATGAGTGTCTTTTTTATGCACTGTCACGCATGGTGTTTCCAATCAGCCTCCGAGCGCCGAGAACCTCTGAGAGCAGTCAACCTCTCCACCCTCCTGCTCAGCACAGTAACTGCAGGCTCCCTCTTGGCAGGAATATCTGCACCCAAAAAAAAAAAAATCCCCCCAAAACAAAAAAAAAAAACAACCCTGAATAAGTGTGCACATGTATCCCCCTACCCCTTTGCTTTACGAAAAATTTGGGGGGTTGGGGGGGATAAAATGCAGCTTGAAAACAAAAGTTAAAATATTGCAGGTGGAATAAGAAGAAAAGCAAAGAAAAATCTGCTCAGACAGAGAGACAAAACAAGCAACTGCTTAAGGGATTTGGCAGCAAGTGAAACTGCCCCCTTCCCCCTCCCTGTTTGGAGCCTGGTTCAGCATGTACTGGTGGTGGATCACAGTACCAGCCACACTGAGATACAGGCAGACACTTCTGTCTCACCAGCTGCTCTGACAATCCATTTTCATAAAGTAACGGGAGGGGAAGCAAATCTGCAAGATGGAGCTCCCGGTCACTGTGTGAAAGCTTCTCCCCGCACCGCCCTGTGCTTCAGGTGTCGGGGCTGTCAAGGAAGTTTGACAGGAGCAGAGAATGGCTTTCCCTAAAACACAGCAGCTACAGCCACGATGCCTTTGATGGGTACCCGCATCCTGGCTTGTAGGCAGTACACGATGCGATTTTTTGAGATTCTTACAGAAAACCTAAAGTGCTGTGTTGTGATTGATGACTGAAATAGGTGTTCTTCCCACTGGGCAGCTAATGAGACAATCTCTCCACATTTGCTTAGGAAAACACCACCTCAAGAAAACGATCTCTGGCTACTTTAGGCATTAATAACGTGCTGTAATTCTTTTTCCCAAGGGACAGGGTGTTAACCCTTGTAGCCGGCCCAAGATAAGGAAAAATCTGGACAGTTAAGTTCTGTCAACTTGTCAGCCTACATATATAATAAACTATTGCGTGATACAATGCGTTTTTATGCAGTTGCAGTGATTCATCCAGCAAAGATTTCAATGGCGGGGAATAAAGTGATTCTTTACATTTCGTTTGTACAAGCACCAAAGCTTGTGAAGCACTTTGGAGTCCATCTGGCTGAAATGTGCTATATATACATGTAAGATTGTTATCACCAAAAACACATTCAGTATGGTGTTTCTCTCACATATTTTTTGTTAATTTCAGTGAACCAGTTCTTTTTAATGAATAATTTCCATTGGAAAGCTTTGTTTTCCCTGCAACATAAAGCTTTTTTGGTTTCAGTCCCTTGCCTGGTTTTCATTAGCTTTGCAATGAATTAGCCAAGAGGGCTTTTCCTCTCAGTTAGGTTGGGAAAGTACCACTGGCATGTGTCTGATTTTTGTGGGAAAGTGCCTTTTTTCTCTGTTATTATTTCAATTATCAGTTTTGCTTGTATTCCACTACAGATTCTTGAAATCCCAACAACAAATCATGCTCTTAAATGTGCATATGTGTGTGCCTATATATCACTTACTTACACGCTCATCACCATGTGGTTCCTATCTTGCTGAATACATTGCTTTATATGTTGCAACTATATAAATATCTTCATGTTTGGAGCTGTTAGAAAGCAAACAGGGATAAAGAGATTGCTTTTGAGCTTGTATTGATAGGCAATGACTTGATTCCTTAATTCCAAGTAATCTTTTTGGAGGGCATCCCCAAACATGCCAGTCAAAGTTTGTTACACCTCTGTACAAGCAGGCACCAAACCCTTTCCCATATAACATCCGCCTCTTTTGAGGTCAGTTAGTGCTTCATCAACAGATGGGAGACATGTTTGGGTTGAATTTTTACACTTTAACAGACCTGGACTCTCTTTTCACTGACATGGAACACAGTGCTGGAGCAGGCAGACATGTATGAACAGTGTTACTCAGCAGTCTGTAATACTCTGTAGCCATACCAGCGTATTCAGGAAAATGATTTGATGGCTCCAGGATAAGCTCCACACTACACCAAACCCTGCTGGAGAAAAACACACAAGTCAGGTTCCATCTCACTGGCTTTACTTGCAGAACTGAAACACATGCTAAGCATAAAACTCCTCTCCCATCACAGACCAGCAAAGCCAGGCAAATGGTTGCCTATCACTGGTGTTTTCCAGAGAAGTCCATGTTTAAACAACTCCTGACTTAGAGGGAAATCATTTAAATGAAAAGACATGGTAAAGAAATTAAAACAAATGTATATAAATAATATTACATAATGGGTCGCACCACATTTTACTTGCATATGAAATGTTTTTATAAACCCCTTTATGACCTCCCCACTTGTGACTTCTGGGTCTTGTTATTATTAACTGAGTGGGGAATAGATCTTACTCTATCCCAGATGCAGCTCCTTATGAATTCCCTCTTTCATAAGCTGAATAGTTTATGTATATGTATGTGTGTACTTTTTCTCCTAGTAGTTTTAGCAGTAGGCAGAAATCACACACAATATAACGGAGTTACATCACTCCTCCAGGCACCTTCCTTTGCACATCATTAGCTTTCAAACATAGACACATCCCTCCCAGACAGAGGTGGCAAGTTATCAGACTCGGGCAAAAATCTTGTGTGTGGAAAATGTTGCTGTTGTAGAGCTGGAGCTAGACCCTGGCTAGAATACGGGCTGTGTTCCTGCTTCAAACACTTCTACAGCTCTTAAATGGCCAGTGTCATAAAACCCAACATGAATTATTGCCTTCTAGCCAGCTTAGTATTTTCATCTGCAAACTTTTATTACATTGTTCAGCACTGACGTGAAATACTGGAGAGATTACCCGCCTGCACAATGTACCCTCTTGTCCCCATCTGCACCAAAGCTGCCAGCTGATCATACACTGATGGAGAGCCCTAAGCGTTTTCCCACTCCAAAAACACAGCCGTGCCAAGGTGCACAGGTGGTGTATTGGTACGGCAGCGACGATGGACAGGTGCTTCCAGTAAGCTGTTGGAGATATGCATACCTGGACTTACCTCCACACTTACGTTCTCAAGGACCTTGAGGCAAAGTGCAGGCACTGGGAGTACTACCATGATGTAATTGCTCTTTTAGTGTATAGTATGGAGATTTTCATCAATATTTAATAACAGGAAAAGGAAATATTGAAGTAATTTTCTTATTTTTTACTACTTGCAAACCTGGTGATGCCTTCATAGAAGATCAGGTTTCAAGTCAAGGGCATTGCTACAAAGCAGGACCTAGAAGTTACTGTGAAGACAGTTTTCTGTTGCTTATGTAGGAAAGACAGAATTAAAGAACTGAACAGAAGGAAAAATATGTATAGAAAGAATTACAGATGAACAATAAAAAAAGAAAGTTGACCTGACCTGGTTCCCAGTGTTCTAACCTGTCTTTTTAGCCTGTTTGAGCCCATTGACATATTGTTTTTCCTCCCTCTCAGCCATCCCGTTCCATGGCCCAATATTGTGCAAGATGTAGCACTCAGCTGAGCCTAAATGGAATCTGGACCTAGGAAGTGGAGCTAAATTTAGCCAAAGCAACTGTAGAGGATTTTCTACCAATTCTACCCTGAAGCTGTTTTGTAGGATCTGTTCTAATTACTATTCTAATATGAAGCTGTAACCGGCAATTTGGCTAAATGAGGTACCTAAATCCCATCAAACGAAGCACTTGGTTTCCATTGTGATGTCAACCTATTGAAGGACTAAATCTTCTCCGCTTCAATCAGGAAGTGTTCGCTTTAACATCAGCACAACAAGGTTTAGTCCATGTGGTCTGTTTTATTCAGGCAGTGGAAATGGCAAGTGGGAATGATATTTCAGCCAAAATTCATAATACGCTTTTCAGACCTTCACAATATTTCAAACATATCTGATGTTCACCCACATTTTCTGGCTCCTTTTTTGGTGTTTCAATGAGAATGGGATTAATGGATGAAATCTATTTTGCCATGTGTGGTAGTCCCTTTGGGCAACCGTTTGTATATTAGAATGTTAGTAAATGATGGAAATTTCAGTATCCATGGGAAGGTCATTTGAAAGTCTCAGAAAACAATTTTATATGCAAGAAACAAAAACATGATCCATTTCCCTTTTCAATGGGCATCTTTTCACTACCACAATGACCCATGAGTTTGAGGTTTGTAAAGCTTATTCTCTGCCATACAAAGGCCATTTTCAGTGCAGTTGCAAGGCTACAGGAAGGGTTAACCTCTCGGCTGCCCTCCCACACTGTGTTTTGATCGGTGCCCCAAGCTACAGGACAGATATCTCTTTGTTTCTTGTCTCTAATATCCGATTCCCAATTCACTTGTGGAGATGATGGGACTCCACAAAACTTCCTTTGTCTGAAGTAAGAGATGCAGCACTTACTCCGCAACTAACTTTTAATACTTGCCCTTTATTTCCTACTTGAGAAAGCACCTGCTTGAGTATCTTGGTGACTAAAGAGCCTTTTAACCTCCCTGCCACCATTTTTAGATATGGTCTACTTCCTAAGAGACTGAACACCATTGTGGCTGCTGCTAAGTTGCATACGTGTAAAGAAATTGATGGTGTTGATGCAATTGTTAGTGGATGAGTGGTTGTCAGGAACTACTGCAATAATTGACACAACTATTGGGAAGTCTGAAGCATGAGGCTGAGAACATGGAGCCTTATCCAAAGGCAACTGAAGGTGGGATGTTCATTCTCTTCACTAATGGGCTCTGTTTGTATCCTCAAAGAACATGAAGATAGAAGACTGTCTTATCCCTATGGTTTTCTTTCTTTTATTATTTTTTCCCCCTTTGTCAGAGATAGTGCACAAAGGTAAAGATGACACAGAAGAAGGCTGAACAGATTGTACAATACTTTGTATCAGCCTTACAAAAGCTGATGGTGAAGACACTTCGTCTTAAAGCTATACCAAACTCAGCAGAGATGAGTATGGACCATCAAATCAGTATGGATGCCGGGGCATCCAGAGAGACCGAAATTTTCACATATCTGAGACTGCATTTAAACTTGGACACACCTGAGATGTTACTATTGTGTCTTCCTATGACCCGTACGCAGGAAAGACACAGTGTCAATTCTAGACACTGTGGTTAAGAGATTTAATGGAACAGAAATCAAGCATAGGGAATCATACTTTAATTTATAAGTTCATAAGTGAGAAGAAGGTCTATCTTTTTCCTTCTTGTTCACAACATTTAAAGCCTTGAGGAATAAACACTTCTATAGTCAACTTGTTTATAACCTTACAGTAGATTTTGTTTATTTGTTGCATGTGTAAATCTCATGGTTATAGCAAGAAATAAAAAGAAAGAAAGAAATCAGAGTTGATTACAGCCAGAGGTGATGTGACTGGGAAACAATAGCTGTATTGTGAGGAAAACCTCACAGCAGCCTGGAAACACACAGGAAAGAAAAGAAAAAAGGGTGGGGGAAAAAAAAAAAAAGAAGAAGAAGAAGGGAAAAAACAGACAAAGAGTGAGAGGGAATGAGAGATTTCTTATACAAACATATTAACCGCTTTGCCTGAAGTCTGCATTGCGTAACTGAGGAAAGAAATTTCTCAGTGCAAAATGCTCTGTGGTTGTTGGGGTTTTTTTGTCGGGTGCATGTTCTTTAGTAGGGAAAAAAATGCATAAAGCAGCTCTTCCAGTACCCTCTGACTCTTTCTCGCCATGTCTCTCTCTTGCTTTCACTCTTGCTCTGTTTTTATTTATTCCCTGCAAATACAATGGAGAATAAAAATGTGGTAGGACCTGCTGGCGGCAACTATGGCCTCCGGATCCAAGCTGACAAAAATGTCAAGAAACTGACAGTAAAATATGCGAATAAAATCCCTGTGAACGAGAACAAAACTGAGGCTCACACCATCACTCTCTGCATTGTGGCTTTTGAGAGTATTTCTATCAGTAGCTAGGACTTTCTCTTAAAAAATACACACACATATACATTTATCATATGTATTGTCTTCTAAAATCTTTCATCAAAATCTCACAGGGGAGAAAAAGCACACAAGATAGGAAAGCAAGAGACATTTAGGGCAGGGAGATAAGGGATTAGTCGGCATTCGATGGAGAGACAGGGAACTGCAATGCTGAGCGCCAGACATATGGATCCTGTATGAAGCTGCAAGACAGACAGACTTCTGCTGCTCCCTTCTGTGATCATAAGATGAGGGAAACACCAAAGCAGTGTCTAGGAAAGAAAGCTCCAAGGAGCACTCAACTATCCCGTGAAGCCCGTGTTCTTTATGCTATCTTATGGAGAATGTCTCTGCTTTGAGTAGATGATCTACCTTTGGGTGGATCTTGGAGTAAGGATAGATTGAAGGGACTGGAATAATTCAGTCTGGAGGAGAAGAGACAACTATGGCTTGCATGTGGTCTTCCAGTATCTAAGAATAGGTGTAGGGAGCTAAAGAATAACAGGCTTCTCTGTTTTCATTATGGGTAGAAAAAGAAATAACTGGCTTAAATTGCTCTGTAGAAGATTTAGGTTGGAAGCAGTTTATTGTCTTTAATATGCTTTGGACACTAGAACAAATTGTTGTGCAGTTTCTAAGCTTTTCAGAAACATCTGCACGAACATCTTCCTGAAGGACAGAGGCATGGTTAGTCCTGGCTGGGCCAGGCTTGCACTCCTCTGAGCGTCCTTGCTGTCCTCCTTTCCATGCTCCTGCTGCGGGGAATCGGCTAACTGGGCAGAAGGGGGTTATATCGCTGATCCTGCGTGAAGGAACACTCCTGCCACGAGAGGTGCCGAATGGGAAGGGCTGGATTCGCTTCTTGACTCTTAGAGTCAGCGCGGCCCGCATCGGTGTCAACACTCGGCGCTCGGTTGAGGAGAGCAAAGGGAATCTCCCACCCCGGGCAGACCCCGCGCGGCCCGCGTGGTACCGGCAGCCCCTGCGCGAGCGGCTGACGTCACTCGGGGCGGTGCCGGGAGCAACCGAGGGCGATTTAAACCGCTGTGAGTGCGGCCAACAGAGTGGGCCAACAGGGCGAGGCGCGGCCGTCCCCGCCGGGCCCAGGAGCGCACCCCAGCCCGTGGGCACCGCCCGCCCGGAAGAGAAGAGGACGCAGCGATGGTTTCCACCCGGCCAAAAGCCGCCGGCGGAAAGACCGTGGAGACCCAGACGGAGCCCCCGCGCAGACGTGCAGCCGCCCAGGGCTGCGGCCGAGCCTGGCGCAGGTACCGGAGGGCAGCGGCGACAGCCCCTGCGTGCGGGGTGGCCAGGCAGGTGACCTGCGCAGCCTGGTGGCAGCACTGACAGGGGAGGTGGGAAGGTTGAGGGGTATCAGGGAATGGAGAGGGAGATGGATGGGTGGAGCCACACCCGGCCATCCCTGAGGGAAGGGCGGCAGGTGGAGGCTCCCCAGCAAGGAGCTACAAGCTCTTCAGAAGCGACAGGCAAGGAGGGAAAGAAGGTGAGGCGGCCTTGTACGTTAGGGAATGCTTCGGTTGTGTAGAGCTCAAGGACGGGGATGACAAGGCTGAGTGCTTGTGGGTAAGAATCAGTGGGAAGGCCAGCCAGGCAGACACCCTGCTGGGTCTGTTACAGGCCGCCCAGCCAGGATGAGGAGACAGACAAAGCATTCTACAAGCGGCTGCAGAAGTCTCACGGTCGCCAGCCCTTGTTCTCATGAGGGGCTTCAACTTGCCAGACGTCTGCTGGAAGTACAACACAGCCGAGAGGAAATGGTCTAGGAGGTTCCTGGAGCGTGTGGAATACAACTTCCTGGCACAGCTGGTGAGTGAACCTACTAGGGGAAGTGCTTTGCTCGACCTGCTGTTTACAGAGAAGGACTGGTGGGAGATGTGGTAGTAGGAGGCCAGGGTTGTTCAGCCTAATGAGAAGGAGGGGAGGCTTGATTGCTTTCTACAGCTCTCTGAAAGGAGAGCTGTTCTGGGTAACTGGTGTTTGGACAAGAGGAAAACGGCCTCAAGTTGCATCAAGCGAGTTTTGGATTAAATATTAGGAAAAACTTCTTTACTGAAAGAGTGGTCAGGCATTGGAACAGGCTGCCCAGGGAAGTGGTGGAGTCACCATCCCTGGAGGTGTCGAAGGAATGTGTAGATGTGGCGCTTGAGGACATGGTGTAGTGGGTATGGTAGTGTTGGGTTGGTGGTTGGACTGGATGATCTTATAAGTCTTTCCCAACCTTAGTGATTCTGTGATTCTATGAAACTCTCAACTCTTGGGAAGCTGTCTCGCCTGCTCCATGTGTGTACCGTGGGGACTGACTCTCCTGCTTCACTAAGGAGGGAGCTAAGGGTGGAAATACTCATCTGTGCAGTGTGCTAGCATGAATCCTATATGCCACTTACATTGCACTTAGAGCTGTTCTGAGACCTAAGTGAAACTGAAGTGGTGCCAAGTCTTTAGCTGGAAATTTTCTTCAGGAGAAGGTTTCATCCTGCTGTCTTGGAGATGTGCAAATATTCACTGAGGGGGTGTCATAGAAAGGTCTATAAATAATCAAATATGAGCCCCCATATGAATTATGCATGGGATACTTAGAGAAAACGTGAGTGTCTTGCATTAGAAGAAATCAGATCAGTGCCACTGAAATCACATTGCTATTTCTATGAGGTATTAAGTGAAAGCTATAAGACCTCATTTTTAAAACAGGCTACAACAGGTGTTTGCAGGTCTGTTCAGATAAAAATTATGGCTTTGTGGAGGCAAATATTAAGAAGTCTTTAAAATGTGTTAATTTATTATGAATAGAAAGTAGTTTGATCTTACTTTTTAAGAAAAACAGGCGCAATACAACATTCATTAGTCCCTAAGTGAGGCAGGGTCTTGTCAGTCAATTAAATTTCTGACCCTAAATAATGTAGGCTCTTCTGAAAATTCTGAATCCTGCACCTGGAGGTGAGAGGTACAATATCAGTGCAATGTTTTACTTATAGCAATGCAGTTTGATAAAATGAATAATTAGCAGTAATACTGCATTTACTTTCCTTAAAACTAGAAACAGCAAAAAGAACAGTTTTATTACAGAACACTTCACCAACAGCTTTTCCTGATATCTGAACAGAGTCCTATTGGTACTGAACCAAAACCAATTCATTTATTGAAAGTTCTTGAGTTGTACTTTATTTTCAGTTTGGTTCAAAGATGTCTAGTGAAGGCAAGAGTTCTCTAAAGGTCTTTCCTAACAATCATTCCCTATCTTTTTCCAGGAATGATAATTTGACCCCTCGTCTTAAATGTTCCACTCAGTTTTTTATGTAGTTGTGCCTACAGTTATACTTACTCTTCTCTAACTGTAAATTGTCAGAATGCCCTCTCCCATTGACCAGCAGATAGATAGTCCAAAGGATGAAAATTCTTCCCATCCCTGATTCAAATATCTGTCCACAGATGGGACCTTTAGTACAGGCTCTTGCCTTTTTCGGAAAGGGGTCAGAGGGTCAAGATGGTCAAATATATGGAGCACCATGTGTACCATATTTCAATATCAACTAAGCAGGTCTAGTTATCACTCACTGACACCAAAGAAAATGAAGAATAATTCCATCAATGTCAATGCCATTACAACATCATAAAATTGGCATAAGTTAGGAAAAAAACTAAGCCTACTGCACTAAGGTTCTTTCATCTCCTCTGCATGTTCCCTAATTTGTCATTACTAGAATAGTTGCTATAACTATCCTGGTGAAAATATAAAAGAGAGACTTGCATGGCCCATAAACTCAATGAACCATTAAATAGGTGACAATAATCTTGATAGAAGTTTGGAATATTTAATTAGCACAAAAATGCACTTAGTGAGTGAGTTCAATTGCTATCACGGGTACTCCTCAAAATAATAGCCGAAGATTTTATGTGTCCATGAAATGCCTTAGAAGACATTTAAGAAAAGAAACAGACAATATTTCATGTATTAATTGAAGATGAGACATATCTGTAAGTGCCCAGTAATAAACATTTCCAAGGAAAGTTAACCTACGTCTCCTGGAATCCCAAAGGTGACTTCGTTGCACATGAAGTCAAATCATTCGTTGGCAACTTTTCAGTAGCAGGAGCTCATAAAAACGCAACCAAGAAGCAAATATCTTACCTTTTCAACAAACCAGGGTCTGCCTAATAGCAGAATGTTTTGAAAAAAATTAGAAGAAAAACTCATTGGAGACAATATAGTAATTTCCCACTTTCAGAACTTTCTTCCTACTTGAAACTGCCTAACAGAAGGTCTCTGTTCATACAAACACAGTACTCCATATAATTTTCAGTAGCAGGGAGCTGCTTATATTTATATATATATATATATATATATATATTTTCTTCCCATGTGGCATTGCCTCCTTCATTGGTTCTGATTGTAAAGACTCATGTGTGTCTAGATTAAGCAGTATAGAGCAGAAGCGTGTTTATAATAGCTCTCTTTGGCACTTGTGCTGCCACTCTTGAAATAGCGCATCCAGATTTTGGTGTCCACAGCTGAGGTTTTGTCTGCATCAAAACATAGTCCTCAGCAATCAAAAGATATCTACAGAGAACAATTAATTCAGAGCACCTGCTGTCTCCTTAGCAGTTGGGGCTCACTGGGCTTAGAGCACTGTTTCTCAGGTTTTATGCAGAAAAGTCCAGTTTGGGCCATCTGAGATAGCTGACAGTGTGAACTGTCTTTCAAGGAGCTGTTGGAGACAAGATAAAGTAGTAACTTGACCCCAGTCAAAAGAGAGTGGGTGTACGTACTTTGGCTGGAGAGTGAAGCTAGACAAATTTAAACCAGAAACATGATACGTGTGTGTATATATATGCATATGGTATAAAAGTATATATGTATACATAGCTTTGCACTGAAGTTAAATTTTAAAGTGGAATAAATAAGTGAAGTTTTCAGATTAAAATAATCTCTCTCTCATTCCCTTCCATGATAACCCTAGCTTAGCCTCAGCTGTTGGACTGGAAGCAGGAAAAGAATTGAAAGAAATGTTATGACCTCTGGTATGCAGGCTAGCAGAAGAGAGAACTGCAGTGGTCTTTTTGCTGTTAACTTCTATGAATCTGTCATTCACAGGCTGCAAGCTGATACCCCATACATTGCAGTGACCGTTCTAGGACATCTCTACTAACAGATGTTTCTATTCTTGTCCAAACACCTTCCTTCAAAGTTCTGTTCTCTCTGTGACCTTCATACCATGACTTGTTATCTTTCTGGCAAGGTTTCCAGAGTAGTTTCATGGACCAAAGCTGCTAAAATAATTTGGATATAGGTCAGATAAAATATTCATAAATGTTTGCCTGCTTGTCAGTACTGGAACACTGTCGATCTTCTTGATGATTTCTCACCTCTGTTGTTGCAATAGATGCAACATCTGGGCAAACTCTCTTATTTCCTCCATCTCCTGAGAACTGCACAGATTCTAGAAACCCAAAGTAATTTCTGCCCAGACTTCAGTGTAAAGAGATGTTTATCACTGATCCTTTACCTTAACTGATTAGTTTTAACATGTTTTCTTTTTCTTGTTTTCCTGGGACTGTCTATCAAGAGCTTTTTCTCTCCTTTTTCTCCTATGCTTGCTGTCAGTGTGCAACAGTCAACCTGAAGGTTTTGCCTGACATTTGGTGGTCCAGATGCTCATGTCGTTGTGAGTGTTCTTATCTTTGGAAATAAATTAGATACCATGCTAATATGTACGTCATCTTCCACATGGGGTTAGAAAAGTCTCTTCTTGTGACATGGTGAGCAGGAAAGGTCTGTGTTACAGGGAGTCTCTTGTGTGACACTGTTAGGTCGCCAGCGTGCCTCGAGGGTAGCATGGTGCCTTTCATAGGTTGGTGACGTCCATCTGGCTATTTGACTCTTTTGAAATATGGACTACCAAACATTTGTGTTAATGTAGTTAAACTCCATTTTTCTAGGGTTTTCTCAGAGTTCCATGGGTCATTGGATGAATGGGAAGAAGGGATGGAAAAAAATTTCTTTGACTTACACCAATAAAATATTGCGAGAGAAGCAGGATTCTGGTTTAGTTAAGACAGTTGCACTTGCGTTGCTGATCTATTCATCTGAATTTAATTTTATTCAAGAGAAAAAGTGCTTGACCATACAGCTAAGAGGGCACAGGCACAGCAGACCTAATTGTAGCTTTTTGCCATGACTGTAAAATCTTTGGGCTAGATTCAGTTTCTTAGTCATGCTCTTCCACAGGCCTTTGGGAGACATCTACACACCATGGATAAATACTTTAGGAAAGAGGGTTTGAATGGCTAACCCTGAAGTGATCTTGAATCTGTACTAATGGCCATGAGATCTGGAGAAAGAAATGGCCACACTTTATTTTCAAACCAGGATCTGCAGCTGTGGGAACAAACAGCATGTAATAAACACTTGAATCAAAGTTTGTGGGAGTTTTGTTATTGACTTTGAAGTAAGCAAGTCTGAGGCCTTTACTATGGAAGCTGTGATTCTGTTTGTGGTTTTTTAATGGCTGAAATATCCCACGGTCAGCTTGAGAGTAAGGATTTAATTTTTGGTCTTAAAAAGAAAGGCATGAAGGAGAATTCCATATTGTTGTGCAGTCTGGCTTTTATTTTGAAGGGCATTAAAAAAAAAATAGTGTAACTTGTGTGAAGTGTTGTGTTTAGGAAAAAAAAAAAGTTCAAAAAATACCACGCATGATTGATCTCAAGTCTGCTTGCATCCAAAGACAACACAGCGCAGCAGTCAAATATACATTTTATGGGCTTTTGTCTGTTTTGCAATAACAGTGGAAAGCATTCTTTAATTAAAATTTAAAACCGTAACTGATTAATTTTCTGTGTAAACAATCCCTGTAAACATGGAAAGTCAGCATTTTAAGGGCACAGCAGTATAAATTTTGCTTCCTCTCCCGGGCACTCAAGGGAAAGATGGCAAGAAAGGAGGGGGAGTGCAGGAAGAGACCAGGGAGGGGGAAAAAGTTCAAGGCCTTGGTGTTCTGTACTCAGTGTACACCAGCTGCAGGATCTCGCCTGCTGCCCATTTCTCTGTGCAGGAATGTTGGCATAGGCTCCCTGCTCTTGCTGGGCTATGATTTATCCTCCCTCAGATGCGGGAGGATGATTTTCAGAGCACCCGTTACCCCCACAACGCAACGCTGCGGCAGTGAGTCGTGCAGAGGGATGCGCAGCTCTTAGAAGATAGGGAGAGTGCTCTTAGCGTGTTCTCTGTGGCTAGTTCCACTTCTGATGGTGACAGTGGTAAAACAAGATTAATTGTGGCTCCCTTCTTGCTTCTCTCAGCTTGCACTGGCATTTTGTTACTATCTTCCATAGGGTGTTCATGGAAAGCTTGACAAATGTTAAGGTCTAGGTCCTCAGAAGTACTTTTCAGAGGCATGTAGGTACCCATGACGTAAGAACTTGGTTTAAGCTTCTAAATTCTTATGAGTAATGTCAACCTTGACCCTCTCTGGGTAAGAAAAACAGCACTGTAGCTAGCTGGTAGGAGTAGAGAGCTTAAGGCTAAATTCCCCCATTGGCATTGCAGGTTAAAGGGTTTATCCTTTAGGACAAGCTCTAGCATGAGTGGAAGGGCATCCATCACCAAAAAAAGCATTAGATCTGACACTTAGGATGCACTTTCCCACCCTCACAAAGTAAGATAATACTTCACACAAGCAGATTTATCCATATCAGTGGCCAATGGCTTCAATGGGGCTCCCTTGGAATAAGAGATCACTCCAGCATAAACATTGGAGCAGTGAGACTATGCTGGTATTCCAGGCTTGGGTTTTTTTCACATCTCTTTTTCTTCAGAGACTAAAAAACCATGCCTGAGCATATGTGTGAATATTTTATGTTTCTTTGCTCTGCTCTTGTTAAATGGGAGCACATTTGATGCAGTGATTCAAAAGGGTCAAGTGAAAGCTCTGTGGGTGAGATGAGTTGCAGGCCCTCTGTCTTTTGCGCAAGTGTCTTCTCATCTATTGTAATATAGATGCCTAAAGAAATTAATAATAAGCTGCTATAAATTCTCCTGCTGTTGCTACTGCTTTGCCTGTGGACTGAGGAATTTTATCAATGATTTCAGATTGCATTTCTGTCTGAACAAAAAACAAAAGTGAGGTTCAAACCAAACACAGGTCTGATCTGACTGGAAACCTTTGGCACACGAGAAGTATTTCATGTGATGTAGGAGCATTTGCCACCTTGACCATCCCAGTCCCTTGCATTAGCGGTGCGTCAATCTGATTTTTCCTCATTCTCTCTTTATTCTTTGCCATTTTGCAGAAAACCAAATGCAATATTTCACTGATAACGCTCTTTCCTGCCTCTACCCAAACAAGCATCCCCAAGAGACAAATTCCTCCGGAGGTCCAGCGTTGTGAAACATTCACAAGGATGTCTCCCACTGCTACAATCTTGGAGAGAATCCTGCCATCTCACACAGCCCCTGCAGTTATTTGGTGAAACGAATCCAACTAAAGTCAATGGTAAAACATCTGCTGGAGTTTTACCCAGCAACTTTAATGGAGCCAGGATGTCAGCCACTGAATTTTGGCACTCTGCAGTAGACAAATATTGTGAACTGAGATTCTCAAGACAGCTGGCCTCCAACCTTCCTGTCTGCACACTAGAAATAATTTCAGAGTTTATCAGTTCTGTATTATAATCAGTTGATCCAGCCATAAAACCTGTTGGCCTCCTTACTTAACTGTTTACCTGCCTGCTTAGCCACTAATATGGCCATCAACTTTCTTATTCCAATCAGTTGTATTCTTACGAGAATGAGGCTGAATTTAAAGGAAGGACACTTCATACACAGAAATAGTGTAACTCTCAAGGTTTGGCCTCTCCAGGCTGATTTACTGTAGCTGTTGCAAAGGATGTTTGTTGAGGAGGAAAAGATGAAACAGGAGACCCTATTCAGAGCTAGTGGTCACTTAGAGGATCTTGGAAGTGTTCCTGGAGAAGGACACAGCCAACCGAAGCTCACGCCTTGCCTCACAGAGCTATCCCCGTTACACACAAAGGCACCAGGAGCTGTTCCCATCCCATATTCAATTCAGCATAAGTACTCTTTTAAATGTTAGTGAAAAGGAATATCAGCCAGCCACAAAAAAGGACAATTACGTTATAGTTTTGAACTAAAAAGCCAATCTTTCTGCATTGAAATGAAACCTGAAAGGCATGAGCAGTGGGGTAAGGGGAGGAGGGACCACGAAAAAGGGCAGGGGGGACAGGACTGCGATGAGAAAAAGACTTCAGAAGCTCCAGCATTTGCTCAAGAGCCCTTATGTCTCTGAATGGTGCTATTTCTCTCATGCTACAGAGCCACAAAGTTGTTTCCACCCCCCCACCCCAACCCCCCCCCTTCCTCTGGCAACGCGAACAAGATCATAAACGTCAGATGCAGTCTTGTCGCTTTAATGGTCTCATGGCTATGAATAAAAATGGCGCGGTAACAGATTTGTTAATTGACTTTATGTGCAACTGGCATACATTAGGCAGCTCCGTTAACACCGCTCACAAAGCTGGATGTGTTGCTGTTCTCTCCCACCGCCATCGAATTAAACTTTTAACAGTTGAGAGACCAGAGGGTTAAGCCTAGGAGGCTGGAGTGATATTTTCACTGCCTTTGATGACACACTAAAATACAGAACGTCTCATTTTGCAGCAGAACATTGAGTCTGCGAAGCCGATGTACATGTGGTTACTATTTGCAGAATTTGGCATTTTCTATGAATAGCATAAAACAGGCAGTGGATCAGCTGTCATGTTTTGACAGGGTTGTCCTTTTTTTCCGAATGCCATTCTTTTTTTTCTTCTTTTTTTTCTTTTTTTTTTTTCTTCCCCTTTATGCCACAAACCCACTTTTTTTTTTTCTTTTTTCTAAGAAATCTATACGCTGA
Organism: Rhynochetos jubatus; assembly: GCA_027574665.1. Lineage (NCBI taxonomy): Eukaryota > Metazoa > Chordata > Aves > Eurypygiformes > Rhynochetidae > Rhynochetos > Rhynochetos jubatus. Next base: position 18,557,895 of record CM050660.1, on the reverse strand, counting down.
TGAATATTATATTAAAGGGACAGTCTGGCCATGGGTCCAAAGGTGTAAGAAACCTCCTATCGTGACAGACTGTGAACTCCAGGGTGAGGCGAGAAGGGAATAATGTTTGTGCATATGGACCAGTATAAGGGATTTGATCAGACATCAAGTTTTGAAATGCAGCTTGCACAAATATCCATCAGGACTCATGGACACCTGAAAGTCATCATGCCATGAGGCAGGAGTTGTTTGAGATGTGCCCTTGGGATCACTATCCTAATAATCCTATAATTCTTTGATCTCTTTAGGGCAAGTGGACTTAACTTGTCCCTTCCTTGAGATCAAGAATGCAAGACTCCCCTTGAGATACTTATATCTGTGAGGTCTTACACCAAACCTTTTCATATCCCTGTTTTGATGCATTATTTTCAAAATTGAGATGTTTTATTCTCCAGCTCTATAGTGTCTGTTGAGAGGAAAAAAAATATACCCCCACCAAACCATATCCTGAAAAGAAATTATCAACTCATTTCTCCAGTGCCAAAGTCCCGGGTTGACCCTTCTAACCTGCTTACTTCATGAAGGCATAAACAAGGAATTTTGATTTCTTTGTATATGTATTTTGGAAGAGTGGACTGGAAGTGTGCATCCCTCAATAAGAAGCTCACAGACCATATCTCCTCTCCTTGTCCCTTACAGGGGTAGAAGGGGTGGCTGAGTCCTGCTCTGTGCACATGCTTTGTGGACTTGGAGAGCTGTTCACTTTTCAGCAGACTTCTGTGTACATTTGCCCCACTGTGCACACCCATGGTAGAGTGGTCAGGCTTTGCCAGCAGCCATGACATTTCAGGTGACAGGCCAGCCGGTGCTGCCGTGTGAGCAGGGGCTCCAGGAGGGCCAGGAAAGAGGAAAGTAGTAGATCTAAACAATAGAGTTATTGCTTAAACTCCAAGAACTCTCACTCCCATCTGTTCGCCCTCACCTCCTAGGCATCTCCTTCACCTTCACGCACCGCAGAGGTTGGCTTGGCTCATTCTCTCTTGAACACGTTCATATTTTGGGATGCCAGATTCAGACATTTGTTACAGTTATTGGCACTCTAATCCACATCCAGAGATGAAGATCCCTGCCTACTTCCATTTCCCTCTTTCTTTATTCTCATTCTTTAAACATCATCAGGTTTGACCAGATTAAATCTCCCAGTGTTCAGAATAAGCAGGGAGATTACTCCTGTTTTGATAGATAATTCTCACATCAGCTTTTTTCATGGATCAGATAGTTAATATTTGATAATCAATGGACTGACCAGAATCTGCCACACTCAGTGCTATAGCTCCACCATTTCTCTTGGAAACTTCTGGTAATAGTCTCCCACAGTAGTTTCAGGAAGAAAAATAATTTAAAGAGATGAATGTTGAGAGAAATGCAAAAGGAAATTGTCTAATTTGAAATTACTTTTATTAGTGGTACCTTTGAAGGTAGGATAGATCCTTCCATAACAGAGGCACCTTTACACCCAAAAATCATTGTGTGAGAGGTTTGAAAGTAGGAAGACTACTCAACCTTTTGCCCAACAATTTTTGATGTTTACTTACCAAATGTCTTTCTCTTTTAAATTTTCTAGATAGCTTGTCATGGTAAATGACTATTTCAGGTCAGATACAGGCTGATCATGGAAGCTTTTAAACTCTCTTGCTGACCTGGAATTAGTAGATGCATGCAACTTTCCACCAAACCCAGTACACCATAAAATAAGTGGTTTACGCTACAGCAGTATTGCTGGCAATGCATAAAATAAATGTCCTGTATGTGCAACACCATAACTTCAGTCTAAAATACTATCTACAGATTTAATAGATGGATAGATATTGCTTTGGCTGTACAATGCCTAACACTGTAACTTGTTTTTTATGCGTTATCAGGCTAAACATATTTAGTGACAGTGAACAGACAAGACATCTACATGGATGCACATGCACTAAATTCCACAGCCCCATGATATCCCGTAGCTTTATAACAACAAAAGTCATACAGCCCAGTCATCCTCTCACCTCTGGACTGGGTAAACTTACTGTTTATCATCTACTCATTCACCTTCCAAATATCTCATTCATATTTTTTTTCTCAGTATCTTAATATTAATCTCTCAACATTTTATCCTGGATCTTATAACGAACAGTGAATCTTAATCATAACCCAGTTTTAGTAGTAAAAAGAAATGAGCTATTTGCAATGGATGAGTGGGATATATAAGACAACTCTGTTCATTTCAGGTGAGTTATACCAAACTATTGTGTAGAGAAGTAAAGAAAATAAATTATTTACTAGGGAATTAAACAGGTATAGAGACAAAGGGAATGTCCATACTTTGATTCTGAGCATGATTTTGCTTCTGATGGAGGTATTGCACTTCAAGAGATGAGTTTTCTGAAAAGCTTAATCCATTTACTATAATTCTTGAACATATATATCGGAAGGTGGGATGTATGTGCAAGCAGCAGATATCTCAGCTGTCATGCCTACAATCATCACCCTCCTAGAGCAGGTTTTGTCCCTTCCCAAGTCTGGTCAGCCCTTACAGATACTTTTACATGGCAACAAATTTATCAGTACAATTTCTTTGTTTTGTGTGAGGCCTTCAATATAGTATGACTATTATCACCCCAAAATTTATTTCAGCATTGATGTGATAACATGGCCTACAGTGGGTCAACTGAGCAAAGTGTGTCAACCCTTTGTAACTGCATTTTGCTGCAGCAGGTACATCAGTGCTCTGTTGACCAGTAAACACAAACCACTGAGTAGGGAAGATTTTTCTTCTTTTCTGAATGGATGGAATAAGATATATGGGTATGTGCAGTTTTATTGGAATTGAATGCTGTTGGAAGAGGAAATGGCTTTGCTGAATTTCTGATTTGGATAAGAAGTCTAAGAGTATTGTAATGTTCTCTTCTAACATTCTTTCAGAATGAAATATTTGGAAGCTAGGGGTTTCTTTGAAAGTGCTGTTGTTTCTGTAACTTCTCTTTTACATTTTATATCATACCTTTGGTTGTATAATATTCAAATCTGAAAAGGTAATCAAAAATCTTAATTTTCTCAATATTTTTCACTTGGAACAGAGTGTATTTTTCCATAAAAGAATAAGAAAAAACCCCAGCCAAAACCCAAACATGGAAAACATTCAACCTGTTGGTTTTATTGAGGATCAAATGAAAATAAATTTGAAATCCTTCAACAATCTTTATTTTCCTCCTTACCACAAACCTATGTGTGCCACAAATCAAATCCTGCAAGTATCCGTATTTTCAGACTTTGATCTTGGCATACAGCTCAGAGAAAAGCCAAACCAAGGGATTTTTTTTCCTACTGCACTGAGCCTGCTTTGTTGGATGAAACTATCTATTGTCTTACTTCTTCAGCTGGAATTGGCCTTCCAAGCATAGCTGGATTATTAGAATTATATCAAAAATCCCCTAAAAATAACTGAGTGGTGGGAACAGGAGGTCCCCTATGTGTCATACATTTCATACAAATAGAGCTGGACTGTCTCCTTCTTTCTTCTGATGAGGCAAAGCTGTTTGCAAGTGGCTGGTTGTAGGGCAAGATGAGGGAGGGGTTGCTCTTCATCCCACACAGAGATTTACCAGCCCCGAGTTGAGCTTAGGTGGATTTTCCAGTGTCCCTTTCCTGGATATTCAAGTTCTGCTTTTGCTCCCACTTGGTATTGCGTGCAAAGCTCTTTGCTCTTTATTGTCAACAAAAAAGGTGTATTTTTATTATTTTCTTTCTTTTCTTTTTCTGCTTCAGCTGTGGGTCCAGCTGGGAAAGGAGTGTTAAAAGGCATGGGGTGGGAGGAGTGGGACGAAAAGCAGGGAGAGGAAGAGAGCAGAGCGGGGGACACACTGTGTCCTCCAGGGAGGCAGCTCCTGTCAGGGAGATTACAATGGTTGTCATTTGACTGATCAAAAAGGAGGGAAACCCTGTGTAAAGGATGAGTTTCCACAGCTGTGAAGGACTGCTAATAACATCTCCACACATACCCCCACACCACCACCCTCCTTCCCTCACCCTTGTCACTCTGCGGGAAGAGAGCAGCCAAAGGCCCTGCAGAAATTGGCACAAAGTGGCTGCCAGCGACCTGGGCGCTGCGGGCACCGAGGGCTGCCCAGGCCAAAATGCAGACAAAGGCCACCTCCACCAGCAGCAAGGACTTTTATCCTCGTCACTTTTTTGCTTCTGCATGGTAATTATTCTTTTTAACAACAGAATATTTGGGAAAGAAGCAAGTATTGCTGCAGAAAAAAAAAAAGTGTTTATGAATAATGGAACATTTCAAATCCATCTGGTTTCCGAGACATTTTTTAGTTTCTTGCTACAGCCAATTATATAGCATGCTTGAGTGATAACTGGTTTTATCCTCAGGCTCATTCTGCACACTAATTTCTACACTGATAGTTGCTACCAACCTCTGAGGTTAGTAGCCATATGGTAGTCCAATATGGCACTTAATACTACACTTGTTATACAGTAGGCAGTATTCCGGCAATCATAAATCCACATTGTAGTAGGCACTGTAAAAAAGCTGTGAGTCCTTTTCTGAGTTTTGGCAGTGATGGTTATTTTTAATTTAATTTCAAGGACATTATAGAATCATTTGCAACTCTTTTTTTTTTTTTTTTCCCCTTTTCTGTTTTATTGCTGATGAAAGTCAAATTGCTGGCACCAATCCTTCCTGTAAATGGCAAAGACAGTGGAGAGCAATAGTTCTTTTCCTAGCAGAGGATCTCCTGATACCGATGCTTCTGTCAAATTGATCCCATCCAGTAGGAATTGGAAAGCCTCCTCTAAATTGTGCTCTGTGTTGCTAAACAAATGCCAGTCACTAGAAATAGCAAAGTGGCATTTTGTGGGCTCCCCATCTCGCAAAATAATAACCACCCTTAGCATTAATTCAAGGATTTCATCACAATATCCTCATCTGATGAGCCATACCACAGGCTTGTTAAGGCAACATTGGTCATTATTGCACCTATCACAAACATCAGAGGTACAGGAAGATAAGCGAGTCATCACTATAACTGTGAATCCCTTCCACAATGGGAAAAGGAATGGAATGTAGGTGTCCTGGCTCCCATACCTCTATGAGCATTAGGTCAAAGACTTTCAGAGGGGAAAGGGGGGAAATACTCACATGCAAATGTACAGGAAATTGAATAGAAAACAAATCCATCCTTTCATCAACCTAGTCTCATTTCAGCACCATATTTCCTACAAGGTTGAAAAATCTGCTGCATGAGAGCATATGTTTCTTCAAAAGTCATTTCAGATGTAACTTTTTTTAGGGTTCACCTCCTCTTCATGCTTTCTTTCCATAAATTGCTTTCCAGGGCTGTTGTTTTTTCTATTTATTTGCTCAGCAATCATTAAGAACTAACTGATTCAAGGAGGGCTTTTCACAAAATGTGTTGAATAATACAACAGGTAGTCTGGTGTAAGAAATGAATTATTTTCACCTTTATTACACCAAAACCAACCAACCAAACAAAAAAAACCCCACACCAAAAGCCCCAAACCCCAAAAACTCACAATAAAACCCGAGTTGTCCTATATTTTCACTTCCATTTTGCTTTCCAAATCCAGCAAGGTTTTTTTTTATCCCTGGTGCTTCCAGTAATTAATCAGTAAGTCTAACTTGTAAGGAAGCTTTATGGTGCATGGACTGCAATCTACTATAAAGGCACAGTTATTCTACATGAAGCTCAGCTGGAGGAGGTAGAATAAATAGACTCTAAATTTTCTCTCTGACAGACAAGTTGACTGAGGGATTTAGGGAAATTGATATGATGGTTAGGGCCAAACTGACCTAATAGCCTAATAGAGGATGGAGAATTAGCTGTCTTATCCCTGATGAAGTCTGAAAACAGAGGACACTCAGGACAGCTATGAAGTGGACATGTTTCTTGATATAACACCATGTTACCTTAACTGCCAGCTGTAACTGCAGTTATTACAGTGCTAAGTAATGTACCTACCAAGTTAAAACTGTATTAACAGAAGGAAAGGAAAACTTGAAGGATAAAAAGAACAATCATATGCTTTGAGTTTGACTATCTGAGGCTGAAGAACCTGTTATCAGAAGTCCTGAGCACCTTTCCATGTGATCTTTGTAGTGTAATCTGGAATTTAAAAGTAGTCATTCACAAGCAGAGTTTTCATAATGATTGCAATTGATTTTACTCACGAAAGAGAAAAAAAAAAACCCAACCCCATTGATACATTTGCTTTGCTTTTATGGATATTAGGACTACAACCCCATTTGTAAGTTTCTATACTTCTTTTCATATCCTGTACTAGACACTCCACTATCAATTTACAGCAACCTGAATTTGTAAACAGACTTACCTGGTCCTTATCTTAACATCAAAGTGTGCAAGTTATCTAACTGCAAAAGTCGGCATAGAGATATGTATTTTGGCTGTGAAAACAGATCTTGACCTTTAAATCCAAGTCACTCATTTCCAGAGCTACTTGTAGGGAAGTGGAAAAATCAGGAACGTAGCCTCGTCCCTCACTGAAGTTACTGAACTCCAGAAAGATGTTGGGCAAACTGTAGGTCACCTTGAGACAGAAGGTTTTGCTCTTCTTATCTGAGAGTATCTCTGAACAAACTGATTTCTAATTTTGTCTTTATCTCTGCAGCAGAGATTTCACAGACTTTTGTCCTGGCCAGTTTTCTTGCATTTCGCTGCCTGTATCTAAGTGAGGTGATGGAAAAGGGAGGCCAGACTTTTCTTTTTTTTTTGGTTTGTTTGTTTTTGTTTTTTCCCCACAAACAGGAAATTCCTCTCTGGGCTCAGCTATTTGGATGTGTACCAACAAGCCTTTACCTTAGTTAGCTTACTCCACCTACAAACTCAGTTGATAAAAGGCAATCCAGAGTAAGATTGAGCCTACAAGTGGAAGGAGAAAGGGGTCTTTTATAGCAAAGGAAGCTAAATGCGCTAGAATCGCTATTACAGTAAATTTTCAAGTGTAAACAAGCTTTTAGTAAAACCTAAAAGGTTTTTTTTTCCTTTTAGGAAGCAAAGTTTGGGACTTGGCAGGATTGTGGTTGCCTTAGCTGCTACCATCTCCTTCTCTTCCTAGCTGAGAGAAAAATGTATATATTTTCAAAACAGTCCTCTTTTCCTGCCTGTGAAGTGTCACAGAATTACCTTTTTTTTTTCTTTAAATGCAAAACCCCCCAGTAGTGACTTCTGTGATTCATTTGTTTAATTAGTCATCAGTCAAGTAGCCCATATCCAAATCTGAAGACAACTTGAACGGATGGGCAGTTGGAGTAATCCCCAGGGAAACCAGAACCTGCAGGACAATCCTGCTAGGAAGATCCTCTGCTCTGGCTGACACAAGGAGGAAAGTCAAAAAAAGGCACAAGGAATCTGAGAGAATGCATTTGCAAACTAAAAGGGGGAAAAAAAAAAGAAAAAAACCCAACCAAGCAATATTGATAGAAAACGGTTTTCAGTATTCACCAGCTCTCCTCATCACTCCAGCCCAGGGCTTTGGAATAGACCCAGCGGAGGGCAGCCTCCCATCCACATTTCTGACAGACGGGGCATGATGCTCACCTTTCCTGCCATCTAGTTTGTGTTTTGACAATTCAGTATGGAAACTCTAGCAAATATATGCAGAGAGCGAAGATCCGCAGCTCCTGTTCTCCTCCCGAGGAAGTTAGCCAGGCATTGCAGAAATGTGATGCGTGAATAACACAGAGTCTAAGCAGAAAATGAGTACGTTTTAAACAAGTCCACTGGAAAAGAATTAGCAGTGAAACTGAAAAGAGCCATATGCCAATAAGGGGGAAAGTGACTCAAAGTGACACGCTGTAATAATATAATTGAGTTAGGATTAAATTGCAGAAGGATAAAAGCAAGGACAGAGCTAAAAAGGTAGAGACTGAGACATGTGCTGCCTTGTTAAGTGGGAGATGGTCAACAGGAGGGGATTCTCTTGCCGTTTTCCTTTCATTTATAATTAGGCAGTGAAAGTACCAGGGGCATGTCAAGCCATTTGAGGGTTTAAATAAAACAGCACTTCCCTGAACCATCATGGCTCAGTTTCAGCATGCCCCCATCCCCCACGACTCCTTGGAAGCAGTGGGAGTCTACAGCTATCTCCTCCTGTGGGAAACCCTCCCTGGCAGACAGCATCCGGACCTTCTCCGTCTCCCACCCTCAATCTTTATTGTTAAGGGAAAGGGGGAGGTGGGAAGGGTGTGAGGCACCCTGAAGAAATCCCCTGTTTATTTAAGAGTTTTTGCAGGCAGGGGTATGGGGGAGGGCGTCTTTTTTCCTCCTCTGAATTCTCCTCTATTAATATATTCCATTTAAATTGCTCACGGCACCATGTACTAATTAGGACTAGAATGACAGTTTGAGGAGAACAACTGAACCCACTTGAACTCTTGGAGTTCAGAGTTCATGCACATATGGGAAAAACATCTTCCCATTTATTTCTGCAAATACTCTGCACGTATCATGGAAAATATAGGTGATACGGACAAAGCTGATCCTAATGGCTCCTGTAGATGTTTCAGATTACAGCCAAAGAGATTTGAAATGCCCATTTAAAGAAAACACACTCTAAACTGCTTCCGTTGATGATCACAGAGAGTTGCACTGATTTAAATTAAAGTGTTAATTTGATACCAGTTTAGATCTACCAGTACAAAAGCACAATGAATGTCCTAAGGCATGTTAAAGCAGGCTTATTCCAGTTCAGTATAACTCAATGAAGACTAGGTCTCAGCTACACTAAAATAAGAATGCTACATGGAGCTGTGCACCAAACAAATGAAACCAGAACATTTCTGAGCACAGGCAAGGCCCTTGTGTTAGTTATCTCAGACCAGACACCTCAGCACTTACCTTCAGTCAACAGTCAGTGTTTTTTGTAATGTTCATGTAATAATAGCAATACTTAGTGACTGTAAGCATATATCTTATAGCATTTTAGCCAGGTGTGTAACTTGTACCAGGCACACACATTGATTTAACTTCCCAAAATCAATTTTCTTGTTTTGATGACTTTTATTTTGTCCATTTAAAACTACACTTCATCTGCTGGCTTTGAGCCACTTCCATTCCAAGTATAGAGCATCCAAATATTGACTTGTACCAGCTTAATGAAATTGATTTTGACTTCTCACCTTTTATTATTTTGGCGGGAGGTTGTGTGCAGACCAACTCTGTAATGAAACTGGATGATTTACTCAATACCACACAGCAAATCAGTGCCACAGCTGGAGACAAGACCAGACTTCTACAGAGAATGACCATACAAATTTGACTACAAGTCTTGAAAAAAAATGTGCTTGGATTGCCTGAAAACTCCAGTTTATGTATTGGTTTCTCTCCAACCTGTTAAGGAGAGGTTTCTATAAGAATAACTTGACTGAAATATCTGTCCCTGATCTATTGCTATCCTACCCTATCCTTTTATTTTTCTGCTGTGACCACATCACTTTGGTTTCTGTGTGACACAATAAGAGAAGTAGTTTCTCTCTGTCCCACGTGGTTTATTTGCTCTCTGTTACTCCCATATTCTCTCAGCCTGAGGAGTTTAGAAGAACTGCTGATGGTTTGGTGGAAGCATGTGGAAGGTCTTTGGAGACACAAGCAATTCAAAGCCAATCAATGCATCTATAAATCCTTGTAAAACTCAGATCCTGAATACCTGGTTACTCTTTCATCATGCGTTGACCCAACAAATGAGGCTGGGGTATTCCTAAGACACTCTTCGTTTTTCACTGAGTGCAGCACTCTCTGTTATTTCCCTGTGGCATGCATAAAGGAAAAAATGTATCTTGTAAACACTGATCTACTTATTATTCTGCTTGTTTGGATAGCCTTAAAAATGGACAGTTATCTATATCTTATGTGTCTTAAACATAGACTGGGTACCCAGACGTAACATGAATGAGGTCATACAGAGACCATCCATGACGACTGTTTCAAAAGCACTCCACTCACCATTTCCTTTTACCTCCCAAAGGAGCTTGCAATTTAATCTAACTACTTTGAGGGCACGGCTTTCCGCAAAGCCTACCATGAATAGCTACCTCTCTTCAGGCGTTAACCGTTGAGGCCAACTGTTTTGTTTTCTTGAGGATGGAAGTAGTAAACAGTAAGGACTTCAGGCAACATATATGTAATGACTGACAGCCGAAATATAGAGACATAAAGAAATGGGTGTCAGGGCTAATGCAGTTCTGCACATCTCCATCACACGTTTCAGACATGGGCATTTTTCTTTTTCAGCCTCTGTGTTTTAAAACAAACTGGATTGGGGCCATTGCTGCCTGTAGATTATGGCCCTCGAAGTGATAAACATGCTGTTCCATTGCTATTTGCCCCATGAGATAAACATTTCTGATGGATTTTTCTGACAAAACTGAGAAACCTAATAATCGCAACGTCAGAAAAAAAGTGAAAACTGATTCAGTTTGATCCCCAAAGGACAGGAGAGGGAAAACAGCAATAGGAGATACAGTTCTGTAAGACTGAACTTGTCAAAGCTCTTTTACACTGCTTTGAATAAGCACATCCGCTTGGTGTGATAAATAAAGGCATCAGACAGTAATTTGCATGGATTAGGATTGTTAACGTTTATCAATTGGTGGGTTTTAAAGAACTCCCAAATTCTTGATAGGAGTATCTCTTTGTAGTGAAAGATTCATGGTGGGAGTGAAAAAAAAAAAAAATCTGATGAATTTAAAGCTACAGATGAGAGAAAGCAAAGCCATCCAGATCTAAACTGAGATACCATTAGTGGTTCCCATAAATCAAATCATGTTTATAGCAGGGATACAGTTGAATTACCATCTGGACTTTTTAACCTCGACATTTATTTCCGAACCCTCCTCCAATATTGAAAGTAAACTTAACCCTTCCTTTCATCTTCAGGACTTTGACCCGGTGCCAGTTCTTATTTTGAAGGAATGATCTGATTTTTGATGGGGACAGAATGTCACACGTGGCATGGGGTTGGAAAGACTGGGAGTTTCTTGAGGAAGACAAAGTCATAAAAGAAATAAAATAAACTCAGTCTTAAATGAGATCAGCTGAATAAAGGGTCAGTGGGAATGAAGTCAGGGGAGGATAAAGAAAGGAGGGTTCATTTTAATTCAGGTAGAGGACGCAGATGGGGTCCAAGGACAATGTAGCAAAACATGTAACAGTCAAAAGGAACCTATATTCTCTCAGGATCTGTGGGATTATCGGGAGGTAGATGGGTGATGAAGAGCTGGATCCTGTTTTCATTGGTGCTAATAACAAAACTGTCATTGCCTTTAATAGTACATCCACCTACTTCTGTGAAAGTGAGAACTTTAACCCTTTACTGAGAAAACAAATCAAGCTCATTTATTTTTAAAGCCTCAGGAAAAAAAACAGCAAGATATCTGGAACTTAGTTTTTTTGTTGTGGTGGGTTTTTTTTCCTTTTGGTCTGCCTCTGAACTTCCTGATTCAGTCAAGGAGCTGCCAAAGTAGTTAGTAAAGGATATTTTCATGCTATTTCCAGCTCTAACTGAAACAGCGTCAGGGGGAACCACAGGAGAGGCTGGCTCTGCCGCAAGACACTGGCCCCTTCTGCAGATCTTGCTGGTGTAAGCGATCAGTCAGACCACGGGGTTTGTTCACAGGCAGCTAGGAGATGTTCCTGAGGATTGCCCTTTCCCATACCATATCTCCGAATTTTTTCTTCCTTCTTTCTGCTTAGTGGCCACAGGCCACGTGGCACAGGGACTGCAGGACCTGAGAAGCCTGGCCAGCTGTGCTCTGGCTCCACAGACTTCCCTTGAGAGCACAGGCTTCTTGTACCTCTCTGTAACGTGGGGAGAGGATCATTTCAGTACATCACAGCGTGTTTGAAGTATATTAACGTTGAGGTCTTCCAGTAACAGGTAACAGCAGTTATGTAGGTCTGTATCTGGACAGCATGTGGCACTCCAGTGAAACCACAGTGCATGTGTGTATGGCTCTGTGCTATGTGCAAGGTGACCACAGGGCCTTTACATGGCTGAGAGGCTGAGGTATAGGTAGGGCAACTCATCCCAGGATCGTGCCATGTGACAGAGTGAGTCCATCCTACCTGGCTGTCCTACCTTCGGATGTTAAACAAGGTACTTTTCTTTGAGGCTAGCTTCCCTGAAGAAAAAAACTGTCTTCCCACCTCCTCTCCAAAGCTTTTTTGGTAAATGTCTTTGGTGTCACATATTTCAAACTGAGTTTTTTACCTAGTCCTTGTTAGAAACAACCTCATATTTCACACCCCGCCTGGTGCCAGGGTCCTCTTAGTTTATTGGCGACATTACTGCCATTTCCTATCTCTCTCCTTCCTGAATTTACCTAACCCAGAGCTCCGGCCTTTTGTTGAAATGATTTTCTGCCTTCCGGCCCTGCGTGCCGTGTGTCAGATTATGTGCAAAAGGTTGTAACCCGCTTCCCCTGGCTTTAGACACAGGATGAGGAAATGAAGAGGGGTGAAGTTACTGATTGCATTTTGGAGGTCAGGGTGGGTCTTCTAGGGGTAGGAGTGGAGTCTGAAGAGCAAATGCTGCCATTTGTTATCCATATTTTTTTCAAACAAACAAGAAACCCCAACAATTTTTCATGTTGCTGAATCGGAAATACTTCTCAAAACAGCTGACAAGAAGAACAAGAGGACAATAGGTGGATGACGAGGAGAGATTATATATATACACGCTCATATATATAGCCCAGACACAGACAGTTTTGTTGGAAACAGACTGAAGACAGGAGGGGCAAGCTGAGGATCATCTCTGAACTGCCCAAAGCGTGGGCGACCTGCCTTGTTTGCTCGGTAATTCTCTTCTAATTGTTAGCACAGTCTAATTGTGTGCTAACCCACATTCAGAAACCGTAATGTCAGAAGGGTAGGTGTCTGAAATTGTGCCATGAGAATGTTTTCCAGCACTGGGGAAATCCCAAACTTTGCCCAATACAGGACTGCGCTGGCTCCAAGCCAGCAGCCTGAGGCCACGCTGAAAGCACATGCAGAAGGAAACATCTCTGCCACCCTTTTCCTCTGTTAGAGGGTAGAGGGTAGATGTATCCCCACAAATGACCTGAGTGGCCTTCTCATGGATGGAGGTGGGCTGCAGAGGGCAGCCATCCCATGCCATGGGTGAGGGTCCACAGCACAGATTGCAATGGACACACATGTAACTCCATCTCTTCATGATTTGGGCATCAGATTTTGGCTTCATGGGTGGGTTGAAGACAGAGCATGTCGTCTTCCTCTGCTCCCCGACAGCCGTCTGACTGGTGGTTTCAGGCCGATGCTGTTCCCCTTTTCATAAATCTGGTGGCCGTTCAGGAACGTACATCCCAACCTGCATGCTCCAAATCAGCCGGTTTCCTCACAGATCTGTTGAACTAATTCTGAAGTGGAGTGGGAGGAAAAACAAACAAAGAAGCAAACAGACAGAAAGGCAAAAACCCAAAAGTGCTTCCTCTCTGCAAGTTGATGGTTGTACCTAGAGCTCTGGTTGGTTTATGTATGCAGTCAGAGTAAGTTCTCTGAGGAGTATCCTGCAGTCATTTCTCAGCGAGTGTGAACAAACTCATTAACAGCTCCTTTACTGGAATGATAAGTTGTTTCTTAATGAAGGGAAAAATAAATACCCTCGCTAACCCAGGCTCCATCACTAGAAGTCACACATCATTCTTAAAGACTCCTTATTTTCCACCAGAGACATTTGTGTACAGCCCTTAAACAAAATGAAAGAGCTTGTTTCTCCTTCTTAGACGCTCTTTTAGATGCTGGAATTGCACAGCAATTTTTAGATGCTTTTCGGAGTTTTATCCTAGAATTGAGCAGCTTAGGTTCAATAAAATAAAAAATAATTATCTGAACCTTCACCCATTTTAAGAAGGGAAGGTTTGTAGCACTTAAAACATGTGCCCAGGAGATTTGGGATCTATTCCAAGCTCTGCCATTGACCGGCTATGTAGTTTTACTTGTAAGGAAGGCACTTAAGCTCATTGTGTTTCAATGTGCCCATTTGTGAAATAGAGATAATAATGCCAAGCTCACAGGGGGGCTGTAAAGGTTAATTAAATAGAGTTTTTAGGTGATTTCCCTTCTTTGGATGAAAAGTGTGACAGAATTATTGTTTATTAATGAAGTTTGTGCAAAAATGACAATTCTGAATTTTTGCAGCGAAGAAATACCGCGTGATTTTTGTGTGTGTGAAAAATGCCCACATGGCGATTTTTTTTACGATTATAATTTTTTTCAAGCTAAATTGGTTCAGTTTGAGCTTTAAAAATCTGGGAGTGTTTGCTTTTTTTTTTTTTTTTGTCCATTTTGCCAGGGAGCTACATGTTGATGTCTGTACAAGCAACCAGAACAGCTAGGTATCACCATAGGAAGGTTTGAGTGGAAAAAAACCCAAAACACAAAAAACTCCACCAAAACCCAGAACACCCCACAACATTTAAATAATATTTTAGATGCTCAGATGCTTCAGGATGTAAAACTGCAAAGCAAAAGTATTCCAGGGTCTCTGATTCATCTGGTTAGAGAATTTGTTGATACCTTTATAGGGTTTGATGCTGGCTATTTTCAAACACAGCTATTTATTTGCTCTCTTATGCAGTCTCACTTTTTAAATTCCATATTACTCTAGAAAAAGGAAATGATAACATAACCAGCAAGATCTTATCCTTGCCAGTTTTCAGACTTCACTGCAACCTGGACTGACCCGGCAGTTAAGCAGTTTGATTGCATGATGTGATGCAGGTTGGCACATCAATACTGGGGATGTGCACTACGATCCCACCCCTCATCTGTGTGGACATGGGAACCTATATTCAGACTGGTTCCAACATTCGGCCACGTGCTTCGCAGAGACTGAACCTGCTCTTGTCCCTCACTCAAGTCACTTGGTGAGAGTTTTCACTTCCGTGTCGGTTGTATGAACATGGTGGATGTTATTTTTTTCATTACCACTGGAGCCCTTGCATCACTCTTATGTAAAGGGATGATTCAAGGAATTGCAAGATAAGAAGAGAAGAAATATAAGTTCAGCTCCTGTGAAACTTGCTTACATTGGAGCTTGAGTTTGGACTGAAGATTTAAATGCTTTCCCTCTCTTGCTGAACAAGGTGACCTACCCCATAACGAGAGAAATTCCAAATGAATAAGAGCTATTAAGTTATCTTGTCCACCTGCCCCCTCCGGCGCAAGATTGAGAGGGCGACATGGATGCTGGCAGTGGGCTGTGCACAATCCATGACAGAGGCTGCACACAAATATGAATCACGTTGTACTTAAAAGGCACAAATGAGTTTACTCTGGGCTCCTTTCCCTTACTGGTGGGAATGGGGCCCTGGAACTTAAATAGGTTGACAAAACAGAGATTGAATCAATCTCTGAAAACAATAGATTTAACCCTGTGAACTCCTCAGATGCTCTATTGGCTGATAGTGCTTCTTGTGTCATTTTTGTCACAGAGAGATTCCCCTAGGATGCTGCTTTGAAGAAAGACGTATATAAAAACTACCCACTGTGTAAATCTAACATCAGTTAGTGGTTTCCCAAGTACAGTTTGTGGGATGGCTGCCTGAGTCTCAGATGAGAACACAGTTCACTGCAGATTCGAGAGCCCTGCAAATGGAAAAGAGAACCTGGAAAGACAAAGAAAAATGAGTCTTTTCAATAGCATCAAGGGAAATAGGATCTTGAATTTTTTTATAAATTATAAAGACTCCTCACCCTCCCCCATCTCTTTCCATCCACTATGTGCCTGCATACCTGGAAATATTCCCTTAGTATTAAAGACTGAGATTTGTTCAAACTGCATAAAAACAATTCACATGAGTGTTGGACTCTCTGACAAACTCTTAAAAAGCTAATACACATATAAACAGTCTCTGGTCGTTACCCACTGACAGCAACACGAATTGAACCAATATGTAATAAACCCCACCAAGGCTGTCATGGTGAACCCCCTTTGCCTCAGACACCTGGTAGTTCTCTGGAGGTCAGGGAGAAAAGAAGGTCCTTTACCAAGCTTGGAAAGTTACTGGGTGTGAGCAGTCCTGGACCAAAGCAGGAAGACATTTTTGAAGGCAAGCCCCTAGCTAACATCTCTCCTTTCTCATTTTAATTGAAATCGTCTCATCTGCTGACAGGGCCTGTAGGAATTAAAATTTTCACTGTGAATATTGCCACCCTTTCTGTGCTAGCATGGCTTTTTTTGGTGTTTGAGCCGTGCTGGTGACACTCAGGGACTTCAGCTGAGTACTCAGTTGATCGTTCTGGGGGAAAGAATAGCAACAACCAACAAACCTGACGCATTGGAGTTATGGAGAGTGACATGGACCTATGCAGCGTGCACAGGTGAGGCCAAAATTTGGGGTGCCTTGCACATGTGAGGGCATGTGGATGGATGTAGATATGTATCACTGTGACCATCTTCTGTAGTTCTAAAGAGAAGTTTATAGAGCTGCTAATACGATTTTCTCTGAGTTGTGATCTGCAGAGTGTCAGCTGGGAGACCATTTTCCTTTGGAAATGAAACAGAACAAAATAAATGCATTTGGGTGTTTCACTAAATTCTGGGATGTAAAGCAGGTTTTCCCAGCAAGAATGGGAAGAAGCTGTGCTCATTCTGGCAGCAAAGACTTAAAGAAATGGCAATCAGTCTTAGTGGTGTTTGAGCATGGTGCTTATTAATCTGAATTTACATTTCTTCTGTTGAAACGGGGGGTTTTACAAAGTGAATTAACGTGAGCTGACAGTTGCTGTGCTTACAGACGTTCAACACACTGTGTACAAGGGAAATAGTTTCCTTCCAAGTCTTTGACATTCTCTGTTCAGAAGATTTTTTATTTTAACCCCAGTCCTAATTGCCCTTCAGTATCAAAATTAATTGTGTTTTCTGCTAAAAGGCCAGTGCAGTTTAAGGTTACACCAGGGTCCCAGCAGCCGATGCATCTTCTGTAAATGGCTTGATTGCCGTCTGTGGAGAGGAGTGCTGGGAGAGATTTGCTTGACCGAGGCTATACATTACAGTCCAATTAGTGTGAAGATCACTACATGAGTCTTTAACTTTATCTAGTAACTGTCGGAATCTCTAATGCTGAGAGCGGAGCGAGGAAGAGGGATGCAGAGCCCGCCTGGGCGGCCATACAGAGACTGCACAGCTTTCCTGGCTCCCTTCTAACAGTCTTGCAGGCAGCAGAAGGATTAGTTAGAGGATGGAAATACTTGGTGAGCTGCACTTCTCATCCTAGAGATACTGAGACAAAGACCCCATTTTTTCCCCCTTTTCTGCTTTACTGACATATTAGTGTATGGTTTTGATTTTTACTTTTTTTTTTTTCCTTCTTGCAACTGTTCATCTGAGGTCTGGATTCATTTAATGTTACCCGAGGCAGTGGGCTGAAGTGGATGGGAATCTGCTAGCCCTGGGTCCTTTAGGTTAACGAAGAAAGATGAGCACATCCAGAAAAGGAATGAAATTCCCACAATGATATTCAGAGCTGCTTTCCTCCTTGGCACTGTCCCTCTGTCCTACAGCCAGGTCTCCAAACCCAGGTGTTTCATTTAAGTATTCAAAAGTGAGCAATAGTTAGGAATTTCTTTACTCTGTGCAAGAGCTCAGGAACTCCTGCTTGGCTCACGGTAAAGTCAAGCAACAATATAATTCCTCAGCAGAAAAGGCCAGTTCTAACATTAAATGCTCTTTGCAGCTCATGGAGTAGATCTAGAAGACAGGAAGTAACCTTCTGTGAGCTAGAAATGACTCCCTTTTTGATCTGCAAGGATAGGCGTGGGCTCTGCTTTACAAGTATAATAACTACGAATGGTCATTGACTGCAACCGTTTCAGTTTAGTCCTGAAGGTCTTACAGTCCACATCAGACACATACTGTGCAAGCACTGAGACACAAACGTACTGAAAAATGGGTCTAAAATATTTCAACCCTGCAGTTACGCTCGTATAACCTTAGTCCACAATTTACGTAATCTCTGCTTCTATATCGTTGTCAATGGTTGTTACAAAAAGCCTGGTGAAACAGCAGGTTCTGCCTTATGAGAGACACCTGGACCATCTGGAACTAACTTTTGCTTGGTCTGTGCCCCAAGTCATTAGGTTCCTTGTCTGCAGTATTTAGGCCTCATGCCTTCCAAAACGTCTTCTAAAAGTAGCTGGAACAACTAGTATTAAACAAGACTATTAAGAAATGTTGAAAAAGTTTGAAAGCTCATGAAAAACAAAATGCAAACTCCCTGACATTTTTCACATCTCCACCCTTTATTTTTCAGCTAATTTTAATGCTTAATGCCTTCTTTTCTGAGTCAGTCTCCAAACCAGGAAATGAAGAGGCAGCTGCAAAAGTGGGAAAAACATGGGGAGAAAAACTTGTTATTTGACACTATCTCACAGAAGTTCCAAAAACAGTGAACTTTCTGTAACAACTTCACTTCTCATTACAATCTCATTTGACACCGGAGCAATTATGATTAAAACAACAGCAACAGTATTTCAGCATTTGGGAGATTACATGCACCGTAATACGTTAGATAGCACACCCCTTCTTTAATCCTTTTTTTTTGTTTTTTTGTCGTGTGAAATCCATTAGTGGTATTAATGCAGTTATGGTATCCATCAGACTAGTTCTCATCTCTGTGCACTGCAGAAGCCGTTGTCTTCTCCTTCAGTACCTGGGACACAGCCATAGACCTCAACCATTATTTTCAGTCCTGTTTTACCTGCTGAATTCACATGCTTAGGATTCCACTGACCAGCAGTTTTTCTACACGGTTCACAACAGATCTTGTATTGATGTGCAGTGTTGTGTTTGCACAACTCAGAGATAAGGGAGTCTCTCTCTCTCAGAGGCATTTTAGATTAAATAAAGCTGGTAATGGGATAAGAGCCGAGTCTCTCATCCACTGTTCTTCTAAAGGTCTTTTTAAAATGACAGTGATTTGAAACTCTATTTCAACTGGCTCAAGCGAAATAGCCATACTGAACAGCGATTTTTTTCCTGTGGTAAACAAAGTTGTGGTTTGCTCAAGGTAGAAGCAACTAAAATTTACCTTACTAGAACTTATGAAATAAATACTCAAGAAGAAATAATATTGCATAGCATAATTATCCAACAGGGTTCCCCATCACAAAATACTATGGGATGAATTACAGGAAAAAAATTATTTGGGAGAGGGATAACAGAAAATAATGAGTTGGGTAGCTTACCTTTTAGATAGATACAAACTGAGGTTAAACTCTGGTATTCAAATGAACAGCAGGTAACTTCCTGCTTGTTGGGTTTTCCATCATCCACCCCTCCTTACAGATGTGTGCAGAGAAGATTAACTGCTCCTAAAGAGAGCAAAGAAACATGCTTCAAAACACTATAAAATACTATTTCTAGGGGTCCAGGTAAGCAGGGATGTAAGGCTCTGAAAGAAACTTCCCTGTTTGTAAAGTCCTTTCATAACAGGTCATAAATGGATGTCTTGCTCCTTTTTGGAATATCCTGAACCAACTAGGCTCAGATACAGGACAGGGAAGCTTGGGGCTTTTAGAATGATTGTTTATTTGATGAGCACACAAATAATAATTAAAAATTTCTCTAATTTAACACTTGTTTGTGGCTGCAGCAGTTCCAACCTTTCTGCCTTAACGGCTTGGAAAGAATACAAAGGAAAATTCTGCATGTCAGAAAGTTATGAAACAAAGGCAAAGTGGAGAGGAGATGGAAATATAAAGTCAAAATGAAACCCTCCATCTTTCTGTCAAACTGAAACAATAAATAATAATGGCATCTTGCATTTATATAGCGGTTTTCATCCAGAATGCCTGGAAAGCTCTTTGGAAACTTTACAAACTACTGTGGAAGAATAGGAATGATTTCATACACTGATCTATTGAAGGCTCCCACTTCTGTAAACAGTTACAGTCTACAGCAACATTACATCTCAGACTGGGACAGGTAGAGACTGATCCTGAGAGATATTGGATGGATCTGTAGTTAGTCAAAGTAAATCTTCCAAGTCCTGTGGGAATTTATACTGCTGACAGTTATTGTTTCTCATGATCAGGCACTTGGTAAAGAAATAAAATTACAGATAGATGAAATAACTCCCGATCCTAGTCTGTTATATGTGGCAATAAGAGCCAGAATTTTACAATTAAAATCCCTAGTAATTTCATCAGTTGCAGGATGGCAAATACACTAATTTTAAAGAGTCAGATGCTCTGTCCAGACATTCCACATGGTAATCATATGGCTGACATCCTTTCTTTCTTATTTTAACCTGTGTGTAAATAGAAAAGGTTTTAAGAGCTACTTGGAAATAACACAAACCTCCCAGGTTTATGTCTCTGCTACGTTTAATTGTCAGACAAAGCATGGAATTAAAAACAAAGTATGAATAATTAGTAAGCTGAGGAAACTTGATTAAGCTTTCCATTTTTATCATATGTTTCACTTCAAAAATCACACCAGATACTCAAGAAGTCTGTTGGATATTAAGAGATGGCATAGATTTCCAGATCCTCAATGGAGGAAATTTTTCACTGATTTTCATGGTCTTTTTGTTCCAAGAAGGATCACATAATTTTGGCTCTTGAATAATATTTTGTTAACTAACAGTCGGTTCAGGAATTCCCTGTGTGTGAATGTATTTCTCTATCAGCTGGCACAATGTATTTCTGCTCTGGAGCACCACATTTAAAGCATCCATCCAGCACCTCCTAATGGTGGCAGCAAAAGGAAAATGAATGAAACAGAAAAAACAGTTCCAGGAAAAACAGAATTAAGACAATACCTTCCGATTTGTGTGTCCTTATTTTATTTGATTCTGGCAGGGTATTTTGATGGGGTCACATATTACTGTAGTGAATATTTTCTGTCTTAGCCTGACCACCTATTTTTATTAAACTTCAAGAAATGTACTCCTCCTGCCAAATTTGGCTGCACGGAGGCACAAAAAAAAAAGGAAGCCCCTTTTCTGTTTATGAATTTTCTTGTCTCCTGAGACTTTCGGCATCCTTCCCCTTCTCAGAAATGGCAGCACCAGGAACTAATCTGGCTGTTGCCAGCCAGGGTACAATGACTGGCCTTGCTGGCAGGAGGGGACACAGCCCAAACAATTGCACATGATGCCCGGCCATGACTCCTCACCACTTGAAATAACTTTGCTCATTCCAGCAGTGCCTGGGATGCAACTGGAGTTTGACAGGGGCAGGTGCTCTGCTTTAGCGGCCTCTGTAATCTCCTGCTCAGCATCCAGAATAGTGCCTGGAAAGTTCTGCTGCTCCCTTTCTGTCCCAATCCATGCCAGTCTGCCTACCCCGGGACCAAAATTTGTGATGCTTAGTGAAACTGATACTTCTTAACACTGCCAAGGCTAACAAGTGGGACCACGATGCTCAGTTTCCAGTCTTTTTTATCCAATTGCTCCACTGGCCAATGTGTTTTGTTGAGGTAAGAGGAGAAGGAACACGGACCTCCTTAACTAGTCCCCACAGCAGAGATTAAACATGATAAAGCTTTAAATATCATCCTATCCTCTCAACACCTGGCAAAACCACAGCATAAATACGATGCAGCCCAAGAAAGAAATGTTTGTAGCCTGCTGTTGAACCAAAGGCAGCTCTCCAGACTACAGTTAAGAAATGGCTCTCTCTTCAGTGCCGGGGGGGGTGGGGGTGTGTGTTTAGCACCAAATGAAGGTGAGCCAGGGACAGTGACTCTGCAGTTTATTTAAACTGTTTTCGGTACCATGTATTCTGTAAGAACAGGAAATTGTCGAAAGAAGTCTGGAGGCTTCTCAGTATCAGTGGGTTTTACGGCTTTTAGGAATGTATTTCTATGCCCTCTAAGGTTTTCTTATGTCACAGTAGTCTCTTAAAAGACTGGAAATTCAAAATCAGGGCTGTAAATTCAGTCACTGGACCGGTAATTCCCATTAACATCATGAGACACTCAAGAAAAAGGCTCACAGCTACATTTTGTTGCAAACATGAGTTATGTAGTCGTCCTGATTAGCATCCTAAATTCCATATATTAAATGATGGGATCTCTGGCTTCAAAAAAGTTCTTCCCAAATGGGAGAAGCAGTGTTGGATATTAAGAAAAAACCCTACTTTTTTGTCAAATCATTAATTTCAAGGTTACATTACTTTATGCTGAATTTCTCACTGGTGGTGTCCCTGGTCTTCCAGGTGGTTACAGGGAAGCTCAGATAGTTCATTATGCAAAAGCTAGTTTGCTGGGGGAATATAGGTTGGTATGTTCAAAGGCACACAGGGTTGTGGTAGGACAAACTTTTGTTAAAAGTAAATGAAAGTCGGATGCTTACTTCTTCACGCTTTTGAAAATCTCCGGCTGTTTTTACTTCTTGAACATGAGAAGGAGGTTGGCCAGAGCAGCTATTATGGGCTACTGATAACAAATGCTTCATATTGCTGGTGACTGGGAGCCCCCAAGAGTTCTTGTCCCACATTCTGCCTGGCAATTAAATAGGCCGAGATATAATTTGCGCCCCATATTCTCTGTGTTGAAGGCTGTAGGCTTCTTCATTTTTAGCCTAACTCTTCTGTCGCCTTCACCAGTTTTACATTATTTATGTTAACTCCATGGCCTAGGGGTGGGAGGGAGAGGGGAATTATTCCTAATTTACTGAAAGTGAGAGAAGAATCAGTCACTTCTTTCTTTAAATTTTTGTGGAGGATTGTTAATCAAAGTTAAAACAAATCTGTGTTCCAACGCAGAGGTGGGCGAGGAAATGTGTGCCTAACACATATGCACTTTGGGGCTCCTGCAGAAGGAAACAGAGTTCTGGAAACTGTTGTGAGAAAAACATTAAAGACACCAGGCTCAGTGCTATGCTGCAGACTGGAAATGAGGCTTCGGACAGTATCCAGTTATGTTTGAACCTACTTGAAGAGCTGCGTTTTATTCCTCATCCTGGGATGCACAACATAAATTATCTCCCTTTCTTATTTGCCTCATGTTTGAGAAGAGCCTGGCGTGGAGTAGGACAATGACTTAAAGTAGGAGCCAGGCAGAGAATACATCAGGTATTCGACCTGCAGGCCTATGAAATGCAGTGTCATCATAACCCAAAGGGCGTATCATTAGTCACTGAAGGAAGGAAGTGCAAGCATGCCTGGAGAAATCAATAGAAGGTCCTTGTCTAGTAACACGAAGAGAACAGCACCAATGTTTATGTCTTTGCCCTTCACATACTTTGCTCTTCCTTCCTCTCCAGTCACCTTTTCACTTTATCGAGAATTTCATTTTCCTGATTCTTGAGTATAAACGGATGAACATAGTAACCAAGACTCAGGCTGCAATCCAGTCTTTTCTGAGACAAAAAATATCCCTCAGGCCCAGTGTTTCTGTATGGTGGTTATCTGACTTGCCTCCTGCTAACTGAAAACATATGCAACTGGTTGTCTCCATCAACACAGTTTAATTCAGCTCTGGTCCGTATTAGTGTGTTTTTCTGCAACTGATGTTCCTTAGTGCCATGGGTGAACTGTTACAGTTAAAATTATGTTTAAATATGAAGATCAAACAAATGGTCCAAAGGTTTCTAGCTTCTAAACATTAAGTAATGCAAAAATGCTTTGCCGTGTTTTAATTAAATGTAATAATTCTTCCTCAAAATATGCTTTCAATAAATGAGGAACCAGATTAATATGAGATTTCAGAGTTTTGCTCAAATATGGGATACTAATTCAAAATTGTGAAGAGTCCTTGTATTTTCATAGCTCTGCAATTAACATGTTTTTTCACTTTTGTGCCTCAGTTTTTCTACCCCAAAATAAACAAAGCAGTAGTAATGTGCATCTTAGAGAAGCTACAAAGCACCACCCATTATTGTCAGGAAAATGCTCTGAAATTATTCAGCTGTATTCATAGCAAAAGACCCCAACAGATTATCAAAATATATTCAGGCAACGCACATTTGTCGTCTTCCATGAGAAAACTGTGAGGTGATAAGAATAATGTGGTTCATCGGTGGCTGGTTGTTCTAACCATCCCAATTTTTATGTTACATGAAGGCAAAGAAATCTTTTCATGCACAATTTGACCCTTCCTCACACTGCCCCTGATGTCTTTCCATTCTGGCCCTTGACAGGAGTACAAAATACACATCAAGGACAAGAATAACTTTTTAGACTAAGATAACATTTGTATTATTAGAAGAGGTTAGGGTGTGCCTGGGAGGGCAGGAGGTAAATCTGCTGAACAGTCTAAAAGCTTTATTTATGGAAATGTCCTTTTTAAGAACAGGGGGAAAGAAGGAATGTTACTAATAATGTCACAATAATCTCCAAGATCCCAAGCCAGCCAAGCTGTACATATGCATGCACACTCCAAAAAGAAGTTGGTCTCAGTGTATAAAGCTCAGACCCTGGATCAGTTTTTCAGCTAGAGACAATCAACCTAAGTCTATGAAACTCGATGGAATAACGCCAGTGTACCCCAGCTGAGGACTGTGACAATGTCTCATTATTTCAACCAGGAAAATCAGAAGTACGTTTATACAGTACTGAA
The DNA here is from genome assembly GCA_027574665.1 of Rhynochetos jubatus. Classification (NCBI taxonomy): domain Eukaryota; kingdom Metazoa; phylum Chordata; class Aves; order Eurypygiformes; family Rhynochetidae; genus Rhynochetos; species Rhynochetos jubatus. The sequence goes on along the minus strand of CM050660.1, from coordinate 18,533,298 downwards.
CACAGTTGCCTCCAATGGGAAGAAGCAAAGTGTCTTTCCTGACAAGTTTAAGAGCTTCTGACACTTCGGTCTCTCTAGCCGTTTACCTAATGACCCACTTACCAGTGGAAATCTCTGAAATCAACCTTTTCAAGGTCAGCTGAACTCCCCAGCGCTTCCTGAAGGAAACCAAGAATCCTCTAGGCTGTTATTAAGAAATTAAAAAACCCCGAAAGACAACAATGGATACATTTTGAACCTGCTTCTATGATTTAGGAACCAACATACCCTTTTTCCCTCCAATCCTCACATAGCTGAGCACTCAGCCTCAAGTCTTTTAACCAGTTTTGTGAGACTTTTCGGTTTGTGAGACTTGTCCCATTGTAAGAGAGAATTCAGGCTGCTAATTCTTATTCCCTGAAGATTTCTGAGGATATTACTGCTGCCCTGTCAAAGCACAAATGGTATGAAACTGTAGAATTGGCTGCTGTTCCCTCCTCAGTGCGTAAGAGTGCACTATAAAGGGGCAAAGGCCAGGTTGAGATAAAAACAAAAGCAAGCACAACAAAACCTCCCACTGAAACACCTTTAGGAGTGCCTGCCTTCAGCTGCTCCTCATGGCATGTTGTAAATAGCCTGCCCCCACATCTACCAGTTTGGTAGTTGTTGGTCTAGCACCTCAAAGGAGTGAAGAGCTGAAATTCTAAATATTGGGATGTGGACCTGACCCCTCACCCGGAATCTGTCCTCCCAAAAGAGTCCCAATTCACATCCAGAAAGATGAACATCTTTCATATCTAAGGGAATTTGACTGTGTCTCTGCTGACAGCTGAAAAATCTAAATTAATAAATAAGAAAGACATCATTTGGGTGTTTTTGCATAGTATTTTATAGCCACATAAAAATCTTATAGTGAAATACAACTTTTCTCTCACAACAGAGTGTTTGGGCTGTCTCCTTTAAATATACACTCCAACACACTGAGAGCTTTGCACAGTTGAAATATAATTTTATTTTGAATAATATTATTTTTCATCACACATATGCCACCATGGCTTATTTTTAACATAGTGATGTCACCATATCAGTGAGATCACTTTGCAGAACATCATACTGAGCTCTAGAGGTGAACTGGCTTTGTAATAAATAGAAATTCAAACCCGACTAACAGTATTACATGAATACAAAACAGCGATCCTTTTCAACACCTGCAAGACAGGGCAAATGCACTTTTGTGAAAGAACATACACTTAGAAGAAGAAATTATTTATTCTATAGGATCTTCAATTTCTTGTGGATACATGAACTATATATATGTGTCCATTCTGTAGACAGCCAACTGTTTAAGGATAACAATGTCATAACTCTGTTGTATTTGACTGTAACATAAAAGACCCTCAAATATGGAGCAAAAGATTCCACTGGCATAACACATATTGCCCACATACAATGTCTCTCTCACATTTACATGTCAGTTTTATTAATAATTAGATTTTATTATGATTTTTTAGGCATACTCTAAACACACTAAAATACATGGTCTTTGCCCCAAAGTATTTGCAGCTGGAAAGACAAATAGTGAATGAATTAACTGTTAAAACAGGCTGACCCCTGGATTTTTCAGTTTTTCAGCAAGTCCAAAAAATACAAATATTTTATTGAGATTAAAATGTCTTTTAAGGATATATTTTCAGCATATCAAAAAAGAAAACAAACCCATTTCAAACCAAATGACAGGCTTCTATACATACACCACACATACAATGTTCCAGTTGTAGTTTTAACATATTTTAGTGGTTTGAATAAAAAAAAAAAAAAGGGGAACATGCCATCTTTGAAAGGTTACTATTGGAATGATCTATTTTGACTTTAAAAATAAATATTTGGGTTGGGTTTTAGGCTTGAATTGATCCTAATTGGGACAAATTCCTCAAATGTCTTTTCTTGGTTCCCTTTTCAAAAGTTCCTGCTAACACTTCTCCAAACTCTGCTATTAGTGAAAAAAAGGGGGAAAACCCCGCAGCCAAGTGATGAGGCTGCTCTGAGATTCATAGTTCAATGTTATTTGTTTGGTTGGGGGCTCTTTCTTTTTCTTTTAATAAACTATCCCCAAAAGCCTATCTACCTAATGAGTATTATCTGCTTAATTTCCTGCAGGCTTCGATGCAGAAGCAGGTCAGTTGGTTTAATTATCAGCTATGGAGACGTGAAGGAACTTGAAATTCAATTGAAATATACAGCGGCCCTGGATTCCTTTGCATTAACGAAAATACCTGTTCAAAGAACAGATTGACTCAGCTGTGACTTAAAGAAAGGTAAGATTCTGTGGCAGGAAAGTAAAATGCTATTATTGTCCACTGAACAGAGTATATTTGCACGGTGATTAGTGATGGCTAACATAGTGAAATGCTATACATAGAGAAACAGGCAGGAATTTACCTTCTGACTGTCAATTCTCTTTGGTTTTAAGATGTAGTCCTACTCCCTCTATCTATATCACGCTGTTGATTAAGCGCCAGACAGACCCAGAAATGCCATTTGAATTTTGGAGTCTTAAATCTATATGATACTATTCAGGCAACGAACTCTCCATCGCAGTGACAGAAAGGCATGCAACACTTACTCCAGTGATTGGATCCCTTGCTGGGAGTTTTTTGGCACAGGAGGGAAAAGCTTTTTCTTTTAGAATAGGCTTTTTCTGTGTCCTAGATAAAGTGTGAGGAAGGCTAAATAAGCAATAGTAGGTTGCCATGCCTTCCAAGTTCACTTTTCTTCCCACCCCCCCTCCCCCCTCTTTTTTTCTCTTTATAATTCTGGGAGTTATTATTGGCAAGTCTTTATTCAGAGATAGGCATGTAGGGGGAGCATTCATAAGGAAGGAAATCCAATTAATTTTGTTAGAAATCCAATAGCCTCCCAGTGAACACAGACTTCCACCACAAATCTGCAAGTTTATAGAGCCGTTAAGGCACTTGGAGCATCCACACAGCTGAAAGACGGAGATTGGGCTCAGTATGGATAGAGTGATATCTGTAATATCCCATAGAAATCCATTGAGAACACTTAGGAAAGCACAATATCCTTTAAATGTAACCTTGATAATGAAAGGAAAGGGCTCCTGTTCCTAAATAAAAAACAACAAGCCCCGACAGGTCAGAATTGATACCAGCATTTGCTCCTGCCTGAAACTCCTGCCGTGCACTGAATGCTGCAAAAGCGTCTATTATTTTTAACTGTTGGGTTATTGTCCATTTTTAAGGATGGGGGAATTTTAGGAGTGACAATTAATAATAATAATAATAAAAAAAAGTTCAGTGTTATTGCAGAGCTCTAGATAAAATACCTAAGGGGCAGGGGTGAGCGAACAAAGGAAGCCGAAAAGAAAAAAGCAGGTATCTGAGGCTTATTTTGGAGAGAGCAGCTTAGAAACCCCTGAACTGAGGGTCCTTTATATATAGCACCACATTGAGTGACAAAATGGTAGCTGTCATAATGTGCCAGTTAACATGTCCAATATGAGCCGATCGTTTAGTGTCCCCTGGGATTAGAAGACAGAAACATGACAAAGAACAAAGAACTCGGATCAATAATGCTTGGGGAAATAAGACAGAGAAGGTTATTTACTCTGCATTGATCCGTTGCTGCAGTCGCGTAAACTTGGCCTGTTTTTCTTTTGTTAACCTTTAAGCTTGAGTATACTCACAAGCAACTAGGGAGCCAACTAACAGGTGTAGATTAAGGATCGAAGGAGGTCATCGTACCTCTGTCACCACTAGGCACCCATGTAACAACATCCCTGAAGAAATTTAAACATCAATAGCTATAATAAGGGCAAATTTATCAAGCTTGGCCTACTTTTGCTGGGAGCCTGGCTGTGTCCAGTCAGTTTGCCCTTGCTAAAGCTCAATTGATTTGGACATTCTTTTACTAGAGTTGATTATCAATTGTGACACAACAAATTTGTTAGCTTCCAAGCACTGGAGTTGTTGTTGCCATTGGAGCCTCTGAAGTGAAAACACCTGGCCGTGCTCAAGTTTTACTCTTGCTGAGGAAATAAAAATTAAAAACAAAAAAAAGAGAAAAAAAAAAAAAGGGGGAAGAAGAAGAGAAAAGCAGAGAAGTCCTTTGGTGATGTCTCCGTAGATGCTGGTTCCATTGGAGATACCTGTAGTGTGCAGCTGGAACATCTGGATTGCCTTTTTTGGAAAATTAGGAGCATGAGGAAATATTAACTTGAAGGAAACTGTTTTCAGCAGGAAAAGTCCAGACAGCTGTTAGCTATTCATTTTTTATGTTTTATGATTTGTCACCTAAGTCATATGGAATCATTCCTGTTCCCTGTGTGGATGACAGACTTTCGAAACCAAGAAATAATGAATACCGTATGATGGGCAGCCATATTCTTCAAGTATGACTATTCAAAAGAAATAATCATTCTTGCTGAACTCCACAGAACTTGTTAAATGTGAAAATCCGTTCACTGATTCTCAGGTCCTGTAGTTAATTAGACTAAGTGGACATATTGTGTAGAAACATGATGGGATGAAATTTGCTTGTTTAAAATACTGACCCTGGTTTTTTTCAGTTTAATAGTAAATGTTTCATGTTGTGCCAATAGTATTAGCAGTCCATTAAAAACGTAACTCTGGAAATATTTATCTTATTTAGTTTACTTCAAAACCAAAAGGATTATTTAGCATCATTATAGTAGCTTGTCTATTTTGCTGGATCAAAGTATATGCAGCTTGTCATGCTGTAAAACATTTTGACTTGTGTATCATAAAATAAGTAATATAAAAATAAAAGACCTTATACTTAAAAACTCAGTCACTCTTAAAAATTCTGAAAATAAAAGGTTAATATTGTACAGCAGCTTTTCTAAAACAGACATTTTAACCAGAATTTTGGGATTAAAGCAGTGATCACACTGGAGCATCTCCTTTGAGATTAATATTCTGGGTTGTGATCACTACATTCATATACCCGTGCAGGATGAACACACACATATCTCAAGTGCAGGGACACAGAATCAGTTCACCACAAATGCAGGCACTTGTAAATGAGTTGCATTTGTTTTTCTGCTCATCAGCTATACACAGTCATATGCAGCACTCGTTGCTACCTGATAGTTTGGGTGAATATATTTACAGACATGACCCTACTCCTCATTTACCACCCTGTAGTACTTTTCGTCACTGCTGCCACTCAGGCACTGACTGGCAAAGCTATGGCTCAGCCCAGTGTTCTGCAATGGATTCTAGAAGGTTACCCCCATTATTACACTTCCTATTGCAGCTTGATTTCAGAAGGCAGACAGAGGTGTGGTTGCTCCGGCTATCCTTTAGCCTATTAATGTGGCAATCGCAAAACTTTGCATTTAATTTAAGAAAAGTTGCGTCTTTCTTTTTCTCTATAATTACAAGGCACAGACAAGGAAACTACTGACAAAGGAAACCAGATCCTACTTCCCCCTTAGAGATGGGAATTGTTGTTTGCATCTCTTGGCATTCAAAGATTCAGCTTGTGACCCTTGCCCCATCACCCGTAAAAGTGTCACCACACTTTTTAAGAGCATTTAAGGCCTTTAAGAGCAGGGGAGGGAGAAGGTAGCAGCTTTTAGGGCATCAGAAATGACAGTAATGTGCAGTGGAACCGTTTGCACAAGCAGAGTGCGTTGAGGCAGTTGTATTAGATCAACCTGTGGCAGAAGAGAAGCTACTGACAGTTTCTTTCTGTGTGGAGAATGAACTGCAAAGTGCACAGTGTTCATTTGGATAAATAGAGAACAGCTCAGTTTGGTCCTCACCAAAACTTTCTACCAGGCAATGGCTATTCAGAGCTCTATGTGAGATGACTTAGGGCTCTCTTAGCCCTGCCAGTGTGATAAAAAACAGCACCCCGGTTAGTAATAATCAGAATCCTTGGCTGAGGGGCTATGGATTGAGTGAGCATGGAGAATGAATTACCCTCTTTCCACTAGATGTTGTCCCTCTAGGTCAGGGCTCAGGTGGGAGGAAAAAAGTGTTATGGAGCTGCTTTGATTTACAGCTGAGGACCTGATCTTAGGGGCTCAATGAGGCTTTGCAGGTGCTTATCTGCACTAGGTTCTTGAGGAGCAGATCTGCCTTGCCGTGGCACAGAGCCCATCTCATGGAAACACCAAGGGGGCTGGAGCTTGTTCTTTGCCCTTCCCCTTGCCCCATGGACCCTCTGGGGAGGATAGGATCATGGCACAGGACTTTATCCCCTTCCAGGCACACTGCAGCCACATGCAGTTTTCATATTGCAGCTCTGGTTTTCAAACTCTCACATGATGCTACAGAGCAACTGTGCAAGATGGGTTGGGGAAGGAGGTCTTGGGGCCAAACTGGGGCTGAATCATTCTCCAGAACTAAATAGGGCACAACTGGGGCTATTCTAAGGAAACTGCCTTGGTGAAGAGACACCGGTGGAGAAAATACAAAGATAAGGGAAAGGAGAGAGGGAATGGCACATAAGCAATGTTCTATATGTCAAAAGGCACATGCAGAAAAGTTCCAATTCACCTTTCAACAGCACTTAAACCCAAGTGTTAGTGTAAGCAAAATAAGCCTTTCAAACTCGGTTGTGGAGCCAAAAAAACAAAGCACATGATGGTACATTAAGACACCACATTTCCTGGTTGTATGCTTATGCTAGCATGCCTTCCTCACCCAGAGGCCTTGTCCACCCTGACCTGTTCCCTTGTAACGGCCAGTTGGCCGCTTGGCTCCTCTCCCAGTAGCCAGCGCTCTCCAAGCGTGACATCGATCATTGCTGTAGTAAGGAAGATGGCACTTACCTGATGGGGTAGGCGGAAGCTCCCTCTCTTACCATATGCTGGGAATTGTCAGTGGCTGCTTGAAGCCAAGGCTGGCTTTTTCTCCTGCCAGGAAACAGGCCTTTTCCAAAGCCTGCCAAAAGGAAAAAAAAGAAAAAAAGGAATTAAAAAAAAAAAAGTTTTTGCATGTTACGTTTCACACTGAGCAGTTTTATAGCAGGCTGGGCAGCACCGGGAATTATGGATCACAGTTTCCTTTGGCGCTGGGGACAGACAGCAGACAGTGAAATAAGAGGCACTACAATGGGGAAAAAAAAAAAAAAAAAAAAGGAAAGACAAAAGAAAGTGTTTATATTGATTCTCTCCAGAAATACAAGATCTGCCACAGCCAAGCAGACTACTGAGTCATTAAAGCCAGCATCCTGACTCCAGGAGTGCTTCAGAGGAAGAGGAGGGGAGGAGGCATGCTGCCAACTGTTCCACGTCCTTTGGAGAGAATCACCTTCCTGATCCCAGCCCGACCGTGTCCTGGCACATAGCTCTTGACTGCTCAGTAACCTTTCTCAGCTCCAAAGACCCATCCCATTTCCCTTTTCAGGTTGGAAGAAGCCTGGTGTCCATGTGTGTTCATGCTACTGCCCCAGACAGACAGTCGGACCAGCCTCCAGGTCCCTTTTGGTCCTGCACTGTGGACTAAAGCCAGGACGGACAACAGAGATGTTGATCCTCTGTAAAGGAGACCTGCAAATTGGATTGATGAAGGGAAGATTGAAAAGTGCTCCCAGTTAGATGGTCTGGATAAGTATGGTTATCCACCACAGCCTGGATTGTCCACCACAGCATGGATTTAATTTCCTGCAGATGCCATCACAAATGCTGTGACAGTCCCCAAAATACCCATCCCTCAAATGCTGAGACAATCCCCAGGCTTTCAGGAAAAAGTAGCTTGCTCAACTGGGTCCAGAAGCTTTGATATACTCGTGCTGCTGGTGGGCAAACCTGAATCCAGGAGAGGAAGACCAACATCTCTGTAAAGCATCTAGAGATTGAAAAATAAGGGTTTGAGGAAAAGAGAGGAGATAATCTCTTCCTTCACCTGTGGTATAAACACTGATGCGGCATCAGAAGAAACAGGTTTTTGAAACCTCCTTTTTATAAATATTCCTTCTTTTTACCAATTTTTTAAAAGAAAAGGTAGAAAAAGAAAGCAGAAAAAACTCTGCCATCCAGACAGTGAAGAGAACTTTGAATAACAAATCACAACGAAAGTTTTTTTCTTTCAGTGAGGGGGTGGAGTTGAAGTGTTGGAAATCCAGGCCAAGGGATTACTTCACATTTCTTCTAAGGAATGAAACCTTTAAAAAAAGGAAGGGTCTATTTTGTATTACTCAGCAGTTCTTTTTTCTTACCCTTCTATGAAAAGTTGTTGTTTTTTTTTCCCTAATAAAGTGTTTATTACGCAGTCCTGCACACTCACACATCCACACGCACACAGACGAACGCAGAGCTCTTTATAAAGAGAAAATCAGGCTGGCGCTGCAAAAGTGCAGAGAAGATCTTTCGCTAAAATGATCTCAAGGTCAGTTTTGGGGGTCTTTAGGTTTCTATATTCAATCCAACCACGTTTCATGTCTCTGCTTTGCTTGCTTAACTTACAAGAAACTTGGGCACAATTTTGCTTGTGTTGGCAGTTTTTAGGTGTGGATTCATGCAGGCTATTTACAAGATGCCAAGGGATGTCAAATCCTGAACATGTGTTTTTGTCCTACAGTCATTCTCTGACAGCAGAAATAGTCTGCAGCTTATCAGATCCATTTGCTGATATTTAACATCTTTTTTTCCCGACAAAGGTTTCGGGTGAGATGAATTTTAATGTTTCTCAGTGCTGAAGCTGACAAAAAAAAAAAAAAATCTTTATGCATCTAAGTCAGAAAGTGGAGCTTTAAACTGTAAAGAAAAAAAGGCAGCTCCCTTATTTACAGCATTTTTACTTGTCCTACACAGATAAAATTCTGCTTGCTTTTTTAAAACACTCAAGGTATTTGTTAAACATTTTACTCAATCAAGAGGTACAGCCATGTGGACATAAATTGAGACATACATTTTTAGGGAAGACAATGCATTTTAATGTATATTGCTGATATAATGGACCACTGACTAAAAAGTCTAATGATATTTTTTTATTGAATTCTATTTAAATAAAATTGACCTAAATATAAAATTAAATTTTCTCACTTTTTAACGTTATTCCTATAATAATCACACAAAAAGCAAAATAATCTTTTAAATGTAAACATTTTTGTAAAATTATCAAGTAGAAATAACAGGGTCTGAGCCTATAATTCCCAGATAATTTTAGCAAAAAGTGAACTCCTAAAATTAGTGTTTTATAAAACTACATAGGTTCTCAAATACTAGAAGAAATACTTCAGAAAGAGGATAGAAACCTAAGTAAGAATTTATATAGAAGGCAAGATACTATTTTGGAGAATATTTGCATATTATGAGCCCACATACAAGTGAATTGAATTTTGCAGTCAAAAATTGCTAACAAAAAGGGGGACATTTTTCATGAATCTGGGACATAATAAATACTTGAACCATGACTACTATGTGGAGCACCTTTTAAATTCACAGTGCCATATACATATATTTTCATATCACAGTAGATTTGTCATCCCTGGTTTCTGCAGACATCATTCTATTTGGAACTATTTTTCTCTGCTAACCACCTTCATCAAGTTCTCAGTTTCAGCACAGCCTGTATGTTAAAACATGCCCAGCACTGTAACCTTATGCCTGGAGGTACTACTCAGAAGAAAAAAGTGCCTCATTTTTTTCTGGCAGTGAACAGAGAAAGCTAATCTGGAAGTTTGAATGCTCAGTGGCTTCTCCAGAATTATCCAGACTGCTTTTGTTTGCAGAAGTCAGATTGTGCAAGCTGCTGGTGTGTGGCTTGTCGTGCTAAGTTAAGAAGAACAATCTACTTGAGAGGTTTCCAATTATTCTTACTTCTGGTCAGGTTAGACACACAATTAGATTGGATCCCTGACACATTTTTGGCTTCTCCAGTTTCAGACCAAGCCTTTATTAGTCCAAGCGCATGCAGAATGAATGATTTATTTTCTGTTAGCTGTTACATGAATTTGATGGTCACCACAATCTTGCTCAGCTTTCAGCAAGGTTTGGAGAACCTCAGCCTTTGCATCTGAGGTGGGGTGCCCACCTCAGCCAGGTGAGTTTGGTTTGGTAGAGGCAGCTCGGCTGATCAAAACTCAAAGTTAGAATCAAATAGTCCGTACAGATCTCATAAATTACACATTTCACAGGAAAGGGACGTTTGGGCAGAGGTGACTCCTGGGGTCCTTCCTGCCCGTGGTTTCCTCCTGTGCTACTGTGCTGCCAGCTCTTCTCAATATATTGCTCTTCCACTGGGCCTTGTCCTTTACTTTGTTGGCAAATAAGGTAAATGACCCCTGTTCTGGCTGCCCATATGCTGCGAACATCATTGGTTTTGTTTCAGCAAACTGCATGAGGGTGGTACAGACAGATGCCAAAAAAGAGGGCCCCCATAAGCCCAACAGGCCCTGCTGTGAATCACCAAAGTGCCGGGGTGAGTGGCAGCCGGCATCTCCTTAGTTATTGAAGAGAGCAGCTGTGTCATGTTCGGTTAGTTTACATCATAATCTAAATCAACCATGAAGGATGAAGATGCATAGAAGGAAAGAGAAAAAAAAAAAAACCTCAAACCCAAACCACAACAATAAACTGAAAGGATGTGTTCAAACAAACTCCTGTACAAACTGCAATTGGGTTCAGTCCTAACTAAACACACCGATTGCAGGGAAAGGGGTGGCTCCATTGCCAATTCCTTACACAGCATCTGCATACCCTGCGAGAGAGAGAGAGGGGCTTTGTCCTCTACACGCAGATGTTTGTACTCTTCTTCTTTCCCCTCTGCTTCCACGTCCTTGTCTTCCTCCTGCGGCCCCGACAATTCATTAGTTCTCACCTCGGACGGGAAGCAGGTCCAGGGAGAACAGGCAAGTTCGTTAGTTTGGCACATGGAGTGTGTTAATTGTGATACAGCTAAAGGCTGTTACTGCAGACTGAAAAAAGCACTGTGACACCTGCCCCCAGATCAGGGCAGCTTTGGCTCAGGCTGGGCTTCAGGAACTTGCCTGGTCACGAAGAAGTCCATTTTTGACAAAGTATGATAAAATGTGAAACTGTTTTATTTCTTGTATGTAAGGCATTCTTTTTTTTTTTTCCCCCAGGTGAAGCTGTGGTCTGATGGAGAAAGAACAGGTGCAGGGAAAAGGGCTATGAAAGGATGACTCTGGGCTGAGAGATTCATTTCATCTGAGGTCAGGAAGGCTGAGGTGCTCTTACACCTCTTTCCTCTTTGTGCTTATATGTGTAGTGTAGATGCAGATATTTAGGTGCTATGAAGTATAGTCTATACGTAGCAATAAAAAATAGGTTAAAAAATATTGAGGCATAGTTTCTCTTTCCTACAATACTGTATTTTGAGAATTAGAACTTTTTTAGTGTGACATCTGTAAGGTTTTGAAGCAAACTTCTGATAGGGGTAGTAGGAAAAATTTACCTAATGAGCTTTAAAATGGGCCTTAAAGGCTTTAATAAAGAGACACCTCAATGAGCCTGGAAAAATGGCAAGTATAAAGTAAGCAAGAGAACACCTCGTCCTAGGTGTCCTATTTTCTTTCTTAGAAAGAAAGGACAAATTTTTGGGGAACTGCTAGGAAGAAGTCCAGTTGTTTAAACAGGCAGAATTTCCATGCTTTTCAGAACTAGTGGAGACTCTGTAAGCAGAGATGAAACAGGGAAGCACAGGTCTGGGTTCTGCTGGGTGGCCAGGCCATTGGGACACCTGTTAAAGCACAGGTAGCCTCAGTGCTTTTCTGGTAGGAACCTGCGCTGTAAGGCATCTTTTAGATGAACTTCATCTCCTACAGGACGTATAGTGAACACTGAAGAGGAAGAAGTGGCAGCTGTGGAGAGGTGATGCCTGTGGCTTCAGGAGGTATTAAGCAGGGCTGAAGCACTTCTCACCTTGTGAGAGGTGTGATAAAGAAGTGAATACTCAAATCAGCTGAGCATCCCCTCACAGCTGCTGCTGCTGCTTGAAATCAAATGGAGGTCAACAGCAGCTGAAGGCCTGTGTTGGCTGTCCCCGTGACCAATCTGCCAGAGACTGAACCAGGAACCTTGGGAAAGAAGCATGAGGTTAGTCAGCTTGATTTTTAATGGTTTTTTGGGTATGGCAACTAAAGAGCATATGTCTTTTTGGTGTAGCACAGAGAGGTTTAGTGTGTGTCTGTGTGTAGGCTAGGCTTTGTCTGGGTGCAACGTGGATAAATGCTTCGTGTGTCCTACATTAAGCGTCTTGCAGAGTTTGGATAAGCTAGATGGGTCCTTGTCCCTTTGGAAGTGTTTATTGCTTACAAAGGTTTCCGAGAGCTGCCTGATAGAAAAATCTTGCTTCTCTGAGTGCCTAAAGGAGGAAGTGTGAGGTGTGAAGCGCCCTGGGGCTGGAGTAGTGGCGAACAGTGGTGGGTAGGCCCAAGTTTGGCTTGTTTCAAAAAACTTCTTTAAAAAAAATAATAATCAGTTTTCTGTTTCAAATGATCTCTGTTTGAGGAGGTGGGAGATACTGCTGGTCTTTGGGGTGGGAATGCAAGTGACAGACCAAATGTTCAATGGGAAGCTGGGTTACTTCTCATCTCTTGTAAAAAGTTTTCAGCCATGGGAGGGAAAGAATATTTAAGCCAGATACCTCTCACTTTCCAAGCACAATACATACTTTCTCTTCTTTCTTCAAATGCAGTTCCTTTTGCAAATCTCTGTGGAGAACAATACAATAATCAGCTCTTAACATCTAATTATGCCCTTCCCTTTACAAAAGAAACTCATATTTTTAAATAACACTTCCTGGCAGCAAAGAGCTCTGTGGCTCACTTTGAAAGCAAGAGGAAAACAATGCAACCCAACCCAAATATCTTCAGATCATTAATGTACAGGGAATTGGGTGCAGGATCCTTTCTTAGCCTCATCACTAGATGAAAATAATACTTACCCTTGAGCACTTGGCTGTGTTCTTGTACAGAATGCCGACAATAATCTAATCAGTTAACAATTCTCATTCTGATGATCATTTTCCTGTGAATTGTTTCAAGGGTAAGGGAAGAAAAAAAAAGAAAATATAAATAAATGAGACTCGTGCTGGAAAGATGATGGCTGACCAAGAGTCCAGTCTTTTGCGCTTGTATCCTTGTAACAATTCAGATTGTTCTCCCGGCTGGGTGAAATGTCAACCTGCAGGGCAGTAAGCTAAAAAAGACCCTTTACACTGAAATCTTACCCCTGTTTTGCCCAGAGGCATTTCATAGCATAAGCGAAGCACTTGAGGTCTGTAACTACTGGCCTACATGGCAACTTCCCTTTGTCTGTGCTTCAGGAATAGGGTTGGGTTTTGTTTTTTAATATAAGGAATATTTAGGCTGTTTGTTTTTTTTTTTTTCTTCTTGTGGAGTAAATTTCAACCCCGAAATGTATGATATGTGCTGCATTTGGTGCACTCTCCCCAAGGCAAACCAGGGGATCTGTAAGTGGTACTATTTTTCCTATCAGCCCTGGAGAGTAGTGTGGCAGCCCTGCGTGTTATTAATGGATAAAATCTGAGCAGCAGCCAACCCCAAGGTGAACCCTATGCATTTAAAACATTTCATCAGACAGCTAAGTATTTTTTTTTCCTTCACTACAGCGGATATCTCTACTGCCACCACTCAATAGATCCCGATAGAAGAGAGCAATAGCTGGACTCACTAATGTGAAAATTGATAGTATGAGCTCTCCAATGAAATATAAACAGCTCTGTGTTTCTTAAGTGTCAATATCACGGGGCTGGGCTGAGGAGGTGGTGCAGTGGATTAACCCTAGAATTATCCAGGAAGGGGGGGGAGAAGGTGGTAAATAGGAAATATTTGTCCAATCAGCCAGGGCTCATTTTTGAAGTGGATAAGATGGGCTGCTGTTGACTCCCAGCTGCTGTCAGCTAGAAACCCAGCTGCAGTTTACAGCTCCTGTAAACTGTAGTGTTTCCGGAGGTGGGAGGAAGGTCAGGCTGGACTTTTTTTTCTCCTTTCCCCCTCCTCTTTTGTCTTGAAAAATTGGGTAAAAAAGGGGACAAGGAAATGGTGTGAAAATTAGGGCTGCAACTTTGCAGATGCCTTTGCAGATGCACGGACAGGCACGCTGCATTGGGAACAGCTCCTGGCAAGCTGCAACACTGCTGTCAAAATAGCATTTATTAGAAGAGCAGCTTATTCTGGAGGGAAAACCTGCGGTGTGCAGAACAAATATCCTTGCTTAAGGAGAACTGAGACCTTGCATGCTCATTCCCTCTCACAGAAACACTTAGCATAACCAGAAGGGTCCCTGAAGAGGGAAGGCAGGTGGGTTGGCATTTGGCTGTTTCCAGGGATCAGGTTACCTAAACTGTTTCACTGTTGTCTTGTGTATGGATAAGGGTGGAATGTTACTTTACACCTTCTGCTCTCTTAAGAAACTGAAAAGAGTCAAGACAATTGCTTTGCTGGCATCAGACACCTCCTAGTCCCCATAGTGAGCTGGACATTGCTAGGTGTGGGTTACAAATAGCCCAGAGCAATGTTGTTCTTTTGACAAAGAAATTGTTTCCATGGAAACTTTTAAAAATACCCAAGATTATGTAAGTTTATATCCAATATACCTCCAGAACATTTATATTGCTAGGTTGCAGAAACACGTTTTTAAAAAGAATTCACTTAAATTCCTTTGGCATTTGATCTTTTTGAGGAAAACAAGCAATTTTGCATACTGTTTCACATTATTTAACTGAGAAGATTATTGAGCTAAGTGTGGACAAAAGGGTACACAGTAAACCCAGCTTTGACTGGTAAGGGGTGGGGCTAAAGGAATTAAAAAAACAAAGCAAAACACATCCTATAAATCATCACAAAGCCACCAAAAACCTCTTTGTAAATATATATTATATAAAGTGCTTCTTTTCATGCTTGTGTGGCTGGGGACTTGGACTTCTTGAGTTTCTCTTCTTCAGCTTGTTTACTGAGTTTTCAATCTGCTTGTTGAGGCTTAAGGACTCTTCTACTTGTGAGTCAACCCTGGAACCAAAGCACAGCACACAGTGGAGGATCATACCTAAGTGAGGGTCCTTAACCCTGAGTGAGCAAACTGAAGATTTAGTAAACAAGCCAAAAAGACTTAACACAAGGTGACTGAGCAGCCTTTTGGGAGAAGGGGAGGGAGGGGAGTGTTAGGGGGTGGGAATCACTCAGCTGCACAGGAATAAATATGTGAAGAGGGCACTCCCCCCAAGCACTCTCAAATCAGCAGTGTTTTTCTAAGTTAGGCACCCAAGGGTGTGGGTTTATGCCAGCCCGAAGTCACAAAAGAGTTAGCAGAGGAAGATGTGGTGACACTTGTGGTTTTCTCAATTCATGTTTAGATTTCGAGCTTCCATCTTCCTGTGTACAGACTAGAGACCTTTGACGTGGTCTGAAATTCATGTAATATCATGACCTGAGAAAGCGGAGGAAAACACAAGACATCAAAAAATCAGGAAACAAATAGGACTTAGAGGACTTAAATCTGTGCCATAGACCTGTTCAAGGGATCGCTGAAAGTGACTGAGTGCTTTTGGTCTGCATGAACTTGTCAAAATAAAAAGATCCCCGTATAACAAGTTTCCTGTCTGTTGGAGGGGGCTGGAATTCTCCTTTGTGTGATGAAATGTAGACAGTACATATGAAAATATTTCAGGTCTGTTATTTATATTTCATCAACAAGAATTTTTTTTTGTAGGAAATGATTCCCATTTTCTGACCAACTGCGGTGAGAGCTTAGTTTTCTGTTTATTATTAGTGAATATGTCCAAGAGCTTTGCTGATGTGTTTATTATCAGTGCATCAAAGCTTGATTGATAAAACAAACTAATGTGGTTAGGAGTTGAGCTATTTGAAAAGTTTGTCTGATTAGCTGAAGCAAAGCTGAAGAGAACGATAACCTATGCCAGCTTTCACCTCCTAGTTGGATGGACAATGGTCATCAGACAGCTAATTCCTTTCAGACGGTGATACTAAGAAATCATCGTGGGCATCCAAATATGAGCAAAGCCTGTGAGGAATGATGAACACTTGAAATCAGTGCTCCTGTGTCTTGACTTGCATTGCTATGTCACTTCACTTTCTTTTCCTTCCTTCTCTCAGAGTTTTTCCATGGGCTGAAGTTTTAGGTGGTTATGGGGGTACCTGCTTCTGAAACTGGAATGGGGTGGGGGAAAGGTATTATAATACATAGTTTCATAGGAAGGGAAAACCAAAGGAAAGTAAGACAGAAAAGCCAAGAAAAAGCAATGAAGGTGGAAGAAGACATATACATAGCTCATTTAACCTCATGACTGCCATTTCCAACTGCACAAGCTTTATCTGCATAGGTTCTGCCTGGCTCCTTGCGAGGATGCTTGCTCTTGGTGACCATGCACTCTCACTCATGTAGCATGTGTTTTGTCGTTTACGTTAGTTTTAGGGAAAGGCTGATGCCTAAATGCACAAGCGACAAGTCCTCTCCATTTTCCCACTGATTTTCACCTACAAGTGCAAAAATGACTCCCTGCTTGGCACAGGTTTCCCACTCCCAGGAAGAAAAGGAGAAGCTGGTCAAAGTATTTTGACCACTGACTTGAAAGGGCTTTGCAAATTGTCGTAGATCCACAAAAGGATCAGCCAAAAGCCAATGCTTCTCCTCTGGCTTGTGGTGGCAATGCCAACCTAGCAGGAGTGAGTGTCTGAGTGTCCAGAAGTTCATTAGTGTGTGATCTGATTAAATAAATCTTCCAAGTAAAGAGGACATTTCTTGCCTGGCTCCTCCAAGTCCCAGTACAGGGTCCTTGAATCTGACAGGTTTCATCCTGAATTTAACTTGCAGGTACACGATAAAAGACAGTAGAAGTGACGTTACTTAATGGGAAATCTGATTAATTAATTGCTCTGTCTGCACTGGGAAGGGGTGGTTTGGGGCAGCAGAAACTCTTTTAATTTGGTCCCATGTGAGCCTTTCTGAGAACGATGTTTAAGCTGGGAAGTGGGTTTTGCCTCTCCTTACAGAGAACAGTTAAACTTCATCTGGATTTAAGAAGCTCTTGAAGATGATGAGTTTTACCCTCTCTGAGTCAGTATCATTCAAGGACAGAGAGGAGGGGTGATGGGTGCGCTGTGGAAACTTTTCAAAACGTCTCCCTTCCAACAAGTCTGTAAAAATGCTGAGCCGAAAGACTCGAAGCAACTCACTTGAGACTCATTTTCCGTACAGCTAAAGTTCTGAAACCCAGACTGCAAAATCTCAGGAAGCAGCTGGGTTCCTAATTAAAACAAATCGTTAATAGTTTTAGCAGGCCAAATTTATGCTTTTCAATTAAGAACGCTATTGGGCTTGGTATCTGCTTGTGTGCGTGTGGGCGCTCAGCGTGCTGGAGGTAGGTGTGAGTGAGTGGTGTGATGCGGCAAGGGATTGGGTCAAACCTCTTGGCCGCAACATGCGCTAATGGATTCAGAACATCTTGGTAACCAGAGTATAACAACTTTAGAGCAGAAGAGCGCGTGTCAAGACAAATGCGGTGTCAAGGACACTTCATGCATTCATTTCCTGACCACGGACCGTTGTCCTTCTGCATGAAGGCAGTCAGGCATTTTCCTCACAATCATTTGTTCTCATTTGAAAGCTACAAATATTTTAGTCAGCGTGATGGGTCCAAGCTATTGATTGACTGGTGGTCACCCAGGAAGAATTTGTCCTTCAATTAGGCCTGCTGATTTTTTTCATGTACTGCTGAATTTCACACTTCAGACCAGAGGATCCATTTGCTTCCCTAGAGTCTCTATTTCAAAGACAGTTCACTAAAACTGGGGTAAAAGCATTTTTGTTGTTGTTATTTAAATTATTTTTATAGTATGACAATAATTCTCATTATACCAAATTTGATGAACTGATTTTATTTCCATCTTTTTTTTTTGACTGAGACAAAGATTGCATCTGTATGTTTTTGTTGCAAGAAAGAAAGGAAAAAGCCATGTGTTGCCTCAAAACATTAAGCTGCCTAAAAGTACTTTTGTTGCTACCAAAATGAGGCTAGCATCTCATATAGCTGCTTTGGAACAAGAATAAGCTAAAAACTGCTGTAATTTTGTAAAAGCTAATTTCTCTTTTCAAGTTAAATGGTGGGCTACTTCTATACATAATTCCTGCTCAAAAAAAAAAAAAAAAAATCCAATGTTGTGTTTTCAAAGTGTTGATGAGAAGATAAAGTTTTCCCTGCAGTGAAATGTGAGGCAATTTTAAAATTAAAAAACCTTCAAGGAAAAACAAAAAAAGGACAGGAGACCACATATCTTGCAGAGCCTGTCCTCAGCTGATCACGGGACTGTCACTGTGCCTGACCCCTGCATGGTGTTCAAATGAAAATAGAAGCTCCAGTCCCACCTCCAGTCCTCTGAATATATAGATATTTATTCATTTGTGCTATAAATGGGGAACTCGGGGTTATCGGTTCACTGTAGCAGATTCCAATGCAAAATTGGGCCCCTCTCTATATACAAACATTTGTAACAGCAAAAGACTCTGTGGGCGCTATGGCTAAATGCAGGCTGGCTGCTCCATCTGCCTAAAGATTTGCTGCAATGCTCATATTTAGTACATTGCTTTCTGAGATATCTTGGTGGCAAGCAAACAAAATTCTCCTGTATTGTGTTATAATGGGCAGCACTGACCTGATTTATCCTTGCTAGGATAAATCCTTGCTAGGAGCAGCACAGGGAAGGTGCAGTGCTTTTGCATATCCTGGAAATGCTGCAGTCCCAGAGATGCATTTGGGGTTGTCAGGCTGGCAGCCAGAGGGGAGTTGGAAAGGGGAAAAGCTGGGTAAATTCCATACTGCTGCATTTAAACCCTGGAAAGCTCATTTAGTCAGAGATTAAGCTCTGGAGCTAAATCTGAAAGTGAGAAAGGAGAAGAAAAGCTATTGAAAACGGAGATTCTACTGCTGACTATGGAGGCCACATGACCCTGACACATAACTTTTACTGAGTTGACTATATCTCACTTCCTTTAAGTGCCTGTCCCTCCTGTTCACTCTCAAGGACTTGGCCAATCTCCTTTTGTAAATAGAACAATGCTTTATATTTCTCTATTACTCTGGAGTGACTATATCAATAATGCAGGAAAGGCATCTGTCCAGCACAATGAGATTATTTTTCTGATTTCGGTTGACAGTTATGGTAATAGTTTGGCAAACAATCTACTCCACCATCAATGACCACAGATTACAGCTGTTTTTAAAAATCTCAGCCGCTCCTGGAAACTTAGAAGATTGATTACGTGGACAGAAAGAGACAGAAAGATGTGTCAAAAGCTTTTATGGCTGAAACTTTTAACTCTGTCTTGCTCCCCCTTATTTTTTTTCCCCGATTCTGAAAGTCGATGTGCAGTCTTGTAGTCACCTTACATGAGTGCAGACTGTAATGAGTGAAATGAGTAAACGAATGCCTTCAAGCGGGGATGGGAGCTGTGAAGGTGGGGTGAAGGTGCTTGTGTGGCCCTCCTGACTGGGGTCATTGGGGGCTGGGGAGGGTGGCCAGGGATGCTTGCCTTGGCCTGTACGTGTCCTGCAGGTTGTACTGCATCCTCTGTGCCTGCTGTCCCTCTGTGTTTGCCGGGGCAGGCTCTGGGTCAGGAGGGTTCCTGCTTACCTACTGGATGGTGCTACAGGCAGTGCCTAAGTATTTGCTCTTAAAACTTCAGTGTGTTCCCCTTCCCTCATGGCTTTCTATAGGTCTCATGGGGCAGCTTGTGGATTCGACTGGGAGGCACCTGCAGGTTTATAGGAAAATCCCTGAAGAAAAGTGTTGTTTCCTTTCATTATACGTATTGTTTATCTTACATGAATCAAAACTGGGGCCTTACGATCAAGTACGTACCTTGCAGAGCTTAACACTACATTCAAGGGCTCGTAACTATGAATAGTCAAGGTGGAAAACACCGTTTTGAATGTATGTCCGCTTTATGCAAAGAACAGGAATAACATTATGAGGTCTGTGTGTCTAGATAGCACTGGGATTTCAGATACCAAATGTTCACAGTGAACTGCTCAGGGACAAATTTGCAGAACAGGAATTATCCTCAGAAATTATTCAGCAGATATTTTCAATTTGAGTAACAATGGAGGAGAGAAAATCGGAGGCTGCTTGTGGACAGGGCCATTGGGGGGGGTGGGGGGGGTGGAGAAGGAGGTCAATTCATCAAATAAATTATTCCCTATGAATTATTCACGCAGGTCTAACTTAACTGTTATTCCTACTTTCCCAGCCTCGCTACAGGGGTTGACAATAACACAGCTTTGTCAGTTTCTGGACTTTGATATTAGGAGGAATAAAATCTCAGAGTGCAGTTAGGTCTGCCAGAGACAGTCAGGAGGTGAATTTGGTCCTACAAGTTGATTTTTCTCATTGGCCATGACATTGGTATGTTATCAGCCATCATGAACCCAGAAGATGCAGTCAAGAAGGTTAGTCAGAAAAAGCTGACAATTACAGCAATCTCCTGATATTTCTTTTCCTTCTTAGTTAAAGAGCAAAACCACTCAAAGCAGCGGTGAATATGGGTTAAGAATCTGGCTGTTCAAACTTTCAAAATTCAGGTGGGTTCATCTGTCTTCTGAACTCTTCACCAAATCCCCAATTAATATTGTATTAACCTCCTTAAATATGCGATTGCTGTGATCTTGCAATACTCCAAAATGGCCTATTAGCTACCCCATTTCCTGGCTCTGTCAGATGAAAATGTCTGCAGCAGGTCACCTGAAAGCATTACTCAATTAATTCAGTAAGCTGCAGTGGGTACCCAGGATGTCTACCAAGCACAGGGAGCTTAAAGGACTTGTATTACACAACCTCGCATTTTTACATTACGAGAGCATGGAAACAATCTGAGGACTTGCACACCTGGATTCTCAAAAAGAACTAACCCCTGACCTCCTGCTGAAATTGGTAAGAATTAGGTACTTAAATCTCTTGAAGAAATAGAGCCACAGTATCATCAGTGGTGTCGGATTAAGTCCCCAGCAGATTAGATTATTAATTCTGGATGGTCACAGCATCATATATTCTGGGCATAATGTAGTTTACAAGCAAGAAATGAGATATTTCAATTTTTAAGAGTTCCAAAGTATGCAGGAGACTTTTTCAGGCAGGCTTGGGGGAAAATTTCATTTTGGATTTTACACCTATCCGATCATCACATACTAAAAGTTACTCACAGCATTGCTTTGAAAAAGCCCTTTGGGTAGCTAGCTGTATTTTTCAGAATCTGACTTTAACTAGCTTTTGAAAATGCAAGTGAAGCTCCCAAGTCAGCAAGACATTTTGAAGGTTTTACCTGAGGTGCCTGTTATATAACTCTATGACACCATGTAAAACCTAACACTATTTGTGGAGTTGTGGCATTGCCTTTACTGAATCCTTGCTAAATCAATCCAAAGTGCCATTTCCCATCTACTTTCCCAATCATGGCTCATTAAGCATCATACAGAATGTAATCTATTAGCAGCGATTTCCTTGGCTGGTGAGAAAATCAGTTATCAGTCGCTACCTTTTATAAAACAAAACCCCCCCAAAAATATAAACAACATTATAAGGCCTGCCACTATTAAAGAGATTGAATGCGGGAGGTGTGTATTTATGCCATTGAGCCAACTTAAATGTTCATAAAGACGATGAAACTTCAGTATCCTGAGTCGTTGATTTCTAACTTCAGGTCAGAGACAGATGACTTCATGCTGAGATTTATTACTAAGAGGCGAAGCTTTGGAGTTTGTGTCAAGGTGGGCTCATCCATCACTGGAAGAATTCTGCCATAATATTCTGCTGTCAGATCCCATCTACCCTTGATCAATCTATCAGTCGGCCTGCTTAGAAAATTGTACATAAACCCAATATAATCTGATTAGACATCCAAAAACACTGTCGATGGTTAATCATGCAGGTAAATTGTAGGGGGCTAATACGACTCCTTTCCCAGTGCGTGCACATTATGTGAGATGTGGCAGAGGAAAGTCACCAGCCAGCTGCCTGCCTGATGAATTTCTCAGTCCTCTGTGCCTGGGGAATCTGTTAGTGCTGTGTCCCTGTTAAAAAATCAAATGCTTTTGAAGTCATCTGCTGCTTGTGTGTGTGTGGAGAGGCACTGGAGTTTGTACTCGTAAAGCGCTGCTGTCAATTTTTAGTACATTTTGCAGGTGAAAATATTGGCGTTTATTTCTACAGATGATGGGCTATTCCCAATATAGTGTGGTAATGTGGTCAGCATTTACTGATACCTTGGTGTGAAGTTTGTGTTACAGTTCAGACCAGATCCATGCCCCACTTACACCAATTTGAGTATCGAGTCCTTTCAAGGCATAGCTGAAATTTGGGACTGCTGCATTGCAATGCTGAGCTTCCACAGGTTAGCAGCTGATGCTGAGCTTCAGTACGGCCAAGACATTAAAAGAAATGAATTTTCCAAAATGAGGCAGACCAGTGAACTGTGCTGGCAGTGTAATTCCATTACTTTCAAGGGAGTTGAGTCTGTTATAGCCAGTCAAGTGAAACAATGTTGTACCTTAAAGAAAAAATAAGTAGAATTTTTATTATTGGTATTACTATTATTATTATTGTTGCTATTATTATTATTCCTTCAGTGTAAGAACACCATAGAAATGGAGAAGTATGTAGAGTTAAGTAGCAAACACAACTGCAAAGGAAAAGAATGCTAGTTCTTCTGGTGTTTAAAATAAACCTGTCCATAGTTGAAAAAGTGGCTGCCAGTGATTCCCAACTAAATTGCTTTGAAATGGAGTTAGGAAACACTTCACTCTAGTGCTTTGCCCATAGAGGGTATCCTCTATGCCAAGTCTAATCTTGAAAGTTTCCATTAATTAAGGATTCAAATCCAAAGATATATCCATAGAGAAGGCAGTTGAGGTTAAGGTGAGACTTGAAGAGGTACTGAAAGGAACTAGAAGCTCACCCCAAAACCTCTTGCTTCAAGTGCCTCTGACTTACCTGTTTGGATAAGGAAAACTATGTAGATTGTCTAGACATGCAGAGACTGTTGGCCACATCCATCAGCTTTATCTGAATTTCCCTCTGAAAGGTGGCATAGACTCAGGACATTGGCAGTGCTCTGGTGAGAGAGGACATTTCTCATCCCCGCCTTCTGTTCATTTTTCATCCTGAATTCAGGATGTGCGGAAGGTCTCATCAAAGAAGACTCAAGGGGAATTATTCAGAGATGCATCAAGAGAAAGTATGTGCAGGTACAGATGATGAAGGAAGAGAAGGTGGAGTTCAGCAGAACTCATAGTAAAAAAGACGAGAATGGCTACACACTTTATGCTCATATAACAACATGGTCTTGATCAAGAGCCTGTCCCCAGTATGACCAGACACTATGCACCTGGACAACGTGCCAAGCCACATTTTGCCTGCATGCAAGTGGCCACCAAAATGCCACGAGGTTTAATTGTGCACCAAGTATGCTGCTTTGCAGGGAAGGCATTACCATGTATGGTCTTTAGGTAAGAATAAATAGAAATAGAAGTCCATGGTGGATGGTGAGAAATGCCCCAGTAGGCTGCTCCAATCAGACAACGCTCTTTTCCTACGGAGGATTGGTGCTTGGGGTTTGCTAGGAGGCAATGCTCACTAACCCAGCTCTTCCCATCCTACTAAACACAGCACAATCAGATCAACAGATTTTGTTGCACAATCCAAGCAACAAAAAAGCCTGAATAGCACTCAAAAAAAAAAAAAAAAGCGCAAGCCAATATTTATAATATCCTGAAGCCTGTAAAACATTGAGTTGTTTGAAAATCCAGCAGGAAGGTGCACTGAAGCTTAGCATCTACATTTTGAAATACAGGAGGGAAGGCACAAAGAGCCAGGGACATTTTCCCTGGAGCCCAGCTCTGAAATGCCAGGCTTTAATGATTTGGAAAGAAACACATTTCAGCACTACCGTGGCACAAAGTACAGCAGAGATGTAGTCAGGAGCACGAGCAGGTCTTTCTCCTAAATACCTAAGGGGAAGTTTGTAACCGCTCCGACCCACTCATGTGCCTCCCAAGGGCAAAGTGTTAACAGTGCGGTGGCCTTGTTGAGGTCGGGTGATACCATGTATTACACCACCAAAATTGTACCAAAGCAGCTACAGGGGGATTAGCCAGAGGTATTTGACAGCTGCTGTTAGGTTGAACTTTACTTTTACCAGTGTGGGTTGAAAATGAATACCAAGTCAAGCAGTATTGTTATATGAAACCATTACCTCGGTTGTGGGTTACTGACCTGACAGGCCCTCCTTTGTTTGAGATCAAATTATTTGGATTTTTTTTTTTTTTTTTTTGCAATGGCTCCATTAAGCCAGGGTGTTGTGGTTGCTTTTTTAACTGTCTTGCTAATTGTTTATTCCCTCTAGCGCATTTAAAAAAAAAACCCTTCCTTGTACATCTTTAGCCAAAATAAGTACAGTCCATGGTTAAATATTGCCTGGGCATGTGATCAGTTGATTTTTTTAATTTTTTTTTTTTAATTGTAGCAGATGATTATCTGTCTCTGGACAGTTTAAAATGACACATGTAGTCTCATGATCAAATTAAGGTCGTATAAGTGCTTGAACTCCAAGGACATTTACAGTGGCTGAACAGACCACTCGTCAAAGGAATTTTGATTCCTTCAAGTAGGGTCCATGTCTTTGCAGGTAAACTGATTTCTTCTCAGACTGCTACCCCACCCTTGCCAGCATCAGGAAAGAATATGAAGGGTACATTCCAATAGAAGGACTAGGTAGCTCCAAGATGTGCCTTGCTTGAAAGAATTCATATATATCTTTCCTCTCCCCACCACTCACTTCTGACTATGTGCTTGGAGATCTCTCAAGAGAACAGTTGCCTGGAAAATATGATGGACGAACAAATAAGATGGGGGTTTGTTTTTGTTTTGTTTTTTTCCTTTTACAAGCATTTCTACCTTTTACAGATGCTTTTCAAACACAGGAAAAGCATTCGCTCCCCTCAGAGTTTAATTCCCAGTGAGGGAATAGAAAAACCAAACAGCTGTGTGGTACCTACATGGTTTGAAACTGTACCACCTTGCTGTGCCATGTGAAGTTTCCTTTTCATCTTGTTATGGTGTAATGCAAATAACTCTGAATAGTTCCATTGCAAATGTGTCACCAGGCTCAGGCACGCCGCTCGCCATCTACCATCTGTGCTTACGGAAAGTCAACACTAGAATCTTCAGCATGTGTTTCTGACACTGACTTATACTGCACTCTGCCATTTCTTGAGCCCTGCTGGGAACCCTTCCTTTTCTTAAAAAAAAAAAAAAAAAAAATAAAACCACTGCAAAAGTCCTTCCTTAGCACTTTGTGAGGGTGGTATAGAGCAAAGGTGCTAGTGCTTTTTCTTTATTAGAAAATGAAACTGATATGTGGGGAAATCGTAACCAGTATTATCAAACTAAATATCCTACAGAGGTCAATAGAAACTAGAGTTTCATCGGTCCTGAAGTCTGACTTTAGGATGCAATAGTACAGAATTGACTATGGATAACTAACTTCAGGTGCAAATTTAGTAGCGGAAGGTGAAAGGACCTTTTGCTTTCTAATTAGCATCAGTCAGTGGATCCAGCCCTAGCTATTAAATTTAATCTGAGAGGCTTGACCAGGATCACAAAGGCAGTAAGAGTACATCACTGCAAGAATTGGCTCCCAGTTCTTGGCCCCAGTCACTTCCCCTTCCTTCACCCCAGCCTTCCCTTTTGTACTTGCATTACTTTTGTCTGTGCAAATGACTATTTGTGCATATCTGGAGATCACCAAGCCAGTTGGGTTTTGCATTAAAAGGAAAGAAAACAAAAGAGAACAGTTAACCATCCCCCCCCCCCCCCCCCCCCGCCCCAACATCCCCAAGACATGTTCTTTACTGTGCTGTGGCATGCTAAATTCATTTGTTTTTATTAACCAAACTCAGGATCAGTAGAACAGCTAAAGGGGAGGAGGCAGTTATCAATAGATAATCATGCTGCTGTGGATTAGAGGCACTTAGCTATGTATTGTACCTTTGCTCTCCCAAGGGTATGATTATACCCCTTGGCTGTGCTTTAGATGATGTTAAAAACATACTAAAGCAACTGATATCCTTTCCAACCCCAAAACACATGCTAAAAGGAAGATTAATCTCCTTTGGCAGCCGATTACCTACCTGGTGGTGAGCCACTTTCATTAGAAGAGGAAGGGCAGGGCTGTGTTAAATATACTTGCTGCTAACTCTACAAGCATGGGAGGCATATGACTTCACTGGCTCTGTGCTGTCCCTTGCAGCCTCACTCATGGGTAATTTTGCCTGTTTATTGAAAAAATGCTTAGAGGCAGGAGAGAGGAGCACATCATGAAAGTATGATATGGAATAGCTAAAAACCAAAGTGTCCTGGCCATCTACCAGATTCCACTAGAGTCATAAAAATCCATCTCGTAGACATGTTCACATGAGTGTGGTGAAAGGCCTTTGTCAGTGCAATAGATGCAGAAGAGAGATGCAGAACAATCTCATCTCTTCCCCACGGGCAGGGTAGTCAGGAACTCCTTGATCTCATCTCAGTTTCAACTCCTTCTGTGGCCTTTAGAAGGTCACTTCGCTATTTTTTCTCCATCTGGAAAACAGGAATAAAAATAAATCACATGCTTATCTAAGTATCTCCTGGGGTTGGTGTGAAGTTGTTCATAAAACACTTTAAACACTGAGCACGCTCTGTAGGGCTTGCCTTTATTATGAACTTCGTAAGTGTGTCCCAGAAGAACCACTGCCGATGGGAGGATATTACTCCCACAAATTTTTCTGCCTGTGGAATCTGGCAATGTAAGGGGACAAGAAGGCAAATGATGAAAATACGGGGGAAAAGCAATACTTATGAATATGTTAAGAATAATTCCAGATGATTTAGTCTGTGGGTCTGCCTGACTTTTTGTACTTGGCTTCCTTTCATGCTCTCATAACGTGCCACGACCACCAGCCTCTCCATCTCCTTGACCTGCAATTTACCATGCCTACAGTGTGTACTGGTATCTTGCCAGTGACAACAGCTCCCCCAGCCATCTAACAGCCATGTAACTTTCCCCCCAAGACAAGATACTCAGGATACTGCAAGTCCTCCAGTAATGATTGTCTTCTGCACCAGGTAGCTGTTCCTCCAGGCATTTCTAAGGCTCAAAATGGCAGCAAAGCCACAAATGTTGTCTTCTAAACATAGCTGTCCTGGCTGTGAAGTTTCTGTGCTCTTCTTCCACCACTTGATAATTGGCTGCCTCACAAGTTTGACTCCTCCATGTAAAGTGTTGCCTTGAGTTGACCATGTGAAGCCTACGCTCATTGAGGCCCACTAGTCTTGTGTGTCCTATCAGAAGTACTTAAAGAAAGCTAATGTTCAACTTGTGTTTATCTGGCTTCTTCTATGTATTTCATACCTTTGATTTTTTTCCCTTCTAAGTCAAGCACACAACTTGGGTTCAAGGATATTACTTCCTGAAGAAAATAATCGATAATAGACTTCAGCTTTGAGTTTTTTTAATTCTTGTTGTTTTTCACACACCCATCCCCTTCTTTTCACTTTCATTGGAGAGAATCAAACCTTTTAATACCCAAAATCCTTCTGACCTATCACTAATTGTCCCTATTTTTTAGGAGAGCTTGGCAGGTCTGGTGACATTATAGAAAAAGTCCTCCCTTAAGAACACTGCCAATTTCAGCTTTAATTCCATCAGTAAACAACTTTGACTGTGTTGGGAAAATTCCATTAATCATTCATGTTCTGTGAAGAATGATACACAAAGGAGCTGTCAAAATCAAGCAGCTACTCTCCATTTGTTTGGTAATTAAGAAACTCCAGGCCATTCTGATGGCGAAGGGATGCAAATTCCAAGACCAGCTAGAACAGCTTCAAAGGAAACAGTACAGAATCACCTGCACGTAAACCATAGAGGCCAGACTTTAAAGCCTTCTTTCCATTTCTGTACTCTGAGCGGATGTATTTAAGGCCACTTGCACATCTAAATGCCCTATCAGGTATTTTGATGTCTAAATGATGTCAGAATTTAGACTGGGGGGTGGGAGAATCTACCTCTTAGACATTAAATGTGGTTGGCTTTTGAATTATACTTAAAGATGACTTCTTTCACAATGTTTCTAATTAGACTTTTGATGTGAAGCCCTTCATTCAGGCTGTAACTGAGGCAGGAGTGAGTTACTTGTTAAAGAATATGTCAGACTGGTCTGGATAAGCATCTGAAACTGGTCTCCACCCTGTTTGAACTGAAAGACTTCAGAAAGCTAGGCAGATTCTGCCAGGATGTTCCTGAAGATATGTGCAATGCCTTTGGTGAATCGTTGGTGGGGGCCCAACCCATGTTCACATGACAGCCTGCTCCAAGGGACAAGCAAAGTGACATAAGGAGCAACACTTTAGTATGCTGGCTCTAACTTGCTGATGTCTATTTAGTGACTCTTAATTTATACTGGAGCTTTGTCCTGATAAAGCTATGTTTAACATGGGCTAAGAGTGGCAGGGTGGAGAGTTAATCGTGTATGGCAACAGACTGTAGGTTCACACACATACCTGTTCCCCACAATGCTTCCACATAGACTAAAATGGTAAACATGGATTGCTGAATTTAGCCAACAGTGTTCAGAAAGAAAAGGGGTGAACGATGATCAATCGATTGGTTTAATCACAGACCTCTTCTAATCAAACTGGAACTAGAGTTTTTATAAAGATTTCATTAAATCTTCATAATATAGGAAAAGACTTCTGGTTTTGTTGTTTTAAACCAATAGATACCATTTGGTTTTCTATACAATAAATAATCATGTACAATATTTCAAATCATACATATTTTTTCTTATAGAAATACCTACTACAGATGTAAGAGTATTCTGTGCTACCTAGTGTCTAACTGCTACCTAGATGTCTACCTGGAAACTGCAAATCAGGCAGTTAAATGCCGTGAAACCCACGCACATTTAACTAATGGTGTAAGGCCAACTGAGGCCCTTCAGAAGAAATCTGTGCCTCCGGGGTTAGTAGTACTTCATGCTGCCGACTTGGCTGCCTGAAGCTGAGGACAATGTATTATTTATGAGATTATTATTAGATCAGTAATGATGATCAGTAATTCACTAGTGGTGCTTGATTCTGGGCAGATGTTCTGGAATCAAAGATGTTCGGAGAGATGTGCAAAATGGCCTAATTTTTATGCTGAGGTCAGTTTGCCTGGCAGACGTTCCAAGCAGTCTCTCCAGGCTGACCCCGTGGTCCTGATAGGAATCCCCTAGGATTTGCCCCAGGACCCTCACCCTCCGGCCCCACTGCTCTCCTCTCCCCACTCCCAGGGTATTCCATCTAAATGTCACCTGAAGAGTTTCCAGACAGGGGGAAAGTCTCCTCCCAGGTGGAACCAGACACTAGCAAAAGCCTGGAGTTCTTTTTTTAACAGAAATGTTTAATAATCCCACTCATTTGTTACGAACACCGTACCAGGAACCCGACCTCTTTCTGATATCTAAATGTGACCTTTCCTTAAAACCACAGTGTACTCCCTTGCTTACATGATCCTGGCTCTGACATTCTTAACCCGTTTGTATCAGACCAGTGCAGTTGAAGAGAACCCAAGGATGTAAACCCCAACATTTTAAGAGGTTTTGATTTTTTTTTTCTCTGAAATTTGTGGTTTACCTCTGCTCTCTGAGGTCCTTGTAAGCATTTTGTCTCTGTCACCAGGACTGTAAAACTCCCAACATTTTGGAACAAGGCGTGGTCATTCAGGCAGTATCTTCCTTCTTGTCCTAATATGGATTTCTCAGAAAATCATTCTAAAACTATACGTTGGATTTTAGAGGTGGGAAAAGAAGATAGCTAGCTGATTAGTTCTTAATCTAAATTAAAATATCAATCAATCAGCATGTGCTTCCATGAATGGACCTTTATTTATTTAGGATTAATTAGGGTGGCGTTTTCCAATTACGTATCATGCCTGCGAACAGGTTAGAAGTGCATGCTTCCTACCCACTACCAGATAACAGCATGCCCAGGGATGGTTCCTGCAGCTTAGCTGACTCATGCTAACTTGTTGAACTGTTGTGATTGGATCATAGCTACTGTTTCTTTAATGAAAGCTGATTTTTTTTCATGCCCCTCATTCTCTGAAGCTGCTACTTTGAATAAAAATATCATCCATCATGAAACTAGTGACACAGCCACAAGAGTGGGCAAAACTGATCTTTTGCACACTCTTGAAGCTTATGGAAAGCATTTAATAAATTTCTTAATATCAGACAGTTTTAATCTACATGACTGGTAATTGAGATCGCAACTTGGCATGCATTCATCCTGCATCTCATCTCACTCTCCTATGTATATCACATCATATCTTAATTAGAAAAGTGAGTAGGTCTGCCTTGATATACACTAGGAACATGCCTCTCGAGGGGAAAAAAACCAAAGTCCTGTTTGATACTCCATTTCTTTTGACTGCAAAGGAAAGATCAGAAGTTGTAGCATGTACCACATAGCCATGAATTTTTGTACCTGATGACACTGGATGTTCATTAAAGAAAGAATGATCAGCCTTTTAATACCTGACTAGCAACTTGTTGACATGACTGAGGAGATGAGGTTTTGTTATACTCCAGCAAGTCTGGAACTGCATTTGGAGGGTGAGTCAACTGAGCTGTCCAAAGTGGAGAATCAGATGAAATCAGGTGTGAGTTCACAGCCTCAGACCTAAACCCTGGGAAATCACAGGCTCACAGCGGGATCTCAGCATAGCAACATGGCAAAAATAAATATTTCCAAAACAAAAATAAAAACTCTTCCTGCTGAACAGGTCTTCAGCATGTTTCCTTCTCAAGACACATCTTAACTCTTCTGACCAAAGCCCTGTAGAAAAAGGGGGGGGCCATCATTAAAAATATACTACACTTCCACAGATTTAGGACCTGCTTTTCAAAAGCCACTTTAGCCAGCCTTTTATTTATCAACCCTAAAGATGAAATTATTACAGCCAATTAGACTTCACATACTTCCTTATATAGGGAAATGCAAATGCTAACAGTCAGTCTAAGACCTTGAGTGGCAGCCCGGGTTTCAACAGCAATAAAACTGAAGGAAAGTGTTGGTCGGACTGTGTAAGAATTAGTAAATCTGTCCTTAAAGGATGGCTGTAACCTTGAGTAGCCATCCTCAAGGAGGGTAATCTGGGAGGAGATAGCTGTCTAGCTGTGGCATTTGGGAGTTGCCTCCACTGTCTTGGCTTATGTTAGCAGAACCTGGATGGTCTCAAAGCAGTGAAAGGATTTCCAGGGATTGCTCGGTTGTCTCTCTGCAGAGGGCCAACATAAAGACTTCTGTGCCTCCTAAGCTCTATTTGGATGGCTTACATGGTTGTAAATAGCCTTGTGCTGGCATTGCACATGGCACTGGATTTCACTTAATGAAGGCAAAACCAGTCTCTTAAAGCTGCATAGCTGCTAGTATGTATGATAATCTTATTCAAAGTACTCCTCTCCTGATCTCCCTTCCACTGCTCCTGCCTTTCCTTAGGCATGCAGAAAAGCCTGTGATTTTTTTAAAATTTTTTTTTAATGCCCTGTTTTCAGTAGGGCACCTTAAAGGTCAAGTAAGACATTTGATATATTTTAACGCAGGCGGCTTTGGAGATGAACAGATTTGACATATTTAAATAAAACATCCTAATAGCATGTTCTGGCCTTGAAGGCCTCAGGCAGCATACATTGTATTTGTTAGACACTATGGCTTAATTACTCTCATAAATGAATTATACCCATTTCAATTTAAAACCATAAGTGTTGCATTTGAACTAGGGTCAAATTAAACTTTCTGTCAATTATGCAGATTACTTAAGCAATTATGTAAATTGTTAATAAATTCTTAAATGGAGGAAAATTTTTTTTCTTGCAAAAATATATATTTTATGCATTACCAAGCTTAAACACTTTCAGAGGAAAGAAGTATGGGAGAAAAAAAAAGAGTGTGGCTTTAAATAGCTACCTTGGGATTTGCTGCACTGACTGTCTCCACCTTATACACTGGTGGGTAAGGGTCGTCTGCTCTCAAGAGGAATCAGAAGGGGCTGCCGAGTTAATGATAGGTGATGGTTTTCCTTTCTCCCTGGGTTTAAGGCAGGACACTCTGGTGGTGACATCCAGTATCGTCACAGGCTGTTACACAGTCTTAGGGGTGTCAGGGTAAGGTCCCTTTCTGTCCTATACTTTATAATGCATTGGAAGTTGTGCCTATGTGTTCCTTTTGATTTCCATTTGCTTTACTGTTTGACATCTGTCTCCTTCAGGGAGAAAGAATCAGGAGCTTTGCTATTGATTAAGTATATGCTGGTTACAGTCAAGAATAATGAAAATAATAAGTAATAATCAAAGTCAAAACGTTTCTTTCTCTGGGCTTGTGTTTCCTTCTGCACTCCAAACACTTAAAGAGAAATCCTAATCTTGCTTCCATGAGGAAGAGGGTGGGATTACACCGTTATGACCAAGGAACAGTCCTACAGAATTTAGGCCGCTGCTTGCTGGATGTGTTTTGATGCAATTACGCTGAATTTATTTCGGTGCAAGAGCGATTGGAATTTTCAGGGTGCAATTTTAGTCCTGTCATTAGGAGGCTCAACTCTCCCAAGACCTGCTAGTCCTCTCACATACACCAGTTTTATGCTAGTGTAACTCTATTGACTTAATTAGAATTACTCCCTGCAATGAGAAAAGAATCAGGTCCATTAACTTCAACGGGAACTTTCATTAGGACTCAGTTCAGTCTCTAGGGACTTCTAAATGAATTAAAGCTACATCCATTTTGCTCCTCCGTAGAACACCAGAAAGGTGCAAGTTACATTTGTCTCTCTTCCACCCATTTTACGCTGACTTGCACGTTGCTGTTATTGAATCCTGCTGATTTGTGTTCCTCCCAGCCCAATTTTTGCTTGTCAGAAAACCACAGAGGTTTCCAAGTTCCTACAAAGACATGTCCATGATTTATCTCAGCCTGGCACTTGACTCACAGCTAGTCTGGTTTCTACCGTGATGCAAGTTGTTCCAGTGCCGGGTGGGGTGAGAACTGGAAATCCCACCAGGAAAAACAGGAAAGCAGACCAGTGGTTGGGCTTGGAGTTCAGGAGCTTTTGCATCTCAGCTTTGGCAAGGGCGACGTTCAAGCCCAGAACTTGGGCGTTCCCAACTTGGCCCGTGACTAATTGAAATCCTAATAAAGAAAAGGCCTCTGCCCTCAATCCTCGGGGCCACTTACCTTGTGCAAATTAACATTTTAACATCAGTTATAAAATGTGCTACATTTCTGGGAGGTGGGTGGAGGGGGGCATGAGGGAGGGGAAAGCATCTAATGCAATGAAATATGCATATCAAAGCCTAAAAAGAAATGGGAAAATTCAATGGATGGTAAATTATGGATCTACAGAGGGCTGTCTTTGTGAAAATCTACACGGCGGTATCTTTAAACTCCAGAGTATTAACCAAAGGCATGGGGGCAAACATACCTGGCAACCCTTTACTTTTGATTCTTTGTGACACAGAGAAAATACTTTATAAAATATTAGATGAAAGGGCCCTTTCAAAGCTACTTTGCTTTTATGGTGCCTTTCTCTCGAGCTGTTCTGCATACTTAAAAGTCAGAGCCACCTTGAGTGGATTACATTTTTTTTTTTTAAAGTGCATTATAGCTTTTTCGCAGCAGCCGACGTAACAGCCACCCGACCTGCGTTCCCAATGCCTTGTTGTCATCATGATAAGCATTTACTGTGATAGGAAGGCAAAGAGAATCAACCTTTTTAAACACACACAAAACCCTTGCTGCTTTGTTGAAGCAAGCAGCAGCCCCAGCTCACAGGGATACACAGGGGCTGTAGACAGAAAGCTATTTAGAGCATTGAAAACAGGCTTATTACCCTGCTATTTTTTTGTGCACAGGATTTTTTTTTTCCCCTCTCTCACTCTCTCTCTCTCCCCCCCTCTCTCTCCCTTTTTTTTCCGTGACATTAGAGAGTCCGAAGTGACATACATTTTTTATAGCTTCATAAAGTCGTCTCCTGACCGGGTCACCCTTCTCATAACTAGGGAGCAGAACGCTTGAAAAAAGCCATTCATCAACGTGAAAGGAGCCGCTGTCTACTGGCTCCAATATGCACACAGTCTGGCAAGATTCAGCTCAGTGCAAATGCTAAGTTACTCCTTTGCTAATGCCAAATGACCCGCTCACTTCTATTAGCACACAGAAGGGGACAAGAAGGGCATGGCTGCTGTCCGTGTCTGCATAAATGCCTCTCAAGATGCAGACTGAGATCAACACTTCTTGCTAAATGTACTGAACACATAAAAAAATTAGTTTCATATTTATACTAATTAAATATTCAATTAAACAAAGATAAAATTATGGGAAGAAAATTTGTTCTTGCCTAATGGGCTATGTCCCGTTTATTACTTTTCCACACATATACCATTAAAATCTCTGCAAATGGATGCAGGATTGTTACTCCTGGTTGCTGTCCTCCCCTCGCTCCCCCACAGCTCTTTGTTCTGATGTGAGCCCATAGGACGGGGTAGGTAAAACGTGACAGAGGGATGAACAGACTTCCCTTTCCGCTGCGGGAAAGCTCCCCAGTTAGAGGCCGTTCTGAAAAATACACACGTTTGCAAAGGGCTTGCATGCAGGAATATACCAATACATGGGGAAAAGGGAATGATTATCCTGGATGAGGCCTCTCTTTGCTATTAACGATGACCAAGACCAGATGCCTTCAAGGAACACCCTGGAGACCCTCTAGTGGGCAACTCTGGGATGACCTGCCAAGAGAAGAAGTTTCTTCCTGACCCTAAATAATTAGTTTAGGCTTCTGCCAGGAAGCCTGAGGGCTACCCCAACCCCTTGAAAAAAGTATGTTAGAGATGTTCAAATTGAACATTAGTTTTTGTCATTATCAAAATAAATGTCAAATGGCTTTTTCAATCTTGCTTTTGACTCCATAGAGACCTTGCAGCAATGAATCTCTATAGGTTAAGAAGTCACTGGGTTTAAAAACCATCAAAAGCAACACCAAGGAAACTGTTTACTTTCCCAAATTTAAATGCACTTCACTGTTCTCGTGTTAAGAGTGATAAATCATTCCTTAAGTTCTCTATGTTGTTAATTATCTTGTAAAACTCTCATCTTCTCCCAGTGCTAGGGTCCTCATGGTTTTCATTTGTGATTTTAAGAAAGTATTTTTCTACCCTTCTTTATTTTTGTGACACTTCTGTGAACTCCTGTATCTATTTTCTATACATTTGCAGATAAAGTGAGCATAAACTGCTTATTCATACAGTGCAGTGGTACCACTTACTTCACGAGTTTGTTCCAAATTCTGTTTCGACTTCTGTTGTTTTCACTGCTGCCATACATTTTACCATGGGTTTTATTCACCTTTCCCAAAACGTTTGTATGGGATTTTTTTTTTCCCCCCTTGAAAGATTAGATATACCTGGGAACTTCTGGAAACTCTGGGCTCATGTAATCAGAGCTATGTGCTTATATGGGATTTCCCTTTTACAAAATCCGAAGGCTTGCAACAGCTGCAGTATTGTTTTGCTTTTGAGAGCAGGATGCTTTTGCAGGATGAATGCAATGAAGCTCTTTACCTAGGGAAACCTGAGTTCACCGTAAAACTTCGTTTGTACAAATAGTTCATTGAGTACTTTTCTCATTATTAGCCAGAACTAATTGCCTGCAGCTTTCTCCTGTACAGGGAACTAACTTTTAAAATAATGTTTATCAGAAAACAGTTTTCTTAGAAACAGATTGGGAGTGTATCAGCAGCAAGTCGTTCCAGAAGAAAATTAAGTGCATTGTTAGCACTTCCGGGATAATGTTCTTTCCAGAACTTGCCTAAGCATATCTCAGATATTGAGTGGAGGAGGAAACCTAGTCAAAAGACACTCTAAAGCTTTTATTAAGGCAATCATCATGGTGTTTCACATGGGCCTTACAGGAACTGTCAGTCAGTCATAGCTTCCCAAACTTCATGGATGCACATAATGTTGCACTACATCTATGCTATGAAATTCAGAGATCTAGCCAGGGAAAAAAAACCCTCAAGCCTTCATCTCCACAAGCTTTGAGTCAAAAGTCCCAGTGGAAAATTTTGAAGGCTGTGTTAACCCTTCAATTGTTTAGGAGCAACAAATGTTTCTCCAACAACTAGTACTTCTTTCTTTCAAAAGCTGTTTTCCAGTTAGATACATGCAGGTCAAAGAAAGGCAAGGAATGTAAAGGAAGCTCAAGTCGGTGGCTAAACCCAAACTGATGACTCCATTCCTTAATGCAGATATGCTCAAGCCTGCTTTAAGCTGCCTGGGCAGGAAATCGAGAATAACACACATGAAGATACTTGGGTGTCAAGGCAGTCAGGCTGTAATTGCCAATTATAAAAGGAGACGGTGAGGCTGCAATATTGATTGAGTTTTTGGAAGAGAAACTAAAGTAAACATAGTACATTCTGAAGTATCATATCTTCATTGCGCCAAGTTAGATAAAACAGGGCCAGAGGATTTGTGTTATAGAAGTTTGTCAAATGTTCCCCTTGACAACTGAGTCTTTCCCAAAATGGTGTCTCTAGAGGGTTTGCTGCTTTTCCATACCATTTGCCGTGAAGCAACAAGCTCACAAAGAGAAAACAAACAACAAAAAAATGTCTTGATTGGTTTTGAAACAGAGATTCTCTGTAAAATCCCAAATGGTTTCCAACTGTTGCGGATTCAAAGTATTTCCATGTATATGTGGAATTTAAAGCACAGAAACAATTGGGCAGTCCAAATGGATGGAATTTAAGCATCCTTCACTGCTTTTCTGCCATCATCCTAGTGAATGCAGTGCGACACTGAAACTATGAAGACGGACACTACCAGGCTTTAGCAAAGGTCAAATGTCTGCTTGGATCAGCTAGGTTAAAATTCACCTGCAGGCTCCCTGTGCCATTCCTATGCTTCCCCACCCTATAGCAGGTCCAAATGACTCCCTGTCTTTTTGTGGGCATATTAAAATCACACCAGAAATCAGCCGGCAACAGAGGCTCTCAGTCCCTCAATCGAATCTTAAAATACAAGCCATAAATAAGAGTTATCTGTGAAGCAGAAGGGAATTTGGGGTTTCTTGTTCACTGCAGAGGAAATCTTCAGATGTTTCAAAAATTGTTTCCAAAAGCAATGAAAATGTAGTTTCTTTTGCTATTCCTCATGTTTTCTTTGCTAGATTTTTTTGAGGATGTTGTTTCTTGTAAGATTTGTTAAACAGTGTAGTTATAGCCAGTTTCATATTCACAATTTCCTTTGGTTGCACTGTGACTTGTATATGAATTTGTGGGCAGAACTGGATGGCTGAGTAATTTATAGAGAAGGTCAATACTAGATTTGTGTGAATAATTGATTTTTCAGCTTGTTTGTGATTTTTTTTAAAACAGACTGTTTAGAGTCCAGCTGAAAAAGAGCCTTTGTTAATATCCTGAATGCCTCAGTGACTGAAGAAAAAAACAATACACACTGAAATATTTTATTCTTGGGAAGTCTTAATTTTAATCAACTTAAAGTGTACTGAGAATAGAGCAATTCAAGTTGAAAAAGAAAATTAACAAAACATTGGAGTTTTTCTTAGACGTCTTCAACAGAAACAGTTTGGTCAGTTTGACTTTTTCTTTTCTTTGCTCTTAAACCAAAAAGGCATTTTGAAAGAAGCTTTTACAAACAAAATATTTGTCTAGCTGTAACTACTGCTGAAAATGACTGCCAAGCGTGAAGAAATTGAGTTTTGTCTTTTCTGTAATTTCTGTTACTCTTAAAGTCTTTGCTTTTGTCTATCACATCTTGAGCTCTTAATTTAAATGTCAAGATATACGGAAATTAAAAGGGAGCTGAAAGAAAACTGAGTTCTGAGCAATCTCAGGTACACCAAGGGGGACTGATTTTGTTTGGTTTAATACAATACTAGTTTTTCAAGATTAACTGAAACTGTTAACCAGCAAGCAAAAACCCTGAAAGTAGGAAAAGAAGTAACATTGTTTGCAAATAACCCTATTTCTCCCAATTGGAAGTTTCTTCTCTTTTCAGAATACATCAAAATATTCCCATCCACTCCAGGTTTCTACCCCCCACATCCCACCTGGTTGTGATATTGTCACCTCCAGCCTCTATATAATTTTCCGGCCACGCTCACCCAACAGCTCTCGTGTCTCAAGCGTGCCAACAGCTCTCGCGTCTCAAGCATGCAGTACTGCACCCTTCTATTTCTTCTAACTGCTTTGCCCCAATCTCTTGTTCTCGTTCTTTTGTAGCCTGCTACTTTTCTCTCTTTCCCTGACACATCACCCTATCTTTTTCCTCCCTATCACATCTTGCTGTTGGATCACTTCATGCTGCATCCCATTTGCATACTGAATACCAGCAGAGACAAGGTACCAATGTCGTGGGACATGACCCGCAACATTTAGATTGAGACGCACATTTTTGGATCACTCACCCTAATCCCAATTGAGATGAAATGCATCTGAGCCACAACTTTGGCAGATGGCTCACAAATCAGGTGTTTGCAAAATCCCCCTCCCAAAAGCAGGAAGCGTTCGTGTATGCTTTGTAAACTCCAACATTCCCATGGTGACAAAGAGCCCTGCCCTCTCCTTGGGCACCCTGGCAGGGCTTAGTTTTCAGGGGATTTTCCAAAAACCATACATGCTATTTTCTGTCTAAATCAGCTTTTTTTTTTTTTTTTTTTTTTTTGGAAAGGATTTTACAGAGTTTTTTGGGCAGGTGGATTTTTATGTTGGGTTTTTTGGTTTTTTTTCTTATCTAATTTTTGGAGCTCACCTAAACCTCTTGCTCAGTCTCCTGTAGATAATTAGCTTGAATGCCATTTCCATCCGTTGTGCTAATGTGAAATCAGACAATGTCAGGAACTGGTAGAATGGGTTTTGAAATGAGATTGCTTACTTTGTGGGTGTGCAGAGGGGATTTTTATTTTTTTCCCCAGGACTTGGGGAGCCACTGGGGATGTTGCTTCAGGTATCTTTTTCACTTGCTTCTAACAACTACATTGCATAGAATTTGCATCAAGTCAAGAGCAATACCCAAAGAGCTGTGAGAGAGGAAAAAAACAAACCCGCTCTCTCCCTTCACTTGAAGCAAACATCAGTAAGAGGGTTACAAAGGGTAGTTATGAATCATTTGGAAACCCTTGTTTTGCAACTCTCTCTTAATAGTTGCTTGTCCCCCGACAGTTGCTGCCTGCCCTCTTCCTGGTGGTATATGTATCAGGCAGAGATGTGTTAATCAGCTTTATGAAGTTTGACCGTAGCAAGCCTCCTGCCTATACTCAGTCAATCAGTGTTTGGCCTGATGGTGCAGTTCTCCTCTTCGCTGTTCCACTGGTTGGGTTCATTGTTCAAATATCCTTGTTGGAGTCACCCGGGAAGGGATTCTGTATGAGGTCAGGGTGCCTCTGTTTCATCCTTCTCATAAAGTTTGAATGAAGCTCAGCTGAATGACGCTTCTTAAATAAAGTGGCTGTTATTTTTTTCTCTGATTTGCCTCCAGATTCCCCAGAACAAGGGGCTTAAGTTTCACCCAGTGTTGTAAGTCTGGAGGAACAGCAAGAGAGTCGCAGATTTACACAGGCATAAAACGAGTGGAAGTGAAACCAGTCTCCAGTTCTTTTATCCTGAACACAATGCCCTTTTGCCTTTTCCCTGCCTTCCACTGAAAAGAAAGATCCCTACACCCACCACCACATTGCTTTCCTACCACCTCATTACTCTTCTCTGAATACTTCTTGCTTTACCATTTCAATGGGGAATGGGTCCGAAAAATTTACAACAGCCCTCTTGTCTCCAAGGGAGGAGAGGAACCTTGCAAGGTGCTGGGTGAGCTCGCCAGCCCTCATTTCCTAGGGAATGTGCTTCATATCTCCAAGGCTGAACCCCGTCCTTGAGCTGTGATCCTGCAGTGACACACGTGGGGTTCTGCCCCTACGCTTGTTTGAAGCCCTGTACCAGAGCGTGTCGGTGCCTGTCCCCTGCCCGTATCAAGGCTACAGACATCCAGCAAGTGTAAACCAATCTTCACAGGCGCTCGATGCATGCGCAGCGGTTTGTTAAATTTCTACATATGACACCTCCTTCCCCCCCGCACCCCTCCCCACATCTCCTCTCAGCATAGTTGAACTTTAAAGGGCCCAAGAGAAAAAAGAAATAAGACTTTAAATAATTTATTTTGGAGAAACAGTCAGTGAAGAGGAACAAATAATGTTTCACTAAAAGAAGCGGGACCTTTGACACTCCCCTTTTCGCTCGGGTACCTGAAGGCCTAGCCGGATTGCATTAGTGAAATTTTCATTTGATGGCATTTTAATATTCTGCCTTGATGACTTTTTAGCAACATTTACTTTCAGAGGTCTTGAGTGCTCCCTCGGAGGAAATGAAACATGTCAAAGCCCATTACAAAAATCAAAATTTAAATACCTCGGCCACGTTGGGGCTCACACACAATCCCATCAGCGCTTAAACTGCGGCTCACAACTACTCATTCACTTGCTCAGTTGGTAATGAGTACATTTGATGAAGCATTCTGGGGTCATGGAACATACGTTAGTGATCTAAACTTAACCCATTGATTGCTTATACACAGAGGACAGGGGGAGGGGGTATTTTATTGAAATGTAATGTTAGAATAATTTCCGCCAGTGCTGAAATAACTTTTTTCTTTTTCTTTTTTTAACAATTGCTTTGATGAATTGGAATGTTAATAAGCATGATGGGAGGGCTTTATTTAAGGTGGGGAGGAAGGAGCCAGGCTGGGAATACAGAGCAGTCAGAGGAGCTCTTCAGCCACTGAAAGGCAAATACAATACTGGAGCTCTCTCCTTATGAAACCTGCATTTGGGCTTCTTTAGAAATATTCCTTATTCTATAATCTACCTTCTTTTCTTATTGCTATAACAATTGGTGTGGTAGAGGTGAATGGAGAAATCCAGTGCAGGAGAGTCAGGTGGTAGCAAGAAAGTGCTAAATTCCAAATATCATAGCTAATATTCAGCATTAAAATGTTTATAATGTGTCTGCACTGTATAAATCATTCCATACATATACTGCATTTGGTTCTGGTGTAGAAGTGGTTTTTCTTTTTTTTCTGGACAATTGCCCTTTTCTCCTTGTTTTTCAAGATATCTAGCAAAAATTGCTGGAAATCTCTCTTTTTCCCATCTTTCTTTTTCCCATCTTTCTCTTCCCCTTCTCCCCAAAAATGAGAAACATTTTTCTGCAGTATGTTAACATAGTCCACGAGATACCCGTAATGTCAGTGTGAGAATTTTTGCTATCATCTTGAGTGCATGATACATAGTCAGCAGCTCAGCAGTGGTTCCAAGAGTCACCCCAGCCAATGCTTTTCCATGCCCAAAGAAGGCTGGCTCCAAGCCGCTCTTTGGCATCCTAATGCAAACTGCAGAAATCTGCTTGGTTCATCCAGCAATTGGGGTCCTTTCAGTCACACAGTTTTTCCTCCATCCTCTTCTTTTTAATTGTAGCAGTAAAAACAGCGTTCAAAAAGCAAATGTGATGCAGAACCCAAGAGTTCATTATAATCCAGAATAACCTCTTATGCAGGAAAGGCCACATATCACGAAATCGTCAGAGACAACTTTGCATCCAGGAAAGCTGCTTTCTTCCAGCCAAAGACTTGTGTTTCAGAGCTCGTATTTCAGCACTAAATTTAGTCCTCTTCTGTTCTCATTTTAAATTTGTCTCAAGCGGTCCTGATAAGACGCACTACCAAAAATTTTGAGGAGTTAAGTCTTTGGCACTGGGGTTACAGGAGGGACAAAAATTGTCTTCATTGAGTAATTTGTTGAAATAACCATTAACAAGCTGCAAATTGCTCCAAGATAAGGTCAGCTAAAAAACTACATTCTGGGGATTTTTGCAAATACACTGAGCAATTTTTGGACCCACACTGAAGTTTACAAAGGACAATCACCTTTAAAGCTGATTTCACATGTGAGTGATAAGATGCCAAACAGCCCTTAAAGATGAAGGAATGATCAAACTTTGGAAAACAGCTTGGATCTCACCTGAATATCAATGACCCTTTGAGCTGATGGGAGACTTTCTCCCTCACACACAATTAGATAGAGATTAGGCTGGGCTGGAAATTCCCAAAGGCAAAATACAATAAAAACATTGTACATGGGGAAGGTTGTAACCCTTTCTTTTGTTGATGAAAGAGTAGCATAGCTCTAAGGATTCATAACATTAAACAGTTGTAGGTATTGTGAGGAGACCACTATTAAATTGAATCAGGCCCAACCACTGTTTTGTGGTGGACTTTTATTGCTAGGAGGAACACAGAATGCAGGAAGCATCTTGAGTGTAAAAGCTCTTTCTGGGATTATGAAGGACAAGTGGTTCAGTGCAATTTATACGTGCTATAAATGTTGTCAAAAGTCCAGTTGCAGCCTCTTAGCAATTACTCCACGTTGCACTAACCATGAGATGAGGAGGGTAAAATGCTGGTGGTTATAAACAAACTTTAGGAGTTCCCGTTATTCCATCTTGGCTTCTCTTAGGATATGACACAATCCATTGTGGGCAATCTAACTGTAAATGATTTTGGACTCTCTTTTTTAAGTCATCTTCTGGAAATGTGTTTGCAATCAGTTTTTACGAGTAAGAATAGTTAGCAGGAGCCAGTTTTAACCACATATATTTAGATGATGTCAAATAGCAAGGCAGGCACTTAACAAACTGGGGGAATTCTTCAGTGAATTTGTGTAAGGAATAATTTTGACATTCTGTGAAGACAAAAAGGAGGCAAATTCACAGAACTTGTTACAGATTCTTCACTCAGCTCTGTTAGCAACTAAGCAAAATCAATACAATATGAATGAGGGATCCTGAAATCAGGTAAACGAGACAAATATAAGCAGGCTTCTGCAATTCTTATTCTTGGCGAGCAGCACTGAAGCTTTTGCTTTTGCAGATTTTGTCAGTATCTCCATTACAGGCACAGGGAGCAGAAATTGATCTGAGTGCTGTCCTCCTCACAGAGTAACAATGCAAAGCAAAGGACCTCATGTGCACTCCAGACTTTGACATCTTCAGGCTCAAAGCCTTAGAAAACAGCAGCCAAACAATTTGACTGTTATATGATAGATAGTCACTCGGAGACAACATCACCATTGAAAAGCAGCCTGGCTGCGTTTGCCCTGGTTCTGCCAATCTGACTCAAGACCTGTCTATGAATTTGTTGACCCATTTCTCCCTCGTTCTGGTGCCCGCCCTGCACACCACGTATGCTATAAATCCTTCGCGCGGTATGCTGCATTGCTCTTCTGTAACATGAATTTATGCTAATGGCTGTCTGCATATGCTTATATCAC
Organism: Rhynochetos jubatus; assembly: GCA_027574665.1. Lineage (NCBI taxonomy): Eukaryota > Metazoa > Chordata > Aves > Eurypygiformes > Rhynochetidae > Rhynochetos > Rhynochetos jubatus. The sequence continues at coordinate 18,489,870 of CM050660.1, read as the reverse complement.
ATATCTATATTAAACTTAATAGTCTGTTACATTGCTTCTTAACCCTGTGTCCACACATGATTAACTTTTCTGATTTCTTTCAAAACCGTTATTAACACAGTGTAGCATTTCACTCAACATGTCACTAACTTTCCCTGCCTGATGCGGGAGTTAGGGTAATTATGCAGACCTACAGCTCTTCCAAGTAACACTGTACACAAGGAGTTATGAGTTTTTTCAGAGATTTGGGGATCTGTAAGGATGTGTATTTGTGTATACTTGCTTTTGTTTAAAGATAATTAGTGGTAAAGGATGATCCTTCATGGTCTGGGTTTTTTTAGTTAAATAATCCCTGAGTTTGAGTACTTTGGGGCCCACATGTCAGATTCAGAGGAGAGATGAGCAGTATGCTTGCAGTTGTAGTGATATGCACGAAAGTCACTTGAAAGTCAAAGCTGGAGTTTAAATAGTTCAGATGATATGGAAGTAATTTCCAAACTTTCTGGAGACCTACAAAGAGCCAGACTTGAACCACTTTGAAAATGCAATTATCAAAATAATATTCTTTTAATGTAAATATCATAGTAATAAAATTAATTTATTTATGGCATAAAATACTGCATTTGCTTATAGATGCATCGCTTCATTGGTACGGACGCAGGCTTCTCAACTTGCTGCTCAAGGAAGCACCAGCACATTTTTGTACCTCAGCCATGCCTCCCGCTGTGACTGCTAAAAGCAAAGATGTTTGAGTTGTAGGGTTCTGCAGTTTAGCATACATTCTGCAGTTAAAATTGCATAGAGAAAACTCTCTAGTTTGCTTGCAAGACAGATAGTCTTAACAGATTTTGCAACACAACACTGCATTAACAGGACCTTAAGTTTTTACAGACTTTCCTAATGGCTGAATACTAATCTCAAATTGGTTTTCAAACTTCCTGTTTATCTTGCTTTAAAGCCTTTTGACATCACGGTACAGCAACACAAAATAATAATGATGATGATGATAATAGTAGTAGTAGTAATGCCAGGGGTGATGATTTTAATGGCACAAAATTAGACTCACTAAGTCCCTGTGGATGTTCAGCTCCTGTGTGCTTTGCTCCCTACATTTAAATCCAGTGGTTATGAACACACATATTCCTCATAATTCACATAAGCAATAGGTTGTTGACTGGGGTAATGGGACAAAGCAGTTTCCACTAGGCCGTAAAGTATCGCAAAAAAGGGTCGTTGTCATCTGACACTAAACAGAGATAAACTCTCAATTGAATGTTTCTGCTCCACAGGCAACTCTGAAACTTTTCACACCTGTGCCTGCCCTGTTTTCCAGCCTTCCACAGAAAAATAGATCCACATCCAGCCAAAGGGCTGGAATGTGAAGCTCTCTCCACCACCATTTCCACTGCTACAGCACTCGTTTCAAGCTCAAGTAGAGATTAGGAGCAGAACAGGAACCTTTCCAAGGAATTTCATTATAAAGCTGACTTTTCATGGATTTTTCCAAATTTGAACATGATGAAAAGTAGTATCAGGTGTGAGTTGACAGGATGTACCATTACCCTGCAATTTTCTGTTGAAAATTGCCATCACTGTCTTGTGTAAGGACACAATTGCACCCAGGGAGCAAGTTAGTGTGTTAGTCGATGAGTAATGGGGATAGACATCAGCGTGGATTGCACTTTTTAATTACAGTTATGAAGACATGGTTCATACTCCAAAGAGCTTTCAGCCTTGGTAGACTACATGCGAAACAAGAGGAAAGGGGAAATGGAAGCTAGTGGAAAAGTAGTGCAAATAAACTGTTGCTCCCATGCTATTTTTTATTTTCTGAAGCTTATTATTGACAGTGTTATTTATTCAGCCCGATTTTGAATTCAGAAAATTAGCTATGTTCAAAAGATAAGAGCCCATGAAGAGAAATCTACTTCAATTTTGCTGAGCAGACTTGAGAGGCCAGCTGAAATAGCCCTTGCCAAATACAGTATGCAGGTTGGCTCAAACAAATCTTTCAGATACCAGTGGAAGGTAGGAAAGACAAGGAAGGGCTCCTTAGTTGCTTTGAAGGAGACAGCACCCGTCTTGTTGCAACACACTCTCTTGCTGAGTGGGCTGACATGTTTTACACTTACTGAGTGGACAAACACATAATTTACTAGCTTATGTGCAAATGCACTTCTAGCTTCTGCTGGATCAGTTCTGGCTCACAAAATTCTGCTCCAGTACTTGAACTTACTTTATCCTTTAGTCTCTGGCCAATATTTTTTATTTTTACTGGATGACAGTTCAAGTGATAAAACTATTTCACTAGCATTATGTATGGTTTAACTGGCAGCCACGAAGCTATGAAATCATTGTAATTGTGATGCAAAATCACTGTATGTGTTGTTTTTAACACCAGTTTGCTAAACAAAGAGGCTTGCCAATGGCATTAGAGATAACCTAGGTTTGATTGCTCAGATCATGGGTCCTCGCCATCCCAAAGCTGGGAACCATATTTAAATATAAACCAAGTGGCAGCCAAGTCTACATGAGCTCTATAAAACATTGAGCTCTCTCTGGTGTAAAACATGTAGCCATCATGAAACAGACTGGGCACTGGGGGAGCAAACATAGGGTGAAATACCAGAGTGCTCTTGGGATGGATTGTGTCGCATAAGTGAGCAGGGGAAAGGAAAGGACTTCTGCTAGCGGGAACAAAATGACTTGGCAACTCAGGGATATGTTGTAACAAGAACGCGAGTAAACCAGAGAACATTTTCATGCTGTAGGGGGGTGAATGAACACGAACAATCTTCCCTTGGCTGGAACTGCATCCCTCTACTGAATTAAAATCTCATGGTAACTTACGTTACAGAGTGAGACTCTAAGTAGGGATATTCGCTGAAGACTTCATGATGTGTATAATTGTATATGGGATTTTTGAGTGCAAGGTTATGGGGAGGTTCCCATTGGTACCAACACAGAGACCATGTGTTAGGTGTGGCTTGATGTGGACACGTTCAAGAAATCCAGCAGCCTCTCTGTTCAGACTGAGCCTATGTCCAGGCCACGGCCTGAGAGTAAATGAATCATCAAGCTAATAATGTGCCATAATTTTCCACGTCTCCTGCTGGCATGCTTTACTCTTATCTACCACTCCTTTAACAATCCTCTAAGGTCTTCTTACTTTCAGATTCACACCTTTCTTGTCCCTTTTAGAATGTTTTTGCCTGTCCTACTTTAGAGGAACAATGAAGGAAATATCAGAATTATTGTGGTAGTGCCACTAATCCTGTCTTCGCTTATGTCATCACTTTGCAAGGATTTTAAAGGTCCTGAATTTTTGCTGGAGGAAATCCTTTTCTTCCAAGTTCAGGGCTTAGTAGGTAACTTCTGAGTAGGGGAGCTACCATCAGGTCTTCTAGGTCCTTGTTCATCCAGGTGGTAGAGAAGTTATCCTATTATGGTTTAGGGAGTTGCTGTGCCCTACTTTGTGCATTAACTAGTGTCACGTGGGTCTTTGGCTTTTTAATTATTATTATTGTGGAAACACCTAATATGAGCCAAGGTCACGTGAGACTCTTGAATAAAAGATTTCATTAAAAACCTTTGTCTGGCTATTTATTATGCTGTTGATCCCTGGAAATATAAGATGTCATGTGCACGAGTCAGACCTTCAGCTCTGTAGCGTTTCTGCTAATTAAATTGCTAAGTGTGTCTGTTATTAGGAAAACCATGAGAAATGCAGCAAGGGGAGGGAGAGAAGTGCCCATCTTGTCCTTCCTCTGCAAAGCAGTGTTCGGATCACTCCGACCTCCGGGTCTCGGAGAAGCTGGTTTCTATCCCATCTTAGCCAAGGAGAGAAAACAGGGACAGGCAAAGAGTCAGAGCTGGGGGCAGCATGTGGCCAGGAGTTCAGCTGGAGACTTTCAGGCAGAAGTTGCCCTCCTGAGACACACGCTTCACCCAGTCCTCCCCCAGCAGCCTCGCGCATCTGACATTTCTGTCAAACGATACCCTCCGCCGCCCCTCCTCCTCCTTTCTCATCCCTCTGCCCTTTTTTTTTTCCCCCTTCTTCTTTCCCCTTATATGTGAATAGTGAGAAAATGACTGGAAACAATGTGCCAGTTTGCAGCACTTTACACTGAGGCCCTTTTCTCCTCGCCCCTGACTCGCGAATGACTGAGAGTTGTTTTATTGTACAAAGATTCTCAGAGAAAAGAACTTTTATTTTACCCAATAACACAAGAATGGGCAACGGGCAAACAGTTAGTGCCTTGTTCCCAGCTGCCACTCAGACTGCGACGGGGGGGAATCACTAATGGGGTCTCTGTGCCACCGCGCTCCTCTCCTCCGTCTCTCTCTGTCTAGTTTGGCTCGCGCCTCAGTTGGCTGCCTGTGAGCGAGGGGAAAATGCCACCGAGATAAGCCGCTCCACTGTGTTTAATAACCCCACCTTTAGTTTTTCAGGGCAAAAAGGTTCTGAATTTTTTATCATCAAGACATGGAAGGTGAGCATGCAATGGAGGAGGGCCACAGATGCAGTGGCACAACTTGTAATTTATTCTTTTGCACCTGGAAAAAGTGGAATATAAGGGAAAAGCTGCAGCAGAGGGCATCCTCTTAGGGGAAAAAATTTAAGAAATCATTTCCACTAATACTTCAGCTGTTGATTCATAGTTGATATCTAAATGTCAGCCTTTTACAGCTTAATCATGGCGTTATTAACCCCTCTTTTTCCAGGCTGAAAGGCAGGCTGACTAGAAGGAAAGAATAATAAAGATTGGAGGATGGGGAAGCTGAAATGTGAGGAGTGAATTAGACTTGTTTAGAAAAGACTAGACAAGAAAAGACAAGCTGGGAAAGAAGGGTGTGAAAAAAAAAACCTAACGGAAAACATCATGCCATTGGCTGTCCAAGTGTTTCATATTCTCAGCAGCAAAGTATGAAGTATAGTTGTTGGAGACATTGAGAATTTGGGAAAAAAAAAAAAAAGCTTTTATTTAATTTCATCCATAATTCTCAAAGCTCATCTGTCATTTAAAATTCTTCAAACTTGTTATATGCTGCATTATGGATAGGATTTTCAGATTCTGGTGAAGTTAGGTACTTAAACAGAATAAGACATGAATCATCACATTTCCTTTGAAAATTCCAGAGTTTGGGGTCTGTTTTGTTTTCTTTGATTTAGCAGGATGCCATTAGATTTGTAATAACATCAGGGTCCAAAGAAGTTTTCATGATGGCCTAATGTTTTCCTGAGAACTTCTATATATCATAAATAAAAATACATATACCTAAACACGTGGGGCAAAATTTTTTTACAATGCATTATTTTTACTTCTTTTTAAACATTTCCTAAGCTTTCTGAGTATATGTCAGGTTGAGGTATTCCTTGTTATTACTTATATTTTTCATCAAAAATGTCATTTTGAAAGACTGAAAGGAGTCACGTTGCTTGCCCACATTAAAGAATGTGCACCTTTCATCTGCACCTAGACACATGAGAAATAAGAAACTTTTTTTTTTTATGCATCTCCCATTATGAATTTTTGTCACGTATCTTCGTTTCCATCTTTGGTGGGAAGAAAACCTTATTTTTCTCCTGTAGTCAGATACCCAAACATGAGCTTCTGCATCTCCTGAGGACCCCTTGGCTTCACTAACAGCCAGGTGGAGAGAGAGGAGGAGAATATCATGGAAATTGTGCCAAGAATAATAAAGTACTTCTAATGGATTTCTCTCATAAATAGCTGTAATATCCTTTATGTATTAAGTAAAAAATAATTTACATGCATTTACTGTAAAGAATTTTAAAATTATATACAAATACTAATCTTAGCAGGGTTAGATCTGTCTGAATCTCTTGTCTAAATCCTGGAAAAGCTGAGATGCTATTACTGAGAAAATCCAGGTGTCTTGGAATCAAACTCTAGGCCAAGTGAGACTGCTTCTTTATAGATGCAAGATTGTTTAAATATCTTAATCCATTTTTGAAATATAAAGTAGGTCTTCTCCAGTTTCACTAAAGCCTCAGATGCTCTGTGCTTCAGAAGGTTCATTTCCATTGGGGTGTTAGGTACCAAGTGTGAAATGTTGCATTTAGCTTTCATCCCATTTAATCTTATTCTCCTTATTATTATGGATAGGAAACACTTATTTTTGAAACTGAAAAGTTATAGGCTGATATCTATCAATTCAAAGGTATCTTTGCTAAGGTAAATGAAGATTTTACTCAATAGATAGCCCTTATCTAGCTGTATTGACTTTGCCCCATTTCTCTTGGCATTGCTGAAGAGGGAAATGCATTTCATATTATTTATGTCAAAATTTCTGGAGTAGAAACCCTGCTTTTAGTGTAAATTTTCCACAGAATATGTTTAGTGGCAGGATTCTGTAGAGATCTCAGGCAGGTTTTAGAGAACGACTGTGCAAACATCAGATCAACATCTGTACAGCTGCATTTCTAAAAGTTCTGAGTTGGTGGACCAGAATATTAATTCAGTTGAGCCTTGGTCACAATGCAGTGATCGGCACTTGATCAAAGAAACAGTTGGCCAGTTCAGACATAGACAATTTCATTTCTCCACATCACTCATTTCAGGGATGCAGACTTGCGGCAACAAATTAACTTGCTCCTAGTTAAATAAAAGGAGTGGCAACAGTTCTGTGTGTATAGAGCCGCTAAAGCCTGTGGAAACACCTGTATTCAAACTGAGCCTTGATGCTTTGCCTGTACATTGCTCCAGGTAAAGGCTGTACCTTACGTTAGTCCCTCTCCCTTTCCTGCTCACATCTGTGATAATCTCCACAGTGAGTGAGGTCTTAGTTAACTGTTGTTCAGGTTGTAACTCAGAGAAGCAATTCAGGCTGCGAGAGCAACATTTCAATTATACGAATAATCAAATTCAAAATGTTATTTGAATAATTTGAGTTCTTAAATTAAGCAAGCACTTTTTTGCAAGTGGTCTATAAATTACATTTTCCGCTACATTGGCAGTAAACGGGTAATTAATATCTCAACTTTTCCTTCTTAATGTTGATTTAAGAAAAATAAAATAAGCTTAGAACATAAATGAGCTTTGCTTTCATAGCTCAAACATTACTGTCCCTGCTCAGTTAGCTGTGTAGCTCTGCTATCTTTCTCTTTCTCACAGATATGTGAGTATACAGGTCCTTCTGTTAAATTTAAGAGAGGAATTCTAGAACTAAAGAAAGTACAACTAAGTTGTATTTTTTCTGTTGATTTCAGAGAAGATAGATCTTCATCTTTAAAATGAAGTGATTTGATTTGTTACTTCTGATCCTGTACCAGCCAGGCATTTTGGTTTGTTTGCCTAACATCAAATGAATGTAAATTTGACTCCTTTCCCAATAGAACAAATACACCTAAGTTAAAACATTGCAACAATAAAAATCTGGAATATCATAAACGCAGAGTATGTTTAAAAATAATCTCATCCGACTTCGCAGACAGACTTTGTGAAAAATGGGCTTTTTTTTTTTTTTTTTTTTTTTTTTAATTTTGCTAAACTAAAGGCCAGTAATTCAAATGGGTAATATAAGATGAATTGTTAATATTTCTCAGCCAGGAGGAAATTACTGAGTGGGCCACTGGTTGACACAAAGAAGGGGTCACCAGTGACTAAATACCTATATAGTTTGATCAGGTAACCCCTACTATAGTTATTATGTTGCTAGGGATATTTATAACATACATTTGCTCATAGTGTGACGGTTAAACACTTGCTGTTCCCTTTCTAGGGTTAAATGTAATCAAGTTTCACCTGAGTGACAATAAGATATATAAAAGACAGCAAGCAAGACAAAGAGGGTGGAAAAAAAAAAAAGACTGCATGTTTCCAAAGCTGCACTTCAAAATGGTAGAAAAAATGCAGGAAAAATAGAACTATCTATTTCAAAAGGATTGATACATTTCATTTTTATTTAACCAACTAATTTTTAGAAAAATATATATCAAGCACCTACCTGAAATGGCTTTGAAAACAGGTATGATTCCTGTAAACTGTGCGGAATGCATAGAAGGCTAATGACAGCCAGTCAGTATTTGGACATTTCATTTGCCCATCCTTCCAGCTTTCAGTAAGCTGGTTTTGTTTACAGGAACTGTTAAAAAAAAAAAATCAAAATCCACTGAATTCTGAAATTCTTTCCCTCTCAGACACTTTTTCCCCAGTGTCTGGAGCCACAAGCTGAGCTAGCAAAAGGTGGTGTGAGACTAGTGAAGTATCAGAGAGGGATAATGAAATCTGTATTCTTGGTTGTTGGGAGATGAAGGGTGGCAGAAACACACTGAAAACAGACTTCAAAAGAGACAAGAAGCCTTGATACACACTCAGCAACGCAGAGCCTTTACGTTATCCAAGTAGATATTTAAAATAAGACTTTTTATAAAAGCGCCGTTTCATATAATCACAGCTTACCTAGATGGGCTCAACTCTCATATTTGCTCCATGAGTGCCAACCCAGAAAAAAACTGCTGGCTATTTTAAACAGGCCTGAGTTCAGCATTTGCTTGCCTCACTACATCCCACAGGGTATTGGAGGTCAGAACCTGCACAGACCTTGGCCACAACTGTATTTTAAACCTGCACAATCCCCTGCAAGTCCAGCGCGTGGGCCACTGTGCTTCCTGCTGACATGCATCTCCAGCCCTAGGTCTTATGGAATATTTAATTTGATGATTTTCTACCTGTTTCATCAGCCTAAAGAGATATTAGGCATGAATGTTTTTTGTTGTTTGGGAAGATGAATACATGATCACAAATAACAGCTCCATCGTTTCCTCCTGGTCAGAATCGGTAGTTGGTTAATTATTCAACAGGCTCTGGTGTTGCTGCCAAACCCATCCTTTCTTCTCAGAGAGCAACAGACAAGCTTGTTAGAGCAGCGTTCTTTGGACTGTCACTTTTGTGGTGATAGGGGGTTTATTGAAATGCCGGCACTTTAATTTTAGTTTGTTCTTTTATTCTCTTATTTCTATCATTAAAAATGTACAACTTTCCCTGCATACTTGTGCTGGCAAGCTGAACTATATTAACACTGCCGTTGTTACATCATGCCATTCTCTTGCAGAAATTATATGCATGGTTTAATGCCTTCGCAGAATTTTAGAATTAATCTGTACCTCTTTCCTGGTACCGTATGTTGCTGTTTTCCACTAGCATGGAAATGCTGGTAATCTTACGCCCTCCGTAACATGGGCAAGTGCTTTACAAAAAACCATCTTTGACAGTTATCTTTTATACTTAAACATGACCAAAGAGTTAGGCTCTTAACACTAGGCCTTGTACTACTTTGGGATTGGACAAAAGGCAGAAGTCTTGTGATAGTAGTATCCATTTATGAGTTTGCATTATCATTTCATAAGGCAAAACAGAAGGTGATATAAGCCCACTGCCAGTCCTTAGTTTTTGACGGAACATATTCATCAAAAAAGCATGCAGTCCCCTGAGCTTGCAGCCATATGCTACAGGAAAATGTCACCAGTTAAAGATGTATTCATTTGCTGTTTTGAAAACTCTGTTTGATATTCATGCATTCCAAGTGTTTTGACCTAGATTTCTGTAGAGGCATTAGATCCAGTACTGAACAGGAAGCTAGACAGCTGTTGCTTGTGTAGTCAAAGGAAGAATTTAAAGTAAGGGGGGGAAAAAAAGAATAAAAAAATGAAAACATTTATTAATGCATGCCAACATTTTGCACAGCCAATATGTTTAATACTAGATTAACTAATATAAGCATATGGAGATGCATTTGTTGCAAAGCTTTAAAGAAAAGAACAAAGAGAAAAGTTGGATATATCTAAAGTTCACATAGAATAGAATTTGCACTTTCTCCTATAAATGAAAGCCTGGTGAAATGGCAACATACTTTAATTATAAGCTGCTTGCTAATGTCACAACATTTAAGTTTGGGGGCTATATTGTAGTACAAACCCCTCAGCGTATGCTTTGCCTAATCCAGAAACCTACAGGTAATACTGAATTCTGCAGCCTTTGCAGTCTATTTTCCCATGAAGTCGTCTAAAGAGTTTGTTTGTTGTAATTGTAGATTGCTTTCTAGTAAATCCAGGTACAAAACCGATGTTAAGAAAATATACACATCTAATTGTTAAATGCTGGCATTTATTCTAGAGCTATGGCAAAGATGCTGCATTTTGTTATTACAGGGTTTATACAGATACAGTTCATATGATGTTCATAGGTCCTTTGGTAGTTGAGTAACAACTGCAAATAACATCAGAAACAAATGTTACCTTGGTTTGATGGAGGTAGTCATCTAATCCAGCTTCAGCCGACCAAAACCCAGATGTCAGAGCCACTTGTCCATGTTGTATCTCCTTAGCTCTTCATACCATCTACTGCAGATGTCTTTCTTGGGCTGGGCTTGGGTAGTCTGGAAAGGAGCCTGTTTCTTTCCTTTGACTATCAAGGGGATTTGGCTGATTTGTCCAGATCAGGTGCTAAACCTTAAGACAGCTACAGACAGACAGTTCCCCTTCACAGTAGGAAACACGACTGACTCATTTTTTAGTATTAGTGGGAAAACTTTTTAACTATTAACTTTAAGTAGTACTGAGTTATCAATTTCAACATTTTCTGTTAATGGATTTTATATTGAGTCTTTCCAAAAATAGAGGAAAAGGTGCAAACATTTCCCGTCCCAGAAAATGGTTTTCATTTTCGCAGTGAAAAATGTGAAGATGGATTTTTTCCCAATAGCTCTTTTCCTAAGTGTTTATCAAATATTTTATGCAAACACATTTCAGCTTATGGTTTATTTATAAACAGTTCAATTTCATTCTCCACAAAGGTGTGGAATTGGTTACCCAAGCCACGTGCTGGTTATTTATTTATTTACTTACTTATTTATGACTGGGTGAATGAAACTTTTTAAACAAAGGAAAACTGAATGAAGAATAGTGAAGAAATGATGCTGCAGTTCAGAATGAATAAATCAACAGGTCTAAATGTCATGAAACTGAATTCTCCCATGTCTTCATGAATAGTCAGTCAGGGTACTCGTGAAGGCCTGTTGACAACTAAAAGCCTGCACATTCAGTGGTGTGGTTGGAATATATATACACGGATATATGTAGGCGTACAGTATTGAACGATGTCCCATATAAATGTCCAGCCCTTCTGTTCGGATATGCTGTACGTGGTGTGGATAGATCTACATAGAGAGGTGTGTATGCAGTAATCATCACTCTATTTGCACTTGAGACAGAAGAACTTCAAATGTAATGTCAAATCTCAGAAATCTAATGAGATTTGCCTTTCTAATTCAAACCACTAGTGATTCAGGTCTCCACCATTAGAAGTGATGTTCTGGAGGTGACTTCTTCTTGCACACTCAGAAGCCAGTCAGGGGGGAAAGGCTTTTGGGGACCACAAGTCATCAAATAGGATCCCACAGGCGTGGCAGAAACATCACGCTACAAACCCAGGAAAAGGAGTAACACTTAATGAAGATAGCTAAACAGGGCAGTGGAAAGTACATGGCTGTGAGGGGAGGGATTGAGCAGTAATGAAAGAAATAAGCCTTTGGTGGTTGGGGCTCTAGGAGTTTGCAACCAGACTAAGAAAGGTCATGAACACTTGCTTTCCTGTTGATTTTTGAAAAACAGCTAGAAGTATCTTCCTGGCTGCTAGAGAAATTTCTTCTGTTAAGTAAATGTATCAGTGACACAGTGGAGTATTTGTCAACTGTGTAACATCTCTCTGTGTGGCCCTTATTTCCACAGAAGTATCATGCAAATGTTTCACGTAATTCTGTTCAGTAGTGATTACTGTTGAAGGTGAATTTTAATACTTTTGATGCTTCCCTTTCCCAAATCAATCTACAAAGTTAGAGGTCTTTCCTAGGGCCTAGTTGACCCACTGGGCTTGGTTGGGTGTACAAAATAAATGTTTGGTTAGTCTGACATCTGCTTAGCTTTGACACCCACCCAACTGTCCATGAATTCATTTATGTTTTGATCGTCTGGGCACAGGACCAGAATGAACCTTGAGCTCATTTCTTTGGTAATAAGATGTTTCATTCCCTCCACCCTTGCTTTTCCAGTCAGAAGACACTTTGCATCTTAAACTGACATATTTTCAATTTTTATACTCTACTTTTACAGGATCCTTCCATATGGTTAAAGTTATAATTCACAGAGGCTATAGATAGCTGGGTCACTCTTTGTATTAATCCAAAATGTGTCGGCTGAGTTAGGAAACATTCTCACTGTGCAACAAAACACGAACTAATAATGGTTTAGCTCTTTGCTAATAGCATACCTGACACAAAATATCTTGTTATCCAGCCTGAACCACTTAGGAATTAGCAGTAGCATACTGTACTATAGCCAGTTTGAACAGATGGATTTAGAACCGCAGAGTCAAATATATCCCTTTTTGGAATTTGTCTGCCTAATTTACTCATGTTACTGTTACAGAGATACCAAGATAGCTGATGATGCTGCTCTGCACTGTATTTACTCGGCTACATAGCCACACAGAAATGTGATTCATAGACTCACAGGAATTGCAGATGGAAGAGCCATATTAGATCATTCAATCCATCTCCCTGCTGATGCAGAATTGCTCACTACAGCTACAGTACATTTTCTAGTGTTTTGTCTGGTCTAGTTGTAAAAGTCCCCTGACACGGGACTTCCACTGCCTCCCTTGGGAAACTACTCCACCGCTCATCTTTCAAAATTGGCACTGTCAGAGCAGGCTAGGCAACTATCAGGACCATTGAATTGTACTCAGATGAGAATTCCTCCCTTCCTAGTCACTAGGTGATCCTGAATGAAGTTGCTGCCCCATCAAAAGCAGTAACGGACATTTTTTCTTCTCATTTTCAAGAAACACTTTGCTTTTTTCAATCCTACCAACTTCTGTTGCCTTTTTATCCCAATCCCTCTGGTGCATCTACTAGTCCCTAACATGGTCCAGGCAAAGACTTGGCACTCAGAAACCATCCACACAATCTCAGCTCCTCTCTGGATCCTTGCACTTGTGATGTAAAGTTCAAGTCTGTCATTCTCACAGAATTCTTGACCACCATCAATGCCATTTTTTTCCCTCCTAACAACTGTCTTTCTTGAGGATTTTGGTTGCTTGTTTACTGCTACAGTATCCTTTGTTTTATTCCATAAGAGTAAGACAAAGGAATTTTCAGTTTTCTGCTTGTTCAGAAAAAATCTGGCCAAGGAGGTGGAAACTGTTGTCAATCAACACCAATAAACACTTTCCAAAAATGTCAGCAAACCAAGAAATGAGAAATAAAAAAGAAAAAAAAAAAAAAAGACTTGTTTGGCTGAGTGGAACATTACATTAAAAATCTGAGTACACTGTAAATACTCATAGGAAATATTTAGAAATTGAATTTTTATGGGCATCGTTTGAACCGAATACTTTATTTGTCTGACTTCTTTTCATAAGGAAAAAAGAAAGAGTCAAGGTTCAGCCAGAGTTCCAGTTATCTCTATGTATACTGTCTTTCTGTTCAGCAACTCTCCTAGATGGGTCAATATGACCACCCTCCCATCCTTCCTGACTACCTGCTTTTAACTATGACTATTATCAAAACAAGGCAGGCCAGCATCAAAAAAATTGACTGGAATCAGAGGACTGTCTGCTGAAAAAAATCAGATTTCTCTGCAGTTCAGAAGCAATTAGGAAATGGAGGCTAGAGGATGAAAACTAGAAAAATTAAGATCAATTCAAATTTATACAGTATAAAATATATGTATATTTTTTGGTCACCTATAGTTTTTTCCAAAGTTCTGAGCCAGAACTGGATACACCAAATACCAAGCGAAAGGGCAGTTATGTCAGTAATTCTAGCCCATCTGGAAGCAATAACTACAGTCAATCACACAGTAAATCCTTATCTGATGAGATTTCCAGCCCAATTTTTTTAGACACGAGAGGTTCAGATAGTTCAGATAAGGTTTGGCAGCTGAATTGGTATTTGTCCCAAGCAAACCCCCAGAGGTTCACCAGTCACTCGTAATAAATGAAAGTCTTTATAAGGTGATGGTTATTTTGTGGTCAACATGAGATAAATTGGTGGTGCCAGCCCAGGTCTTAGGAGACAACTGTTTGTGTCCAAATGCCATCACCAGCTTGCTAGATATCCGTGCAAAGGCACTGGTACCTGAAGGTTTTAACGAGCCTTCCTCCAAAGTGGAGTGATTTCTGCTTTTGTCCTGAGTAGGAACCCAACTGTTTTCAAGGGCAGTAGATCCAGCACATTCATTCAATGGAGCAAAAGGCTCTTTGAAGGAGACATCAGTAGAGAAAACAAGCTGCTTGGAATGCAATACACACTGTGAGATCCACATCCATTCCATCTCTCTCCCATTAGCTTGTTTGCCTGCTATGCCAGGTGTTCTCATTAGCCATACATATAAATATTTGTCTAACTTTTATTTTTAATCATTCTAGTACTGTATGCATAGGAAGAAGTGGAGCCAGTCTGTATGTAAAAATCAGTGTTTGAAGATTTCCTTTTGGCTGCTGGTAGCTTGGGCCTCTTTTAACAGCCCCTGGTGCAGTTGGCTGCTATCTCAGAGCAACTTTACCAACTACTAGGAACCAAATTAGGGAAAAAATAATATATAGATGAGATACTGACCTTCCACATGTCATACATTTTACCAATAAGTATTAATGACACAGTCACTAAGGAGTGTAATCTCCCATCAATGAATCAATACAAATCCCATTAACTCTCGATGAGGGGATAAGATAGCCTTCAAGAGCCTTCACTTGCTCTTTGTATAGGACTACCTCTAAAGGCCCTGGAAGTTGTTTTTTTTTTTTAAATGAGGACCATCCGTATAATGTGATTTTAATGAAATGAAGAGTTTTTAAGAGGCAAGGTGACTCAGCAGATGAACACAGCTTACAAATTCCACGTCTAGTCTGTATAAAAATTAAATGTTTATTTGGTGTGCATCAATTCTGCTCGAATCTTTAAACTAAGAAGGCTATAACAACAGCCGTTCAGGTTGTCAGGAAGATCAGTAAAAAAGCAGAGATGATTAAACAGTAGCTTCAAACTTCCTAGAAATTACAGGCTCTCAGTTTTTAGTCATCTGTGTCCCTTCTTCACTTCTCTGCTTTAACGTGTCCCTCGTTTCAGAAGTGATACCATCCACCCACCCTTGACCTCTTCCCTTGTAGATCTACAATCATCTGCAATAGTGATTTAACTCACAGCCCCTGCACTGTGCAATTTCTGCTTCCGCTGAAGCTAAAAACTGGAGCTAAACTTCATGGGAACTTAGGAGCAGCTTCAGAACAGATTTAGCTCACTGAAGATAGCCAATGATAAATTAGTTAAAGAAAACACTGATGTTGTTCAGGGTAATTGGTTCAAGTTAACCATTACACCTACTGGGCAACTTTATCAAGTTCCTAAAAGGCTTTTGAACACAACA
This sequence comes from Rhynochetos jubatus, assembly GCA_027574665.1. Taxonomy (NCBI): domain Eukaryota; kingdom Metazoa; phylum Chordata; class Aves; order Eurypygiformes; family Rhynochetidae; genus Rhynochetos; species Rhynochetos jubatus. The sequence continues at coordinate 18,474,443 of CM050660.1, read as the reverse complement.
GTGTGGTGGGAATAAGAGGAAAATTGCTTACATATATCTAAATCCTCTGGGCAAAATTTTCATGCCAAACAGTCCTAATTTAGGCTGATAAATCAGAGGGGGGGGGGGGAAATCAGATTCTGAGTTGTATGTTTTGTTTTGGAGGGTTTTTTGGTTTTTCTTTTCTGAAGTAGCTGGTGGGGAAATGTTCAAAGCCTCTGAGAGTCATTTGTACTGAATATTAATTTGAGGGAGAGGGCTTAACTCCTCTTTTTTCTTCTGAAAGTCCAGAAATCTAGAGCAAATTGAGATCCCACAGTGTCGGTGAATTGAACAAAATCTTCTTCCTTAGTCTTCTATTTCCCTTTCTTCCTTCACTCTCCTGTATTTATGTCTCTCTGAAAATCTGAGAAAAGCTGTCTGCAATTCCAGCCTTTATTCTCTGGTTTTGCCATTAGATGTGCAGTCTGTGTTACCAGTATCATGGGAAGACAACTGGGCTGTCTGCCTCCTTCCTGGTTGCCTCTGAATTGCTTCAGCCTGCAAAGAAAACATTGTGGGACTTTGTTCAGAACAGTAAGAAACTAAATATTTATCTTCCCGCTTATAATTTATGCAGTGTGGGATTAATATAGAAAGTGCCAAGACTGAAAGGTCAAGTGAGCTTCCAAACAGTTTCATGATGATGTATCATTGCACTTTTACCATGGCCTGTTTTCTAGAAAATGAAGCACCTTTAGCAATAATGCACCTAAGGAAATAATCCTAACCGTGCTATGGCCTGATTTTCTGTTACGCATTTATGCTGTAGGGATCATTAACTCTGCTGGAAATTTTAAATCAGTGTTAGAACCAAAAGAGTCTACATTTGTGGGTTACCCTCTAATTGTTTGCAGACACCTGCTGATGTTTTAATTATTCAGTGGACTGGCTCTGGCATGAAGATAGGGTGGGTGGGGGATTTTCTGGTGTTGGACCAAGCCAGCACAGCCCACATCCCTACCACCTGTCTAGAGCAGACCAGGGACTAAAATACGTTGTGGAGAATACTTGGGTTTCCTCTCAGCATGGAGGTCTTATAGTGGTAAAAACACATTGTCCTTTCTCATGAAAGACCTTTTGGATGGACAATTTCCCTTCCTCCAAGCTGCTGAGGTCCTCCATTTATGTCTGGGGCACCTTTCCAGTCCCTGGGATTTCAGTAATACTTGAACCATTCCCTTTTTCCCTTGCACTGCCAGTATCATAGGGACTTCAGGTGAGGCCGGTGCAAGGCAGCAGTCATGCTGTACACCACAGAAAAGGCATGTATCTCTGGTAACTGCCGCTGTCATTAGTTTTAAGTTGGTCGAATCAGATAACGCGACTCCTCGCTATGCCCTTTATACATCTGTTCAGTAGAGCTAGTCACTTAACTGTGCCCTTCTTCTGAAGCTGGAAAAGACCTTTCCGTAAGATTGCATCGGGTGTCAGAATAGCACACCAGTTTCCACTCAGAAGGTATTTTAAGTGCTTTGCTAAAGTGGAATGACCCAGGGTACTAGTGGATATGGTGGGCTCTCCACCTCTTGAAGTCTTCAAATTAGGAGTGGATGCCTTTCTGAAAGTTATCGTTTAGCTGAACATGATTTACTAGGCTTACTACAGTGGGAAATGGGTGAAATACTAAGACTGGAATTATAAACCAGCTTAGCATAAGTGACCCGATGACCCCTTCTGGCTTTAGAAATCTAAGAGCTTAGCCAAAGATCCGAGAAGTGAATACGGCTTTTTTATAGGCAGGGTGTAAACAAGTTTGTGCGGATGTGTGTGTGAACCAGGACTCGAGGAGGTTTTGCTAGGAGAGATTTGTTCCACTTTATAGCCTTAGTCCAGTTCTTCCTGAGAATGACAGCCAGAAAATAGTAATTTTTAAAAACCCAAAATCACAGGTAAATAAAGCAATGCCATTGTTTTCCCTTAAATGTCACCTCCTTTGGAAGAAAAAGAGGAGTGGAAAATTATAGGTGTCTGGCCAAAAAAAAAAAGGGATGGGACATGGAGCAGGAGGAATATCGGCTATCAAAATCTTCTGGTTTGCAGATAAGAGGGGAATGAAAGACTTCCTGCACACAGGGAACAGAGGGCCGGGGGCCGCGGCCGGCTGAGAAATGCCCAGCACCGTATATAGAACCCCTCGCAAACAAACAGCTCCCGCCGGGCACTCAAGCCAGAGAAAGGCGAGGCGGCAGGCGGGGGAGCGGGGATGCTCCTGATGCCTCTGTGGTCCGTCTGGCCTGACGGATTTAACGGGTCCAGCAGCCACATCAAAAACACCCTCGGCCTTTAGATGAATGAGCTGTTTGTTTTTCTTCCCGATGGCTTGATAAGAGGTCACAGGATGTGTTAATTTTTTTCTCCTTTTTTTTTTTTTTTTTAAATATATAATGAAACAATAGGTTAAGAGAGAAAGCCCCAGCCCAGTCCCAATAGGTCTCTCCGTCCCCCATGCTGCTTCATTTCCTGCCTTTTTGAAGCAGACATCCCCCTTTTGTTTTCCTCCAGCCCGGCCAGCGCGTGTCGGTGCGGCGGCCACCGCGCAAATAGCTTTTGGCCACCGCCACCTCCTCGCCCCCCCCCTCCCGCCGCCACTTGCTCACGGCCGGCGGCTTCCTGAGACCCGTCGGCCGCTGCCGACCGGGCGGAAGCGACGGGAAATCCCTGCAGCTGCCCGATTGCGCTCCCGCGGGAGGCGGGAGGCAGCCGGGGCGTGCGGGGTGCATGGCGAGAGAGCCTTCCTGTTGGCCCGGCCACGGTTCCCCCCCCCCCCCCCCCCAGCCTCCGCCCGCGACTAGCGCTGGAAATTGGTGGCACGCAGGCTCCCACACGCACGCCGGGGGAAGTGCTGGGAGCTGGAGATAAGCCCTCCCGCCGCTCCGGCTACCACCCGGCTCTGCCGGCACGGTGAAAGTGGGAAACAAAGCCAAGGCGCCCGGGAGACTCCCCCAGGACCTTGCTTACCTGGAAGGGGACACTCGGTGTCTCCAACTCTGGTTTATGGGAAGGACAGAGACCAGGCAACTCTCTGGAGAGGATCAAGTGGGTGTGCTGGGAACCCCGGCCTTCAGGGATGTGCGTGGAGGAAGGATGCTCAAGGTCCCAGCCCGTCCTAAACTGGGTGCAAATGGGTTGTTCCAGACATACGTGAAATCCATGGGTTTCTGGGGGTTTGATCCCTGCCTTCAGCTAGGCACCGCACCATGCTTTCTGCAAGGAAATACGTTTCTAAATTGCAATAAACAGGGTTGAAATTCAAAAAGTAACCACTGACCTCTTTAAGAGTCCATACATGGCCTGTCTGTGCCCAACAGGAGTTGAGTAGCAATGGGAAAAACAAGGTTTCCCTTCCAGCTGGAGCTGCCTAGAAAGGATGATGGCGTATGCAGTTTTTTGCAGCCCCCAGGTGGAATCTCTGCCTGTGGGAGCAGTGCAGAGAGAGCATCTTCAGGCATGAGCTGCTCCTGCCTGGACCTGGGTGACCACAGTTGTTTGCAGCCATGCAGCAATGCTGCAGTTTGTGGGAGAGGAATGCGACTTGTGTATCTGTTCCACACTAGCCTAACTTCTGATTTTGTCCTAAAATTATGAAAAGTGAAAAAAATTGTGAACTCTTAAACTGCTCATTAAGGATCTCAGTTTTCAACCTTCCATCTGATGACCTCTCATTATAATTCCCTTCGTATGGGTGACCTTTTCTTTCGCACAGAGGCTGCAGTGCTCATCGGCGAGGCAATGCAGGAGTTAAAAATATATTCATATAGGCAAATTTGAACACTAAAATAAAATTGTCTTCCTGAGGTCATTGTCTCTATAGACCAAAGTGAGGGAGGAAGTGCAGGGATGTGATGCTGATTAAGATACCACATGCTGGGCAGGTATCAGTTTAAACACTTTAGACTGTTACCTGCTCAGCAGGGGAGACCTGAATCCACATTTGATGATTAGGCCATATTTATGTCTCAGCTCAGCAAGTCTCTATACATTTGCCTGATGAGCAGAGTGGATAAAACTCACACCAGTGTCTCCAGAGGGGTGAAAAAAGGTTTCACAGGTATGTTGGATTTCTGAATACCTGGGTGTCCAGGGCCTATTTACCCCAGGCTGTGTTATGGGTAAATGACAATTCACCCACTCTGCCCCCTTTCATTTGGGATGAATCGTGCAGCAAGCTGAGCCGTATCAAATTAATATGTGTTCATTGGCACAGGCAAACAGATAATTGAGTACCTGAAGAATTTCTTTCTAATACATGGAAAACTGTGCACATCTCTATATACACAAGCACACATATATACAGATTTATGTATGCTTTGCAACTTTACATCAAAAGCTGTAGCTATCTTATACAGTATTTGGAGGTCTCAAATTCTGATTAGCATTCTTGATGGGTACTTTCAGCATGGTTTACTCGGGAAACAAGGCTTATGTGATCACAGTCTGTGTATGTGTGTACGCGTCTGTCACCATTAGACATCAGATAATTTACACAGGAGAGAGGCATTATGAATGTCCTTAGACCAAGAAAAGCTTCCAGGAGAAATAGCTTCTGTTAGTATTTTCACTTATAAAAACCGTAGAGAACTCAACTACAAGATGTGTATCTGTTAAAAGTCATCATTAGGCTTCGTTCAGTCCTATACTTGGGGAGCTGCTTGCTCAATATGTAAAGAGTTGTTACAAAAGATGTCACCAAAGAAGCAAAATCCTACTCATATTTCATATTAATCTGCTACCTTTTTCACTGCAAGATATATACATGTTAAGGGTTTTGTTTTTTCAAGTTATAAAATCCCCTTGGCAACACACAAGTAGGTTTGCAGCTCTCGGTAGATCGCAGCTTTCAGGAGATTGCACTGCCACGTGACCAAAGCCGTCTCAGGTGGCACAGGACTAATACTACTATTTGAGGGTTGAAGCTCTGAGAGGTCTTTAGCCCATGTGCTCTGCAAAATCAGAACTCCAGAATAAGGTCGATTAGCACAACTTCTGCTGACGGTCCTGAGTGTTCCTTCAGCTTTAACTCGTGAAGATTAAATGCTATAAAATCCAATTATGAACGTAGGATTTAATATAGGACAGTATATTTTATTTTTCCTTGTGGGTTTTTTTTTTTCATTTGAGGAGTTTTTAAAAAATATATGTATATCTTTAAATATATAGCCTTGGCTCTGAGGTTCATACAAAAAACATAGAATTGGGCTGCTTACACAAAAAATCCAACTCAAACAGCTGTGGTTGCACCTGGAGGAGCCCTGGCTGCTGCCAAAATCCATCGCTTTGACTGGGAGAGCTACTCCAGTGCCCAGTTAGGCATTCGTGCCCTGGTATGTGAGATTCCACTGCCTCAGGTCAATGGTACAGCAGAAGCACACACAATGTACTGGATTTCTTTTGGGGGAAAATAATCCAGTGATAAGGAGAAGCCAGGAAGGGAAAGGGAATTACGGTATGAATTGCTGATATTTCTAAAGTAAAAACACCAGTTGCCATGACAATAAAAATGTGAAATATTCAAAGAGGTCAAAATTAAAATACATGATTTAATCTTCTAGAAGAAAGCGCTACACACACACACCACGTGGATTTTAGTTTTTGAGATTCAATTTTTTAATTTGTTTTTTATAGATTCAGGACAATTTCTTGGTGCATCACTCTTCACACAGTGTACAAACTGACCGCTCCTATGGAGCCCATTTCTGAAACAGAGTCCTTGTGCTTGCTTGTAATTTGTAGAAAATTAGGAAAGATGTTAAATGTCTCTTGCCCACCTTTATGTCTGTGAATAAATAGGAGCAAACAGGCCTGGAGAGGTGGAGAATCCCCAGCTGGGAAAAGATGAGAGCATTTGCTTCTGTAATGTGAATATGCTGGCAAACAGAGATGCTTTGGAAAGGATAGACCCACACTCTGAGCTTTGTGTCTCTTTTCCAGTTCTCTGGAGGGGGAGGGCTGCTTTGGTTTTTATTTGTTCTCTTTTTAACCTCCCTATGGCATATTTCCAGTTGCAATATAGCCACCTTGGCACCTCCTTTTTCCTTCTTTTAATGGTGTCGTAAGGAAGACTAGCCCTTACCAGAAGCTTTTTTCAGTATCTACATGATAAAACTGTTCAGAGGCTCCATCCACAAAATTTCAAATTTGCCAAAAAAATCCAATACTCTCTTGAACCCCCAAGACATAAAACCAGGGTGATTTTTTCCCCTTTGTGGTAGCCTACCAAAATGAGAGAAGAGGATTGCTATGAAAAGAAGCATCCCCAGAAACTCCTCCTACCAGGCTGGGATTGATCTCTCTTTACCTCGGGGGTTGCAGACTGGCAGGAGAACCTGCCATCTGACCATGGTATGTGCCAAGTCTCGCAGACTTCTTCTTGCAACCGAGGCCTTGTGCTGTAATTTACTTTCCATGGAACGGGGATGCATCCAGTGGGATCAGTGAGGTGTAAACCTTGAAGTGTACAAAGCCCCTTTTGTTCTGAACTAATTATGTTGTTACTTTGTGCGTGTGCTAGGCTGGAGATGTCCAAGACAGAGCAGCCAAGACATCTCTAGTGCTTTCATCCTTGGTCACTGTTCCAGCCATAGGGATGTTGGTGCTTTTGCCCTCAGGGCCATCTAGAACAGGGAACTTCGGGAATTCACAAAACCAATAAACAGTAAAGCAGCATATGAGGGGAGAAGGGAGGAGAAGGGTCATGAAGAGGGCCTTCACAGCCTTCCTAATGTCTGAGTCTCGCTCAGTGTGGTGTGGTTGGAGAGGGGAAGGGGGCAATGTTTTCTCAGAAGCTCTCAATTTACTGAAATAGGTTGAAGAGGTTGAGCCACTTAAAATCAGGTTAACTTTAGCAACTGCTCATTTGCTGTGCTTGCTCAGGAAATGTCGGCAGTGAACACCCTTAACCATACCGTATTGTGAAGAGGACAGATTCTGCTCTCTGTGGTACGGCTCTAAATCCTGACTGCATTAATTGCATCAGATTCCCTTCATTCAGATCCTTAGCAAATTGGGTATACAACTTATTCCCTAACAGAGGTAAAAAACAGTTGAATTAATAAGTAATGACTTTGGGTTTTCAGCTTTTTTTCCCAGTTGCGTAGAAATCTGGTTCCTCCCTATTTATCCTGCTCAGTGTACAAACATACCCACAATGTCCCGAGAGAATTAGCACCCTCATGGAGAAGGACTGATCTATGACTTCAGTGGGCTATGGGACAAGCCATAAAAGAAGTCATTTTATTAAGAAGGTAACAATTTACCATCAGAAATCTTTGAACCGTACATTTAAATTCTTCCATTTGGGGCAAAATATTATTTGCACAACAGACTTAGCTCTCCTTATCTCCATAGCCTGAAGTATTCGTAGTGTTGCCAGCTGTACAGTGCATATCTCATTGCAGTACAGGGTGCTCTGAAGTGTGCCAAGTAATAAGCTATAAAGAGAGAAGCAGGACTCAAGCAACACGAGGATGCAAAGCAATATTTTCCCTTGACACCCAAGGTCATGGCATAAAGAAACGTGGAACAAGGGAGCGTCAATTCTCATTGGAGATGCAGGGTACAGTGCTGCTGTACCAAGCTAACAGAAATAAATTAATGTGATGGCAAACTTAGAGTGTCCTCTTAAAATGTGTTTGTAAGTGTGTGAGTGTGCATGTGGGGGGATGATGCTACATTGCTCTGTATATTTTCATGGCTAGCAGAAACAGGCATCACAGACTTAAAAAGAAACACTTTTTAAAGATAATCTACTCTGTATATACTATAAATACTGACGCACAGTTTTTCAGGGAGCCCTGGATTAAAGAGCTGAGAGGAATAAGTATAGTTTGCTGCCCAGTGAATTACTCATCGTGTAGTGAGTAGAACAGTTTTAACTCATCACCAATTCCTAACCAAAACATATACCCAAGATGTCTTTTCAGGGTCAACTATACTTACATTTGTGCCCCTATAAAGCTGGAATAACTATCGCATTCTTCCATTGTCTCGCCTCCACGGTGAGAACTATACATGTATAGGAAAACAGAAGAAACCTTGTTTGTCTGTTTTGCTTTCGCTATGGTATTATGCAGTGAAAATGAGGAGTAAATGCAGAGGAAGAGTTGGGTTTCTGACTGCTCTGTGCCCAGTTTGGAGTCCTATGAGGTCGATGGAAAATCCACCATTGACTTAGGCAGGGTTTGTATCAGTCCCTTGAACATTATCAAGCCAGTAAGAAGGATTCATAGCATTCACCATATGGCTTCAACTTAGTTTAATTCTTTACCTAACATTTCTGAAATGCAGACTGTAAAGGAGCATTCCTTTATAGTTAGGAAAGCACACGGTGCTTAATTTTAATGGAAAACTCTTTTTTAAACACAGACGGATCCTGCTGTGTTTGACAAATATGTTCCAGAAAGAAGCTCAATCTAGATGTTATGTGTAACTTTATCTTATTCCCTTTTGAGTACTACTGTTCTTGCAAAGTGATCTCTCAACTGCCCAAAGTCATTACACTTTTTCCCTTTCACATTGTACCTCTGTAAATGTCAGGCATAACTACATTTTTATTTGCAGAGATACCACTGCTATGAATGAGTAAAAATTTCCTGCTCCCCCGCCTCCTTCTCTTTACCCTGTGCGCTTTCTGCTAATATGATTTGTTGAACAAATTGTTCCATTAATCTGGGGCTGTTTGACAGAGTGAGAAAATAAGTGCCAAAGTGAGAAGATTCACAAGAATCGGAAATCTCAGTCCCTCTTTCTCAAGGTAAATAGTTATTATATCAGGGTGTCAGACTGGTGAAATGGATGTACTTTCATTCTCAGTTTGTAAATGTCACTTTTCCTCAGCCCATCAGGGTGACAAATGAGGTGTGGGTTACAGTAAGAGTTCATTCCTTGACAAAGTTCTTGCTGGCTTATTTCAACAGGAAGGTAACCTCCCCTTTCTGCCCCCCACCCAAAAGCAGGGGGAGGGGGACACATCTTTAGTCGAGAGAGAAACAAGAAACAAGGCAACCTGGGCTTGAATAATGTCCAAATTGTTTCCATTTGCTGCTAAAACCTGACAGAGGTTTCTTCAAAAAACAAGTCGTGATACACTTTGTTTGCCTTTCTCCCCTTCTCTTGCTTGTTGTTTTGAGCTAAGACCCATATGACATACTTTTGCTGGTGCTTATGTCAATATTTATTGAACAAGCGGTCAAGAGAGGCCACTTTTTAAGCCCGGCGCTATCTGGTTGTTAATTACCACACTGCAATGTGTTAATGAAGAAGAACACCCTCCTCTTTTGACAGATAATTGATAAGAGATCAGGAGGCCCGATGCCTGACAAGGAACGGGAAATGGCTTCTTTGATTGCCCCACAGATCACTGCATTTGAGCAGTCATAGGACTAGCAAGGAGCCCACATGGCTCACAGGGAAAAACAGTCCCAGGGTGAAGACCGTGGTAAGGAAAGAGCAAAGGATGATCTGAGCAGCTTGAGCACAGGGCTTTCTTTGATTTCTGAGTCTATGATAACCCTTCGGTCTCTCAGGAAAATAGGATTTGCAGTAGCTCATGAAATGTCTTCACCAAGGCTGAACCATCATCTTCAGGTCATAGACTTGTGCTTTTTTTTGTTAGTGGTCTAGTAACCATGAAAGAAAGCTGCTCCTGCCTGAATTTGCCACAGCAGTAATTCAGAAAGATATTTGTTTGATAGATTTAACCCTTTTCTTTCAGCTTGTAGCAGCTCTTGGCATTTGGCACTATTGGATAACTCCATTTGGATTCTCATCTTGAGCACAGTTTGTGAGGGGACTGTGTTTGGTGCTCATGAACAAAACTGTTATGAATTGAGCAGGTGTGATTTTGCTAGAAATTCTGGACAAAAGGCAAAAAACCCCAGAATAACTGGTTTTGGTTGGTGTGGTTTTTTTTTTTTAATTTACTTTCAGAATGAAACTAAATTTTTTACAACAACAAAGAATTAAGGCAATTTTTCAGAATAAAATTGAACTCTGAAGCCAAGCCCCCAGATTAGTAGCTCTGTACAAGCTTCCCTAAGCTTCCTAGGTCTGCAAGGATCTGAATACGAATGAGGATTTTCAGGCATTGCTGTCTCCATGGTGGGGGTTGGCCTGGGACTGACTCACAAAAATTCAGATCACAAGTCCAGAAAGTTCAGCATTTGCAGATTCTCAAGCAGATCCTAGGAGCTATCAAAGAAGCTGAATGGAAAAAGCATGAACATTTAGCAGATCCCACCTGTATTTTGTTAGAAGCTCATCAAAAGCAGTATGTTTCTACGTAATGTTTTGCTTTTGGTGAATCAGCATTTTCTGATGAAAATATATTTCTGATGAAATGATATTTCATTGCCAAATGTCTGCCCCATTGGCATCTAATCTGGCACATGTCATAAAAAGTGAAAAGGGTTGAGGGTGAATGGGAACAGGGACCTCCAGATCCGGATCTACTGCTTGAACCTAAAGGCTCTTATATGAGTGACTATCATAGACTCCTCTGTGTGTGTGTGTGTGTTCAAACCCTCGGAGAGAGATATTAATTAAATGCATGTTACATGTTTCTTTTCCTGACTGATAAAATGTCAGGCTTTGAATTAACTTGACAATGACAATACTTATGATTCAGAAATGGAAATCTGCTTTTCATTGTTAAGAAAACCACTGTTCTCCAACACTCACTTAAAAGTAGCTTTTTCTACAAACATGTCTGCCATTAAATTCCCATGCTAGTATATTTGTGAGAAATTAACATTAAAAAGGAGACTACACATAATCAAAGCAAATCTATCTAATTTTCTCTCTGTGTGTGTATTTCCAATGTATTTATCTCTGTGGAATCCAGGCAGCAGATAATACTGCATTTTGTATGACATCATACCCATTTCAAACAGATCACAATCTCTTAAGCGTATGATTATGCTTTACCTAACAGATCAGGGACTAAAAGGTCCTACTGAAAAAGAAATTTCAAAAAGTAATAGTACAGCAAACAGGAAAACCAAATCACTTCATACTTTGACTTTTTTTTTTTTTTTTTAAAGTTCTTCTCTTTTTCTCATTAAGCTTGCTCCTGCACGTAAATCGTTCTTTGAAGACCTATTTTCTCCCGTACTGGCTAAAATAAGCAGAACAGTTACAGTCAACAATATTCTGCCCACTTTGCCAGAGCCTTCATAATTTATGTCTAACCTGGATAGGAAAAGCCCTTATAAATTTCAACAAATGTCTCATTAATTAACACCCCATCTCCCTAAGCCACAGAGCAGCTGGTGAAAAGAATTGTGTAGGTTGATTCTGTAGATATAAACTAGGTCAACAAGAGGGATCCATACTCACTATTGCAGGCTGATATTTCTCTAGAGGGTATTAATAGTTTCTGGGGTCTTTCAGCTTAGACTCAAAAGTATTCAAAGTCAACAGTATAAAGCTGCTCAGCCTATGTACTTAAAGAAGAAAAAACACCAACATTTTACAAGATTTCTATGCCATGCGATGGGTCAGATCCTGAAACCCTTACTTAGACCTCTATCCAAGACAATTGGAGAATCTCTATTGATTTAAATGAACTTCGTATTGTGACCCTTTTCCGGTTAGCGCTTGATCACGCAAACTCCTTACTTTACTGATTACACTATATATTCATGGTGAGTCTGAAGTCCTTAGTCAGGCAAACTCTTTCTTCTTGCCTGCATGATAAATTATCTACAAAGCATTATTCTCTGCTCATTTCTAAATACTCCTTAGCCTATTCAACATGCTAATTTTAGGGTAATCTATTTTTTCTGTAACTGTGCATAACTCTAATAAAATTAAATTAAAAATATAAGGCGGGACTGTGAGGAATTAATATTACAGGTCTATCTAATGCAAGGACTGAATACCAGGTGGAAAAATGAGAGGGAGAAAATGCCTGGGAAGCATTTCCCTAACTATAGCTATCTTGCATATGAAAAACTTGTCTGAAGTCATCTGAGGAGGCAGGCAGGCGATTTTTACCTACTCTTGCAGTTCTAGTATATCCTATGTCATGATTGGACATAGGGAAAGGAGACTGTCTCAACATTGGCTATCAGTGAAAAATTAGCTGTACAAAATTTAAGCAGGATCTGATAGCAGGAGGAGGGAGTCAATAGGCAGGCAGAGCAGAGGAAGACTCTTGCACACTGTCGGACTCATTTCAAAAAGCTGTAGAATTAGGAGTGCAAGACCAAAGTACATGAGAACATGAGGGTGAGCATTTACCAGAAAAAAAGGGAGAGCAAGCAGGGGATACACTAGGATGTGAAAACAGAAAAGAAGCCAGGAGCAAAGTCATAAAGCTCCTCGGAAAGGATACTCCTGACTCCAGTGAAGTCAATGGGAGTTTTGCCATTGACTTCAACAGGGTCAGGATTTCACCCAGGGAGTGGTAATGTGATGTGGAAAGAGATAGGAAGATACTGGAGATACTCAGAGAGCGAGCAACATGGTCGTAGCATATAACATTAGCATATTAATGGCTGTGGCTGTTTTATTTTACAACTCTGTATGAAGCTTAGAGACTATAGGAACTTCAAGAATACTAATATGTCCCTCATTATTAACTTATGCAATGATAGAAATCTTCAGAGATTTCACCCCCACCCCGGCTCCTGTCCCTATTTTCCCCTGCAATATCTCATAAGGGAGGTTGAGTCAGACTAATTTTGGTATTAAAAAAAAAAAAAGTCAGAACAAATATCATCATGTCCAGTAAGCCTAATGTATTGATCGAATCCAAGCTGACCACAAAATTTAATTGCAGGTCCATAATTATTTGAGGTTAGGAAAAGTTACATTATAGTTTCCGAGTTAAGCTAAATAGATCAAGACTTTTTATCTTGAAAAAGAACAACGTAGGAGGGGGAGGAGGAGGTCAGATGTAGGTCTTTAACATTCTGGCTGGCCTGGAAATGGCAAATAGATAATGAGTGTTCACTGTCTCTAATAATCTAAGATTTAAAAGTCATCAAATGAAACTAGCAAGGCGTATATTCAAAATGAACAAGACTTCTCTCTTTGTAGCACAAAGGCAACTTGTAAAATTCCTTGCAACAAGATTTAGGGGTGGTTGCATAGTTTCAAAAAACAATCTGTGGAGAAATTCATGGAAGAAAAACACATTGAGAGCTATTCAATGCATAGAGATCTCTTGTTCAGGGAGTTTCTGAGCCATAGGTCACTGAAAAACAGCAGAGTATTTTAGAAAAATATCCTTGTATTGTTCCCGAGATATCTGCTTTTAGCTGAATCCAGAGAGCACGCTGGGTTATGTGGCCCTTAGGTCCAACATGGTGCAGCAATTGTCTATTCTAAGGCAATAGAGGCTAATTTATTTAAATAAAGCCTACATTTCTTTTTTCCATTTTAAACAAAATTTCCATGGGGAAAATCCCATAAAAAATATACTTGTTCCTTCAAACTTTTATCAAATATTCTGGAGGTTCTGAGTGGGGTGTAAAAGCGTCTGCAGGTAAAGTTGTGTTCGGCAGAATAAGTCCACCGGGCAGTTCTGCAAGGTTTGGCTATGCCACTGCTCACTAAAAGGAGATGAGTATGCCAAGAAATCGACAGGTTTGTTGGCTGGGTTTTTGCCTTCTACTGGAAATTCACTTAGGAGCTAATCCAAAGCCAACTAAATCAATGAAAAACTCCCATTAAGTTTAATGGGTTTGGGATCAGGCCCTTAAATCATATGTAGGCAGCTAAATCTGCCAGTTCTTTAAAGATGCATAAATTTATCTGCTATTCCCCAAAGCACAACTGCATCCCTCCAACACCTGTCTGACAGAACTACTGAATATAATAAGAAAACCTTACAGAATCACAAGTGAGCTGCGAACACCAGACTGCCACCAATCCCTTCCGATGCTGAGGTAGTTAGTACCTGGGACTACTAAAAAAGTGTAATCAGGGACGATGCTGAGATATGAAATACAAGTATTCCATCTGTTTAAGCCGAGCAGCTCGCAAAACATTAGCCAACTGCTAAGTTGCTGCTTTTCTACAAACTGAGTCATCCTCATCACACATTCTGCTGGGTTTTAAATGATTGACAGGAAAAAAAGCTAAGAGAAGCAGCTATTTCTTTACATTTAGCTGGTTTGTCAGGGCATTTGAAAACTTCTGGATTAAGGTGAAAATGCTTAAGGATTAAGTGGGGAGTGAAGGGAAAGGGAATGAAAACATTTTAGTGCTGTGAATTTAGAAGTCAAGCAGACATGCTCAGGAGAGCTAGCAAGACCTTTACCAATATGCTGTATCTAATCAACAATATCATTTAGAGTTTTCCACTTTATGGAGGGAAAAAAGTAATGTTTGAAGGTTTCTCTCACCAGTGCTGTATCTCATCAGGGCCTTAATATACTCAGCATGTGTTTTGCAAAATGAGATTTTGCAAAACATCAGGGTCACCCCTTGCACCCAGGAAAGAGGTATTAAAAGATATTTATCTTTACAAAGAGTGTCCTGAAATGATGGAAATAAATATAAATCTCAAGAACTTTTGAGAGAATTACCAGGGGCTTGATCGCGCCACAGAGTTGTGAATCACAACAAGAGATGTCTAGGAATGTATTATTCAAAAGGAAGCACTGATATTGATAATATTCACATTTAAATGACTGTTGTGAATTGTTGCAATGTTGTTAATTACATGAGTAACAAGCAAAAAGGAGGTGGTTCTCTCTAATCCAAATTTCTCTGTGCTGTGGTAGGCAAAACGTGACTTGAGGGGTTCAGGAAATAATTATTTAATTCATTGGCCGGTTGCAGGTGTCCTGTAATGTTTTGAGTACTTGGTTTTCTGTTTTTATTTCGCCATCTAATATTTTTGTGCAGGGGAAAAAAAAAGAGAGAGGGAGAGAAGAAAAATGAGATATTAACAATTTTGCAGAAAATACTAGAAATCTCCAGGTAGCAGGAGATTAAAAACGTCTTCAACAAACTGTGGAAACGTTGTTTGGAAGATTATAGGAAAAATGTAGGAAGTTTTTCAAATACTTGAAGCGAGTTTAAAGACCCCTTGGAGGAAAAAGACAAGTAGGAGGAACAGTAAGATTTCATATTATCACTTGTAGGAAGATAGTTCTCTTGCAGAGACCCCTAGAGCTGAAAAAACAGAAATAGTGAGTCATTAATTCTCAGTTCAGTTGTTTTCTTGGATGTTTGCTATTCAGAGTTTATAGCCATTCTGGGTCTGGAAACATGTTTATATACACAGTATCATCATCATCGTAATTGGATAATTTATATTTTTAAAAAACCTTGCACACTATATAAAATAGTATACAGGCATTGCTGCGTTTGCTCTTGTTAAGGGCCCAAACCACTGTCTTCCTTAAATTCATTCCCTAGAAAATATCTATGGAAGTAATAAGCCTTCAAAGAAAAAGCCAGTGCAGCAGACCACAGTTTCTACAGTCAAAAAATGATTGAGAAAGGCATAAATACATTTAATGAAATTAAAGCACATAGAAATAACCTAAAACTTATGAGGGGAAAAAAATAATTTGTAGATAATCAAAGCTAATTACAACCTAGGAAAAAAGGTTGAGGTATTTTCAGTTTTATCAGTTAAGATGGGTTCATGTAACAGCCAAATGTACTAACTATGCTTCAGGCATCTATCCGTCACAGCTCTGATTAATTCTGAACTTTCTTCTTGTGGCAATATCCGGAAACTACTGGACAGCTCGGATTTTGGGCCGTGTGTCTGCTGACACTTAACCGCTGCACAGTACCCTAGATTTTAAGGATCTGCGCTGATTTCCTCTTTGTGCTCCTTACACAAGCTTACGTGCACACCATTGCAATGGGCATCCCCCACTGAGCACCAGCTCAGGGTTTGCTTTGTCACAAAAGCGGCTAAAGAAATTAGGTTGAGTCTTTGGCAAAAAAAATAACCCCAAAAAATCAAACCCTGATACTATGTATGTCGATGAGTTTATTGGATTTAATTTGTTGAGTTAGGTGTACCCTTGTCAGGCACCCCAGACACATGGTTAAATAAATAAATAAATAGAGAAAACTAGGAGCTTGAAACATCACATAAACCTGATTTACTAATCAGCCAACCTGTACCCTTCCAAGCTTTGCAAAATACATGTAGGTTAACATTATTAAATCCCACTTAAAAATAGGTTGGCTTTGTTAAGCGTGGCATGATTTTTACTGACATTTCTAGTCAGCATGCATTCTGGACCTTAGAAAGTACGCCTAAGTACACATAATGTCACTTGCTGATGTAACCACCTGGCTGCATCCCTTGATCCAGCTCTTAGACATTTCCACTTATTAGTAGTTTTTAGTCTGCACATTGAACACGCACTTAATTGTACAGGAAAAATTGCATGCATAATGAGGTATAGCGGCAATGAAACATTCACATTCAAAATGTCCTGCCCTTACAGTTCAGTGGCATATTTGATACCAAGCTTTTCTAATACATGAGAGTCCATTCTCCGTTAGTTTTGAATCTCCTCTGTTAAATGCCCTGTTTCAGTTAGAAACCGCACAGTAGGAAATTAAAACATGTTGATAGATTGGAAAGTTATTAAGCTTCCTTGCAGTGTTAAACAAGAATTTACAAGAACTCGCTCTCCAGATTTATCAGGGATATATTTACAGTACTTGAGTAAGTGTGAATATTACTCACTGGAGATATTTAGTCACATACTGTATCTCTCTGAAGGGAGACCATATTGCATTAAATGTCTCCACCATGTTCTGTAATTTGAAAGATAAATCCTTGAGTGCTGATTAGTCATATATTGATACAGAACATCTATTATTTTGGGTCTATAAGAAGATTTTCATCTCTGTAATATTAATTTCTTGGCTATCATCATGGTTTTTCTTAGCAACCATCTTTCATTATCATAACTCAGGCCACTCAATATTGTTAAATTTCCTCATGTACAGTGCCAGAAATGACACTGCAGGTGGGGGAGGTAAATCTTACTTAAATTAAATGGTTTGGTGTGGGCTTAAAACAAGAGCAGACATTGCTAAGGTTTTGTGTGAAGTTTTTCCAGTGACACATTTTGTGGCGTTAGGGAAAGAGCTCAGACTCACAGGGGCTCCATTTCCACGTCTGAAAAATGGGTTTTAATGTCACTTCCTAGTGATATGGTGAGATATGTCTTTATTCCCAAATTATTACATAATATATTCGTCAAAATAGGGTCCAATAGCTAAGATCAAAAATAGTATTTAGCAGCTCTACTCCCACTGAATTCAAGTATCTCACTCCTCTTGGGCATCCGGTAAAGAAAACAACTAAGAGCTCTGTCTTGGGTGTGTATTCTGGTCTAGTTATGAAATGCAGGCAGCAATGGTGACCGGAATGAAATCTCAATTTGACAAAAGAGAAGGTAAAAGAATTTTGATCATTTTATAGGTAGTGAGAAATATCAGCTGTATCTGTTATACATGAACTTTACTCAATACTCAAAGTCAAAATAACGTCCCATAGCTCAAAGTTGAAGGTAGGGGCAATTTTTAAGCATTGATTTTTGGCTAACCATCAGTGTAGCACTAGATTTTTCTGTCTTTAAATCACAGTTGGGAATGGTATTCTCAAAATATTGTGGTTGAGTAAGAATCGAAGTTCCATGGAAAGTTACTTTTCACAATGCGAAATTGTTCCTATACATTAGAGAAATATCAGTTCTCCTTTCTGTCTGCAGCCCACTTGTCAGGAGAAAAATTGTCATGTTTTCAGTTTTTATCTTCTTTTTTTTTTTCCCCTTCACATTAAAAACCAAGCAAACAAAAGCCCCAGTAAAACACCCCTGCCCACCAACAGTGAAAGTACGCACGGGGACCCTAATTCTCTCCAGTGTGAAGGTTGTGTGTTTCAGGATGAGAAGGATTTATTTTTTTCTAGAGAACAGGCACAGCAAAGGCATTCAGTGCCAGATGCCCCGATACTGCCCTCCTAACATCTCTCAGCCATGAGACAGAGGGAGTCAGACCAAGGGATGACACAGTGTCTCATCCCTCTGTCTTTTCAGCCCTCATCTCTCTGAGGTGGTAGCGATCACCGCAAAGCAGGCAGCTCGATGCCTTTTGTGATCAGCTCTGTTAGAGAAACCGCTCTAATGCCAGCAATTAATTTCTCCTATTGGGACATCAGGGGCTTCAAACAGTTCACAAGCACAGTGAAATAAATGGCAAGACTCCAATTTTCTTCCATGAACTTTCTAGGGCAGAAATCAGGTTTTAAGGGCACAAGAGATCATACTGTCTGACTTGCCGTATAATCCTGGAAAGGAGACCTGTCCTAGGCTGACCAGCTTGTGAATCGAGGCCACTGCGCTGTTCTTTAGTAGGTCCTGCAGAAAAACACTGTTTTCTCTGAGCTGAATGCTCAGACTCATTATGGAAAGAAAAGGGGTAAAAAAGGGAAAGGGAGGATTACTTCTCCTGCACTAAACCCAGCTGGATATAAACCTGCTATAATTTCACACACAGATCTTAACCTTTCCTCCCTCAGCTCGGCCAAACTCCTGCTCCGCTGTAGTTCACAAAATGTTATCACAACCGACTTGAGCTGGATGCACAGTCACGACCCTCCGAGCACTCAGACCAGTATGAGGCAAACCAGCTGTGCCAAATCCTGAGCTGAAGCATTGCCATGAGGTTCATCTGGTTTAGATCAAAGGGCTATAGGGCGGCTCTCATGTGAAAGTGCTGGGAATAGAAGACCTTAAACCTTTTGATTCCCGCAGTCCCTCAACCTCCAGATAAATTAAAATATTTAATCAAAATCTAATGGCAGTGATCTTGTTTGTACAAATGCTTTATTATCCTGTGCATTTTAACCACAATTTGCCTGGTTCCTAATGCGACCTAAAGAACCAGTCGGCATTTATTACAAATGCAAGGCAGAAAGCTTCTGGCTCAGCAATTAATCACTGACATAGAGGAATTTCTTCTCTCCAGGTGGGGAACCCATCCAAAAACTAAGAAAAATAATCGGGCTAATTAATTCTTATCTGCAAAGAGCAATTAGATAAATGACCTAAAAACAGGCCTGTCACCCCTAGTGAGGTGCTCAGCTTCTAAATAGAATAATGTCTCTTTGCCAGGCCATCTCTGCAGTGAAATGGAGATCACAGGGAGGAAGGGGAAAAGACGGCATGTGGGGAGGGAAAGGACTGATAGGGGAGTAGGTTAATTAGAGCTGAGACCAGCTATTGATATAAAAAAAAAAAATTAAACCAAAGCTCTGCACTCGGGTAGGTTTGATATGATCCCATCACCTTCACAGTTATGCCTTTGCGCATCCAGAGGTACTAAAGCGAGTGAAGTCATGTCTCCAAGCTGCTTTTGAAGAGGAAAACCGCTCACCAGGCTTGTCCACCATTGCATTGCATTTTGCCTCGGTGAGTGGCATCCCTGACACTGCACTCTATTAACTTTGAACCGTGCAGCTCCAGCACGGAACGGTGGTGCCAAAGTGAGATGCAGAGTAGTGTGTTTCAATTAGTTTGCTCTGTCAGATTTCTTCGGTTTTAGTGAGGAAATGTGCAATGCATAAAGCTTCATGAGTGAGCCAAATTAATCTAAGCAGCACAAGTGAGAAGGCAACGAGAGCATATGCTCATATATCAGACCTTTGGCCAACTGCTTGCCACCAAGTCCTGCTGCCCTTTCAGTTGTCTCATAGCCAGTCAGAAGCCAGAAGGGGTGATCAAAAGAGGTGGGAAAGGCCTTTGGGACAGTCTAATATGCAGAATAATATTGATTTTGCAACCCTTCCTGGTTATATAGTTTTCTTTTCGAGAGACACTGAGCAAGAATGTGAAACACCCTTCTTGGCATATGAGAAGCCATCTTCCAAGGCGATGTCTTTCTCTTGTGTTAACACACATCTTCCTTGCTCTGTGTGCACAAGGTATCATTTCCCTGATCCTGCTGTTCTGCCTACTTATATCATGACACCATGCCATTTCTGATGGTAGGAGACAAAGGGAGACATTGAAGTAATTGATTCAAGCTTATCTAAGTATTTACAGAAATAAGCCTAAATGACTAGACATAAAATACTACAGCAGTCAGATTAAGACAATCCACTCCAGTTATAGTTAATCAGGGCTTTAGCCTCCAAGGAGCTGCTTTGAGGCTAACAAAGTGGTTTCCAGCTCCCAACCCCCATGACAATCATATTTCTCCTGCCTTGGAGACATTAGCACAATACCAAATACAAATGTATATAACAAATCTGCAGGTAGTTCATAGATTTGCTCTGTTACTGTTTCCAAGATCCAAAGCCTCTTACAGTTTAAAAAAAAAAAAAAAAAAATCCTATCCCAAAAGCTACAGATGTTGGTAAAAGACCTTTGTTTCTCTCTGAAAACTTGTGTGACCAAGGTTCCTATAATTTATACAAAGCAGATGCCTGCTTAAATGCTTTACTCAAAGCTGTCATGGCTCGTACATCCAAGCAGTTAACAATAAATTATAAGGACTAATGGATTAGATCAAGATGCATGAAAACACTGTATATATTCTTAAGAATGATACTTCACCTACAAAAAAACTGTGAGTGTTTAGAGAAAAGATATATATATTCCAGTTAAGTACTTTGCTGCTTGCATTGGCTGAAATGCGGCGGCACAACAAAAGCAACCATCTGTGTTTAAACACAAAGGAAGAGACAAGAAAGTCTGTGTCAGTTTAAATTTTTACTTCTCCTCGATGATGTTAACGTGAGGTTTAAGGCAGACCAGAGACCACAGGATGGATGCCTAAGGGTCCTTCTGTAAGATGGATGCATGTGTTGAAGATGGACCGCTCAGACCCAGGCCTGAGCTTCTGCAGAGCTGGGGATGCTCTGGGCAGAAAGCTTGCTGCAGAAGTCGGGTTCATGGCTGAGCTTGTATCTACTTTGTAAACCTTGCTACAGTTCAGAGCATAAGGATGAATAAGTTTCAGTGGACTTTTTGTTGCATATATCAAAACAGACAAGGCTCCAGGTACAGGCTGTTGAGGGTGGCTAATCGGAATATTGCTCTGATAAACATCCTCTCTTCCTTTTTGATAAGACGCAGGAAAGTTTTCAAGCATTTTATATGCAGGCAAGAACGCAGTCCAGAGTGGATCCTTGCTAATCATGCTGGACCACAGAGATGCTGGGAGAGTCTGAAAATAACATTGGCAAAACTGAGAAACTGTGAAGTTTGTAGACAGGTTGGTGATTTCAGAGAGTGGGGTTTTTTTCAAAAGAGACCAGTGGCACATTATTCCAAGTTCCCAATAGGACTGAATCACGTGAATCAAAAATATAATGCCAAAACAGTTTCACTAATAATTTAATAAAGAAAAAATTAAAGGGAAAACACATTTGAACTGCAGTTTCTCCCTCTATTTCTGCGCCTACTCTAACATTAGCAAGAAAGGCCAAACCAAGGCCCTTTCCTACCTTATCTAAAGTACATTGACTGCAAAACATTGGGAATATTAGTGCTTATAACAGAACTGGTCATTCAAAGCTACTTGGAATTGAAAATGATGGAGGCAGCTGGTATGCAAGGGTTAGTCCCCAGTCCTCTACAAATGTCTTCAGGGGTTCAGTTTCCAATGCATGCATGCTGTACAACGATTTGGAGTTAGGAGAAATAACTTCTTTTTTTTTCCTTGCAACCAGCTCACTTATGTTTAATTTATACAGAAGCAGGTACAGCCTCCTTCAGCACCAGAGCGTTAGGGTGTTTTTAATGAATAACTTAGAAGAAACAGTCACCTGCTAACAGGTCAGCCTCCCTTTTGTGTTTCATTCCAGTTTCATTAGTAAAGAAAAAAGGCTTTTGATTGGATTAATGGAAATAAAACCACAGGGACTAAATTATAAAGTATCCAGTGGTTATTTCTAGTAGCTCCTACTTTCAGCTGGAACCATGATTTTTATCATCTCAGGCTCAAAGCTTTGGTGTTTAAGTACAACTGTCTTGGACTGCAACATGGAAAAGGTTTTGCTTTAGCAGAAATCACATTTCATTTTTCTCTCTTCAGCGATGCAGCTAAACAGCCTCTGGTTTTAAACATATCACCCCCGCTTGATCCCTGCGCTGCTGGGCTTGCTCTCAACAGAAACTTCTGAGCAGACTCTGCTTTTTTCTCTGCTCTACCTTTGTCCTCCTTGTATCCCTTCACCACCACCTTCCACTGAGGGCTGTGTCTATGTATTTATTTATTTTCATTGAAACTGCAATATCTGGAGGTGGCTACAGGCAGGATGCAAAGCCATATGCTCGGCCTAACTTATATAAACACTGTCCTGGGTGACAGCCTTTCCTAGCCCATCTGCAGCTGCCAGGGAATCCATTATTTTTCTGGTCCCTGGGGAGAAAAAGTTCTTGAGCATCATTACTCCTAGGCAAATGTAACTGACTCTACCATGCACCCTAATTTGCTTGCCATAATTATAGGTCGCTCACCCCCCTTTGCTATTTATAAACCCTTTTTATTTATTTTTTGTACTTATCAATAATGAATAGAGGCTAGTGAATCATGGGGCTGTAATATTTGAATATTATGAAAATGCTAATAACAAGGTATCATAGGCAGCAGCACCCAGGTCTTATCAGCTGGTCAGATGCTCTATTAAGCAGCCAGTGAGGAGTTCAAGCAAATTGGTTATGTTAATGTCCTGTAGTACTTGGGGAAGACGAGGAGTTAGCAATTAATTTTTTTTTCTTCTTCTTCCCAGGCTGCAAGCCGACAGGGCAAATTTATATTCCTCCTATTCTATGGGACCCCAGCTCAGAAGGGGGGCAAGGTGGAAATGCGAGAGGCGATCAAGAGCTTTCTGAGATCTAATTGAATGGTGCAACTGAAAAAACAGGTCAGAGGGCAAAGGGGTGAGCAAGGAATAAATAAATAAATATATATATATAAGCAAGCAAGCCCCAAAACAATGGGAACGCAGCATTCTTCCCCATTCATTCAGCTGACAGTGCTTTTGCAACTTAAACCTGTTTTATTAATTATGTTTGACATTTCCTTAATTAGTTTCATTTACATCCCATCAGCCCCTACCAGACGATTGCCCCATACATCATTTCACCAGAGGACTGAGATGCCTACAGAATTACAAAAACATCCCCCTCCCAATCCTCAATAACTCATCACTGTATATTTCTCAGATTTAGAAAATTAGTCTTTTCGCGTCCTATTTTTCTTTAAAAATATACAGATATTTCATCATATTTTTATAACGCTTTTGACATGTGCAAAGGAACATGATGCTGGACTAAATTTCTATTTTGCTTCCATGCACGCAGTTTCCTTTGTTTCACAGCTCCTGTGTATCTTGACATTGACAAAATATGGACCTCACTGAAGGATCCCTTTCTGCGGACCCTGTCCTGGCTCCGCTGAGCCCCGCTAGTCCGCCCCCAGCTTTCCCCAGACAGCTCTGCATACTCACAGTAGCGTTCTGCAATTTATAGGCAGGTTCCTGTTGTCCCCGCAGTTGCTATGCCGTTTTCTATTGATTAATTTCGACAGAAGCCATGACAGACTTTTTACAACTTCAGTAAGAATGAAAGGATTGTTGTTTCATGCCATTGCTCTTACTCTCTTGCGTGTTTGTCCTACCTCTCCCTCCATCCTTTCATGGGCTGGTGTATGTACTGCCCCTAGGTACATTGAGTAGTCAGAGGTAGGACTACCTTTAGAGCCAGGGATTTTAAAGTACATAATATTTTAGACTCAGCTCAATGCATTGTGCACTGCTGTAAAGAACAGTGAAATCGGGAGAGACAGAGCGCCAATGCCTCGCAGTGGGGCTGGTCAGAGCTCACCAGGCTAATGCAGCCCACAGTTTAGCAGGAGGAGGACTGAGTGCTTTCAGTCTGGAAGCTACATAACTGAAATTACATGGTGCTGCATCAGAGAACCGAGACTCCTGCTGAAACAGCTAGTCCTGCATCCCAACCTGAAAGCCACCTGGCAGGAGACTGGCCTGGCTGCACGCTTCGGCTGTCAGATGGCTGGTGCAGAACCCGGCTCTTCTGTCCAGCTCTCAGCACAAAGTGACTGACTGTTCCTGACTGGGGTAAAGTGACAACCTGTTTTTACTCATCCCAGAACGTGCTACCAGGAGCTGTCATTTCAGAGTCATCACACTCTCTGTTGATATCAGTGAAGTTAATCATGCAGAAGGAAAAAGCTTGTATTAAAGCAGATAATTATTCCCCAGTTCCTTAATAACCCATGCAAGGGAAAGTGATTCTTATTGTCTTGGCACACTATGATATTTCGGCACATTTTCTGCTTAGTATTGATGCCCAGGCATCCTTTCTCCTTTACACTTCCTAGATCAGGGTTGTTGCACTGTGTAGTGACCACACCTAGCACATGAAAAGAGAGAGGTTTCTTTATCATGGCCTGCTAGTCTTCAGATACAGAGCCCAGGGTCGTTTTGTAACATGAAAACATAACACTGTGGGAGCATATTGACAGTAAGTAACCTGGTTGTCTTGGCTGATTTGAGAAGTTCATCTAATTAAAAAGATAACTGAGAGGAAGTTGTCTCTATCCAACCACCTACCTGTCCTTGCAAGGGCAGTCCAGGTCTCTGTGTCACAGCACAGTGTAGGGATCTGCCAGCTCAAGCCCTCCCAATACGAGTACCAGATGGATTTACAAGCCCCAGTAAAAGAAATATTCATGCAACATATGGAAATCTATTAACTAAAAGAACACAATCAAAGAAATATTGATGTGCTTGCTTTCTCAGTGGGACTTACTTGCTAGGGCAAAGCCTGCTTCGGTGCCTCAACCACATTTCTCAGCCCTTTTGGCTCTGGGACCAGGTCATGCGAAGCCAGGCAGATATTTCTATGCCGGCAACAGGATCCAGATGTTACAGATGCTCCTGGTCCTCTGTCCTCTCCAACTCTCACGTGGCTGGATCTAGCCTGGGTTGTAAGCGTCTCCTCAACTTAAGTTTGCCCAGAACTTTAAGCCTTCACTTTAATAAAATTCTCCGAGCCCTTGACCCTTGGAGGAGAGAAGATGGGGAAATAACACTCTCGGTTCACCTTAGAAGTTATTACATCTGCGCTTTGGGAACCAGCAGACATCGGGGCTAGAGTTCCTCAGTTGGACCAGACACAGAGAAAAAGTCTTGCAATTTGTTCCGAAACTAGAGAAATTTCATCCTGTTTTGGAAGCCTTCCAGGTAAAGCCATGTCTGGGACCCTATCCAGATTTTCTGCAAAGCAATGGCTGTTTCATTTCCAGATCATTTCAATCCTCAAGATCAAAGGGATCCTGATTTTAAAAGCAGGAATTAAGTACTGGCGAAGAAGAAGGTAGTTTTAACTTTGCTGTAATCATGCACATGATTCACAGAGGAGTTTAGTCAAAAAGTTTGGGGGGTGGCGGTTTTGTTTTGTTGTTTGTCTCTTGCTTCTTTCCTTTCCTTGTTCTCTCTTATCTTTGATCCAAGCTTTTCCCCAAGACATTGCGAGAACATGGGTGTGAGAGGAATACGAAGCAGATTGTAGGGAAAAGGTTGATAAGATACATTCAGTAGTTGCTGGTGTTTTGCTTTTTCAAGAATGCAGCTCAGAAGCAGTTCAGAGGAAATTTGGAGAGATGAAGACAGGGAATGAAATACTTATCCTTGCAAGATCATAAACAGCCCTGGGTGTTGTTCTGTGGGCTCTTCCTTCACACAGTGGTTCTTTCTGAGCTAGGTTGGCCGCTTTTTAATAATGTCCTCTTTGGTTGTTGATGCTCTTTCATGGCATGTTAACCTCAAAGGGTTTAGATCATTTCCCAGCTTTCCTGTTTGGATTCCACTACAAACATGAACACAAACCCCAAATGCTACAGTTCAGTTATGCACATTTTAAAACCTCCACTAAAATAGTTTGGTAGATTTATCAGATGCTGCTGGGTCTTCAAATTTATCTGAAATAGCATCATATGGCCAAAAAAAAAATGTTTTTCTGTCACATGCTGTCATACATTGTCAGGGAACCTTGTGCTGTAGCTGCAGTGAAGTTGAATCTGATTAAAAGATCAGCAAACAAGGCAGGTTGAGGGGAATTTGATCTCATCATTGCTATGCCTGGAAATACCTGTCATCTTCTAGGTTGTCCTGCACTGTGACACTCCTTCTTATCCAGTTTGCCAATGGACATTCATGGTGACATTCTGTGCAAGCAAAAAAAAAAAAAAAAAAAAGAAGAGGTTCAATCCATTCCCATTTTATTTTCAAGTCCTGTATTATTATTCCTCTGAGATCAAGCCTAAACATAAATACCAATTATCAGAGCTACAGACAAATGAATAATTTGATGTAAAACAATCCTGCTTTATTCAAATGAGAGTAGAGGTGAAATTAGAGCTACGCAGGATATTATGTTAAAAAGCACACACACGCACATACAAAAAGAAAGCAAGCAAAATGTCTAATTTTAACATAGTGTTGTTATCTGTGATTAATGATTTCCGTGGGTGTATAACTCTTATGCAAAAATGCCATGTAATCATGTACATATTTGATTAAATAGCTTAATTTGTGTTCATTTAAAAAAAAATAAAATAAAGCCAAATAAGCTAGATAATGAGTGGGCGTGTTGTAGGAAAAGCAGATGGGATTTGAGGCACTAGCTGTGTTCAAAGGAAGCCACCAATTTCACTTCAAGAATATTTGCGTATGAAAGCTGATATTTTCTAGAAACATTCATGAGTAGAACACAGAGGGAAATTTTGCCAAATTCTGCTGTTTTTAATGAAGGCTCAGAGGGAAAAAAAAAAGTTCAGCTGAGCTCAGTTCAGTTACCACTCCTTGGGAAGAGCATCTTTATTTATTTATTTTTCTATATTTACTGGAAATGTTTTCTTTCTCTGAGTCAATTATACCTAAAGCATCCTTTTGTTTACTCCTGAGCCTCTGACAACCACCTCCCTTTTCTTTGCCTTCACCTGTGGAATTAAATACTTATTTTTCATCACACAATAAAAAAGACACCTCTTCAGACTGGAAATAATGGGATTCTTTTGTGGGTAAAGCTGTGTAAATCACGGTGTCAAATGAATGGACAAAGCTTTAATGGGGCTAATAAACATGTCCCTCTGTATTGAGCAAGGGGAATTTTTATGAAAATGATCAAATAAAGTAATAAAAAAGAAGGGGCTTCCCCTCTGGGTTTATGAGCTCTCTCGTTACACATCATGTATGACACACTGACTGGCAGAATATATGATGGACTGTCATACATTGCAGAATGACTTCAATTAGGATGATAAGATGACAAGTTCCCATAG
Source organism: Rhynochetos jubatus (assembly GCA_027574665.1). Taxonomy (NCBI): domain Eukaryota; kingdom Metazoa; phylum Chordata; class Aves; order Eurypygiformes; family Rhynochetidae; genus Rhynochetos; species Rhynochetos jubatus. The sequence goes on along the minus strand of CM050660.1, from coordinate 18,447,116 downwards.
TTCATATCTGGGTTGGCTGAGGGTTTTTTTTTCAACAGGGCTCTTACTTTGACCTCTTTCTTTCTAATGTTTGATACGAAATTTAAAGGGCCGGTTGAGGTCGTACGAGACAAAATATGACTTATGTCAGGGGAGAGAGAGGAGGGCTGTTTGTTTCTTTGTTTGCTTTTATATCCATGGGTAGGATCCTGTAATGCAGCATCTGACTCACTATTAAAAATAATTAATGCCAACAGTTCAACCCACATGCACAACTCCAGAATAACAAACCAGCGAGTGCAGCCTGCCGCTCACGACCAACTGCAAAAATCACACCCCCTACAAGCAAATACAGGGCCACATCAGACAACACAAGGCATAAGCCAGCATCCACAAGTGTCATCGTCAACTGCTTCAAACCTCCCAAGTCCTGCACGTAGGATCGCAGGGCCAGAAATACCTTTACTTCTGCAAGAAAGAGGCTGACTTCAGGCCCATAAAGACACATTGGAAGAAGCAGAACGCCAAAGTAATTTTCAGTTTGTTCTGGGGTTGTCCAGCTAAAAGCCTGGTTCAGCTCTCTCTGAGTATTCAGCAGCTAAAAGCTGTAAAGCCTTTGGCTGGGACAGGTAGGCAACTCTGCTTGAAGAAGGAGTTGCGCCCGAGATGGATGGTGAGGCAGTGCTGTCAGCACTTCTTTGAACCTCCGAGAACTAAAAAAAGGGACAAATTAGGAAGTACTTGGAATTTTACTGATGGCTTTGAGGGTCTGGGAGACCTCACGTGTAAAGAAACATACCAAAAAGCTGCATACAAGGCCTTCTTTTAGCAGTATGTTACAGCTCTTTCAACGAATGTGTTCCAGTGGTCATCAAGAGCAGATACTGCTCTTGTAGGACCTACGTATAATATTACTGGGTGAGGATCAATCTCAGACTGTTTCTTCTGTGGCAGCTATAAAATAGACAGAATGGAGATGGAAAGCTATTCATCCTCTGCAGAGCTAAGCAGGCTCTGTGATATTGCTGATCCCAGAGACCATCATCTGCCTGACCCCAGGGATACTCTCTGGCTGGACAGCATTGCCTCATCAACGCAGAATCTGACCCAAGCATTTTACATTGTCGCATGATTTGAGACAGTCCACCAAACCAGAAAAGGGAAACGTTTTCCAACCAAAGATCAAATATTTTCCAGGTGACCTATTCTGCAGATTCAGCGCTATTGCAAAGGATTTGCCCTCAAGTCAAAAAATTGCTTGTGCGTGAGTCTCAAAAGCAAATAGGTAAGTGGAAGGAGTGGGATAATGGGTGCACTTATCGCTGAACAAAGTCATAGGTTTGGTTTGCATACATTCAGGTGTGAATGACTGACTTTGAAGAATGGCACATGTCTCGTGGTATAGCCACAGAAAAGAATATAACTCAAACATGATGAAAAAGAAAAGCCTCACTAGGTAGGAACCGAACAGCAAAACTCCATTCACTCTCCCTAACTCTGGTAAGCCACAAATATCAGTAGCTACCAGGAATAATTTCCTTGGCATCTACTTCTTGGGATAAATTGAGGTCTAAATCTAGACTAATGTGCCCAGAAGCTCTTGTTGGAGGAACAAGAGAAAGAAAAAAAAGAGAAGAATAAAGGGGAAAAAATCAGCTGAGTTTAATCTGAGCAGTGTATCCATCACCAAAAACGATACAAATCAGCTATTACTGGATCATGCAAAAGCAACTCCACTACCTGTGATCCTTCCTTTGCTTTCTAAACCTCTTTTCAGCCCAGCCTAATGAATTGTCAGAACTGTCAGACAGCTCCAAGGAGTGACAAATGTCTATGATTTGCTGCTGCTGCTGCTACTTTGCTGAAAACACCTGATGTATATAGTCTTGAAATCCTCTGTTTTGTATTAAAGCCAAGGGTAAACTGAAGGAATTGGTGTACATGCAAAATTATTTTCTGTAATTTTACATATGTGTAGCCTAATGAGAAAAATATGATAAAAGAAAGTTCAGGTTGAATATTAAAGCACTCCCAAACCAGGAAGTGACCCGAGGGATGCAGAAGATGCAACCTCAGCTGTGATCCATTTTGAACAATTTACAATCCCATATTTAGTTATTATTAAAGCTGATGCTTTAATATTATGTATAATAACTGCCTATGACCCAACATAAAACTTGCAATGATGTATGTCCTTACTTGTACCATGTTTTCTTAATCAAAACTGTAGATAATAAAATACAAAGCATTTAAACTCCACAAAGAAATTATTTGACAGACAATAAGATCAATCAAATAATTAATCTGACAAATATCAGAGTTTGAGTTATACAGGCTCCAAACATTTATTAACTTGCAACCAGATTCTGTGAACATTTGTCATTGACTTAAATGGGTCTAAGATTTCACTTCTTGACGAGTGACAGGCCCTGATGGGTATTTAGTCATTTCTGCTATACCAGATTGGCACTGTACTTAATACATTTGCTAATTCTGTCATAGAACTTACTCTCTATAACATTCCCCTGCACCTTCCCTAAAGAAACTCTTGTGAAGCTGTCCCTTCAGTAACACATGCAGAAAAAACATAGTTTTGGAAAACAGACAGTATGACTCTTGCCTAATTAATCACTTCTCCACCACTGTAACACATTTAGAAAAGGTTCCTATTGACTGGAGAATACTTTTTGCTGCTTGGGTGCTTGTTGGGCGATATTTTCCCAACAGCTCCCAGGCAATGAGGTTGTTTGTACGACTTTATGGGAATGACCTGCTTTAGGTAAGTACCATTAGAGGAGAGGTAGACACAACGATGGTACCATCATTGAAGGTAATGGACACTGGGAACCTGAGGAAGATTAGGAGTGTCACAAATTGGGTTCCTCAGCAGAAAGATTGGAGGCAAAGAACTGAGATTGTGGAAAGCTGAACCAACTGTGTCAATGAACAAGGAACTATGTAGAGCTGATCATTCCTCTTACTGTCACAAGGTGAGGTTTACTGTCATAGAGTGAGGTGCTTGGGGAGCCGGCCCAGATTCAAAGGGCTGCTAAAAGTAGGAACCATAATGAGAACCATGAGGACTTTTTGTCATATTTCTTGTAGACCAAGTCATTTCCACCTCAGGAAAACAAAAAATAAAATAATGCTGTTTGTAGATCAACAGACACTCCCAACCGCTCTTCTCCAAGCATACGCAACAATCTCCCTGAATGGTGGAGCCAAGGGCGATGCTTCAAAGATGGGAAATGAGTTTGGGCTAGGTCTCAATGTTTTATCAATTTCATTATTGCTTCAGGCTCTCTGCTAGCCAGGAGCATGAAAAAAAGCCTTAATTCCCACTGAATCAGGCCTAGTCCAAACAGAAAGTACTTGCTTGGTCTGATTAAAGTGAGGGTTTGGAGAAACAACCAAAAAAAAGGGGGCTATAAAATTTCCAATTAATTATTGACTGACATAAAAGACAGAAGGCCCCTGTACTGTGTGTCTTACAATTCAACTCTGCTGACACACACTAGCACAGCTGCTGTATCTGTGCATCATGTCTGCAGGTGATACTACATTGTCAACTCTCTGGGCATCATCTCAGTGTGCACTCTCCTCCTCAAACAAGTCCTGTGAGTCTCCCCATTGTACAGTCAGGGACCTGAGGCACAGATAATACAGCTCAGGACCTCCAAGGCATTAGTTTGGTGGCACGTATTGAAGTCAAGAGCAATCAAACCTCTAAACAAGAGTTAAACACCAAATAACCTGGAGAATTTGACCTCAAAGGCTTTGACCCAGGGGGTCAGTTGCAATAAACCACAGGATGGAGAACAGGTCCCCACATATTAAGTGACTGGCTAAGTACTGGGGTAAATGGTCCTTCCCGATATGAACAGGCGTAGTTTTGGGCCAAAGTGCCTGCCTGAAGATACTGGGTTCTCGTTACCCACCGTGTCACATCAAAAGCGTGTTGATGGGACTACCTGAGGCTCTCTCAGGGCATCTATGCTGGTGGATGCCAAAGGGGCCCAGTGTTCACTCAGCAATGGGAGCGGAGCTCCTGCAGACAGCCACAACAAAGGGCAGGAGGAAGCTCTGAAATACGCTGTTGGCACAGCAAATGAGGATGTGCATATGCAGACAGGAGGAATAATGAGAAATAAATGCCAAAGAGATTACTAGGTTCCTCTCTTAGATTAACTCTAGTTTGACAGTGGTTGGGGTTTGGGAACTCCTCTATGATTTAAGTATAAGAATTCTTCTCTAAGTGGCCTAAAACTCACTGCTATATCATCACTTTCTGTTGTCAAATAAATAATCATGCGAAATCAGCTGCAGAGAAAAGTCTCCTGTAGAACAGAGTTCATGCATGACATATGATATATCTTTTCAAAGGGACAGATACATCTTTCTTACAGCCAGCATGCAGTTTCCTTCACTGCACCTTCCCTCCCATCCAAATCACCTCAAATAAATGTGAGTTCTGCTGTGTTCACAGTAATTCCTTCATTTTTAAACACATAATGGAAATGTATAACTAGTCCTCATAAAAATTTATATCTCAATTCGTCCCTTTAATTTATAACAGGCCCTCCAGGCAGTTATTATTCAAACATTAATAAAATGCCTATGGATCACCAAAAGCATCAATTTTCACATTCACCTCCCCTCCTATTTGTACATATATAAAGTCAGATTAGAGTTAATGCCACTTCTGTGCCTAACAACAATTACGCCTTTAATAAGATAGGAACAAATGATATATTATCCTAATGATGTTAGGAATTTGAGTTCTTTTCATGAAACAAAGTTGAATTTTTTATGCCCGTCGTGACAATTGTTACTTAACAGGCTATATGTTTGGATATTGCAGTTTATGCAAATGTTCATGTTCTATAAATTTTAGATTTATCTCCATTTATCATTCCACATGTTCTAATTTACGAACATTATGGTTTAGCATGTGACTCTGCACAAGGTCTAAAATATGATTAGGACACCTTTCATTTATTTATACTATAGAAAAAAGGATGGAGGGAGGGAAATAGCTATTGCAGGGGCCAGATCCTCAACGTCCATAAAACCATGTACTGTGCAGAGCGTGCATCTCACTACGCTGATATAAATCCATCTAAGCATTTAGTCTTTCATTTGCTAATAGTTGAATTTTAAAGGATTAAAGCTTAGAAGGGAATCCTTCATTCTGTGCTCTAAGAGCAGGAGCCAGCTCACTGTATATCACACCGTAAAAGCTCTTACTCATGAGAGTATTGCTAATAAGAGCTCTCCCATAGAAAGGCAAGGAGACAACTCACGTGCGCGTTTTTTGGTTTGAAGCTCGCTTAAGAGGAGCGATGCTCATTAGGGCCATAAGGATTCATGGGAAGGGATTCCCCGGGATTTTTTTTCATTTTTCTGCTGGGAAATTTAACGCCGCTTGAATCTGCAGAAGAGGTTGGGAAAAGTAGTTCCTAGCTCATATTTTGATTCAGCATAATTCACTACAGTCTTATTGACATCAAAGAAACAACAGCAGTTTATGGCATCTGAGAAGCTGGCCCTTTTCATGGCCATGAAAAAACCCCCACCAAAACCACAAAGAACAAACTCCACCCAAAGCATCTGAGGTCTAAGGCAGAAACTAAGGGGAAATTACCAGGAATGGAGGTGTCACTGTGGTTTCTTTACAGAGGTAAACACAGCATGTGGGCAGGAATTCCGTCCCACCACCTTGCCTTCGTTATGGAAACTGTGTTTGTAGCAGCATCACAACCAGGCATTAGCTGTCCAGGAAATCTGTCTCCTGTAGAGAGTTTGCAGCATTAATTTGGAAGATTTTATGGGGGTGTCGTCCACCCATGCCAGTGGGAAGTTCCCGTTCATTCACTAAGGTGCTCCCTCGGGTTCCCGTGCAATGCAGAAAATGCTGATGAAGACTCAGGGAGGGACCAAAACTAAACTGAACCCCATTAAGACAGGAGATGCCTTCCTGTGTGTTTCATTATTAATACTGAGTTCAATTACTCTGATTTCTTCTGTTGATGAATTAGTAGCTCCAGAACCAAGTCCCTGGCTGATACCCATTTGTCTTTGCTTATAAGTGCTAATGTGATCCTGTTCCTTTAAAATCAAACTCCTGCTTCAGTCACTTTACGTCTTTGCAACACTAACTGTCTTCTCACTAATTGGTTCTGTGTAAATGAAACAAGCTGAAAAACACCATGGCACCAATAAATATTAATAAGTTATTGTTTGTTTTCTTTACCTTGCTTATGAATTCATACAAAGACAGTGCTAAGACATTAACTCCAGTCTATTAATTGCCACCTGATAATTGCCACCTGATACTTTTCTCCTGGATAATTAGGTACCCATTAGTTCTAATCAAGTAGTTACTTAATTATTGCAGTAATTAGTCTAATGGACTAGCAAATTGAAGCTTTATCACTTTTGGATACTTAATGTTCCTGACAGAGTACTTCACAAGTGTCAGGGTTCCTGATTCAGCAACCTGCCATCAGTGAACCCCCTGCTGCCATCTCCACCCCACCCACACCACTCCCCAGCCACTCTCAACACAACTTCGATATGTGAAGCCAGAGGCAACATAAATTTGAGTCCCTCTTCCTTCTCATTCCCCTTCCCACCCCCATCTATGCCTCCCCTCCTGTGCTCTTACAGCTCAGCTCATTCCATGCCAAAAGAACTTTGTTGGGAAATGAAATAACATCTTGGCATGGAGATCACATGCGTTAGGCTGTACAGCAGCGTGATTCAAAGAAAGGAGCTAATGTTGGCAGGTGTGGGAAGAAAAAAGCAACTGTGAGGGGAGAAATAATAAAGAGCATTCATGAATACTCATATACAGCCAGGCTTGGAAAGAAAAAGGGAGAGGAGCAAAGCCGACTGGTGGTAAATGAAGGCATGGCTCCAAGGTCTGGGACTGGTAATAGGTCCCAGATCGGAAGGCGCAAACCTAGCAGAGATTTTTAACGAAAAAGAAAATGATGGAAAGTCTTTTTTCTGCCTGTGGTATCTGTACCACAGAGTTTGTGGACAAGAGGCCATTGGCATTTCCCTGCCCCGTGGTTTTATGATTAATATAATACTTAGTTCTGAAGGGCTGTCAGTCCCACACCTAACACTTCCACAACATTCAGTGCAGAAAGGGGATGTCAAATGCCATCCTCACCCCTGTACTCTGTCCATGTACCAGTCCATACATCATCCTTGTGCATCGTGCTTGCTTTTGTATCCAAACACATTTGAGGTGAATACAACATGCATAGATATTTAGGAGTGTCACAGCATTAAATATGGACTTATTTCTCCCCTTGATCATCTGATCCAGATTCTCTCAAGCCTATTCACATCAAATTTGTATCAGAACTGATCATCAAGCCCTTTGGCAAGTGTCATCTGCCCCAGGCGCTGCAATGTGTAACGTATAAGCACTCATTGTACCGGGAAGAGGAAATAAATTTGATCCTGCCCAGAAATAAAGAGGCTAATTCCATTCAATAATGCTTGACAACTTGCTAATGGTTAAACTACTTCACATATGTGGTAAGATTATGTATTCTGAAATAGATGTATTTATCTTTCTTGATCAGATAACTCATGTTTCCATTGCTGCTAACACTGTAACAGTCTCGGATCTTGTCCAGAGAAATAGGGTCTAGAATATACCTGGATGAGGTCCTGCTGGAGGGTGCTAGGTTTCCAAACACCCGAGTTCGTAGGTTCGCTTTTTGTGGATGGCAAGGTACAGGCTGGTGGCTGTGAGGAGAAACGACTGTTATACACCAGGGTTTTGACCTACTATGGAACTGGAACAAGGCCAAGTTGTGGGTCAGAAGTCTCTGATGTGCCAAAAGCTTTATAATTTAGGTTACCATGCAGGGACCAGGGTTCCCTAGTCTGCCATGTAATGCATATTCATACAGCAAAATAAGGCCCACACCCTAGTACCCTCACAAACACTGGAATTTAATGTACCTATTCAACTGCCTTCCATATGTTCATATTATCAGAGCTGAGAAGACAACAGTTTTCTGGAGAAGCATTAATTAACTAGTAACCCCATTTCTCCTAATTCTTACTGTATGAAACGCAGTGTCCTTTTTCAGTTACTTCACACTCACCCAAAATACAACAGACCGTGACAGAGAGGTCACCAGCTCCTGAGTTTTCCACCATAGCTCCACATGCATCCACCACAACCGGCTGCGAATGCTCGTTTCCTCTGAAGTTACTCTTTGGGTAACAGTCAGTAAAACTTTATGCCGCTACTGAAAAATCATAACTCAAAACTGCTTAAACACCTGCATGAGGCCACTGAGCAATAACAGTCCCATGCATTGAAAGCAAAATTAGGCAAAGCATACTTGGCCCATTAAGAAAACATATTACTTGAAATTACCATGCCTCAGGATGCCTAGATCTTGCTCCTGGTGCTGGCTCCGTAGGAGAGGGCTGCCGGGCGTGTTCAGCACAGGACCTGTATTGACCTGAATTCAGGTGCCTGAGACCACCATCTCTGGCAAAGGCTCCCAGTGGCAGAAATCTAGTAGAGAAAAAGATGGTGAGAAACAGTTACATTCTTGTCCATCAATAGCAGTAAATTGTAATTGATACTTAAAAGTAAGTAAAGCCACCTGAGGAAGGCAGAAAACCTTGAAAATCAGGGGCAGCTGGACCCACCTGGGCTCCTGAGTAGTTTTACGGCTGCAGGCACCTAAGATCATGCATGTGTCCCTCAGCGTGCAGCCAAGAGCAGGGAAACGCTGACAGCCCCATCTCATCTCCCCAGACTACTCCAACTTCTCTGACCTGCTGTGAGCAAACCTGGTCCAGAGCCATGTCTCCAAGAGTGCCCCCCACAGTCATGAGCTGGCATCTGGGGGTGAGGGCAGAGGGGCAGCAGCTTTGGGGGACCCCTCTGGTGGGGTCTGTTACATGCTGTGCCTGCACCGAGGCTAAACAGACACCGTCTGTCTCCAGCTCTATTGATCCAGTGCAAGCACTAAATTCATTTTAAGGATGCTGAAAGCGAGTGAGTAAACTATACGTGACAGATGTTAGTCACGTTGTACTACTTGAAGGTGTTCAGATGCTCCGGTGATGAGGGTGCAAATAAACCCAACGCAGAATAGTGTGAAACAGGCTAAGAAAGGATTTTTTAGTTTTAAAAAGACTATTTTAGCTTGAGGGGTAGTAAATATCATAGTATCCACATAATTGATTTTCCCTCTGGATTTGGCTTTGAAGCATTTGTACAGTTCTTCAGAAATATCGCAACAAGCAATTAGAAGACAAACCAGGAATATCTTTTATGTTGGAAATACCAGGTGAAACTGTCCAGTGATTATTGAGACAGAGACATGCAGAACTCATTAAGACAAGATTACTTGAAAAGCTTATGATGGTGTCGCATGCAAAAGAAAGGAAAAAAATAAACATAAAGAAGCAAAATCCTTAACACCCTTTCTCCACTCCTCTCTATGCACTTTCTAGCACTTCAGTTCACAGGCTCAGTTGCCATCAATTTTAGCTTGTAACGATTCAGCAGTCCAAGATCTCCGTAGCAGTTTAGACCACTGCTGTTCAGCGGGTCGCAGAGCTTTTGGAAACGCCTGCATGTTGTGCTGGGAAGGGGTGTAAGTGCAAAGGGAAGGAAGAATCAGGGAGGAAAGCTGCTTCCAATTTGTCTATCCAAATCTAAGATCTTTTTATGGGGTGTGGGTTATTACTGGCAATATCTTAGTCTTCACCTCTTTGAGAAGTTCTCTGAGTGCTTCTTTTATGCTTTTCATCGTTTTCTTGCTTTTGCACACACGGAGCAAATGCCAGCCCACAGGATACAGGGGATAAGGCAAGATCAAAGGCAATCGTTCAGCCTTCTGCCACCGAATAAAGCAGGGTTGTTTGCCAGTATGGGAAAGTCAGTAGCAAAGTATCTACAGGGTGACAACCAGAACACGATGTGGTTCCTCATGAGCACTTCCCGTGAACGTTAAGATACCTTGCACAAAGCTGATTGATAAGAATTTTCCCTAAGGGAGGTCCCCTGAAATGTTAATGTGGAGTAGATAATTCACGGTCAGTCTGGCCCCTGCTCCCAACTCCTGACTGCCACGAGCAGCCACATCCTGGGTCCTGCTGATGAGAAGAGTTCGGCACCCAAGAAGTTCAGTGCCCTGAAAAAGCAGGGGTTGGCAAGCAGAGTCTGAGGAAAGCAGAGTGGTAGGTTGGAAAGATACTCCAAGCCATAATTTCATCTTTCTGATATAACTGGACAGAGAGCTGGGAGGATGAGAGGATAGTTATAACACTCCTGGCCCCCAGGAGATGCATCACTGGCCAGAAGGAGGAGGTGTGAATGGCTGGGCCACCTTCACTACCATCACCGGTTGAGGACTAGCCTGAGCACACCACTAAGGGCCTCCCTGGTCTTCTGTAGCTGGTCTTTTCTAAAGGTTAGGGACATGGAAACAGGCAAAGGGTGATAGCTGGCTCTAACTTCTCATTCTGGTACTTGGGTGAATCCAGGTGAGGTAAGCACCTAATGCTCAAATGCAGTCGACTCTGCTCGACATCTGTCTTATGTCACCCCTGGGTAAATGCCACCTCTCCTCTTGGGTGCTGCAAGGGAATAGCAGCATCCCCCTCTAGCAGCATGCACAGCCATCCCCAAAACAACCAAACACCAGCTCCCCAAAACAACCCTGGGGTCTTGAATGCCCTTTCACATGTCCTCTTAAATCAGCAAGTAATCTGCTTTCCTGCTAGTCCTGTTTTCTTCTCCTCATTTAGATCATCCTAGTGTAAATCCAGCGTTGAGGCGATCTCACAGTCCAAGTGAAGAGGGAGAAGGACCGATCACTCTGAAGTTTGGGTGTATGAATGGTCGAACCCCTGGATTTGGGGATCTTTGGTTTTTTGGTGTGTTTTGTGGGGTTTTTGCAGGTTGTTCTCAGCTGCCTGTCAGACTGGGCCATGATGAAACCCAACATCTTGCAGAGACATAAAATGGAAAACAGGCAACTCATCAGAAAAGTAGCAGCTGTTTTACACCATCACAAAACAAAATCATCATACACTAAAAACTAGATTTAGCAGTTTAAAAGAGCTGCTAACACAAATTAGCTGGAGACAACAGCGTGGTTTTGTAACTGACAGTGCTTCACTCAAACGCCCTAATTCATGTAAAAAAAAACTTAGCAAACATTAAACGGCTGATGCTTTTGGAAAGGGGAAGAGCATTCAGACTTTCAACGGCTGCTTATGAAGAAAGTGCAGATTTATTACATCATCTTTTTTTCTTTTACGAATTTTAAATAAGCATTGTGTCAAAACTGCCACCTCTTAAATAACAGTGATGCTATAGCCCTTCTGACAGAGGGAGACACCAGCTTTTATTGGCAAGTGATTCGTATTTATTGCAGGCTGAAAGCCAGTAAAAAGGTTGTACAAAATTTAATAGTGAATGAGATGGAATAAGAAGGCCTTGAGCACTTTGGATCATCAAATACTTCAATAAGTGGATATGGCTGTTCATACAACCATAAGTTTGTACACATGGAGGGGATATAAAGACCCAATTGCCGTACGAATGGGCTTTCTGTTGCTTTCTGGAAACTCATATGTGTGTACGATCTGTGCTAGATACAGGTGCAATATAAGCTTCCTTTGGCCCAGCTGTATTTCCCATTGAGAATGAAAATTTCCCTGTGCTGTAGATAGAACTTGCCGATAACCAATACTATTCCTCAGGGTTAGAAATTTGCCTGGCAAGAGATCTGGCTAATCAATTTACTACCAAAGGGTATGTGGCTTGGCCAGAAGTCTGTCATGTTGTAGGCATGAAGGGGTGATTACTTATTGCTTGGGAATAGATTTCATTTGTCCATACAGTTGCTAAAATAAGAATCCAATTTAATTTTTCCACAAAGCAACTTCCCTCGTCTCGCTGAGGTGCTTCCATATCTCTCATGGTTGCAAGACCCTTCATCTGTATGATATGACCCTGCCTGTCTTAGGCTATTCTCCCGCTGTGTCCCATCAAACTTTTGCCTGAGGAAGGAATTTAGGGCAGAATACAGAGCAAAGGAGGAATAAAGTTTAAGCTGAGGTCTGGCTCTTTGTCTGTGCAGGCAGGTTGTGGCCCTGAAGAAGTGTTTTGTCTCCCAGCATATTGCAGGGGTGGAAGCAAAAACAGTGCCCCATACTTGAAGGGTATTTTTGTTTAGATCCTTCTTTTCTAAAGTCTATACATAGATGTAAGAATCTAGTTGCAATCCAAAGTTTGAAGAGTTACAGACTCTTATAGACAGTCTTTGATGGATCTGAAGTTTTCAGCTAAAGAACATCTATGCTCTTGACCTGAGACCTAGATTTCACATTTCAGGAATTAAATGAGCATCGTTTTCTAAAAGACATTAGACCAAGGCTGGGCTATCCAAACAATGGCTTCAGGATTTAAATGAAGACATTGTCATGTCAAGGAGACTTGAAACCTGACATATCTTGTTTCTGTTGAAAAGCCAGACCTAGTTTGTTACACTACACTGTAGTTTGTTATGTGCAGGAGGCAAAGGAAAAGTGGAGGTTGTTCTGGATTTAACATCCCTTTCAGGGTTGTCTGCAGTAACAGGGCGTAAGGCTCAGTGACCCAGATGATCTGGCCTTGTCTTACATTACTTTGTTCCCAATATATCCTAAGACTGTGCCAAAAACCTGCCAAAATATAAGGGAAATATTTGTGACCTCTGCCAAACTGTGAAGCCTCTGGGTCTGAGATACTTCAGAGGTTTTGATTGGACTGAAGGTGTTAAGCCTGAAAAAAGGGGAGTGTGAAAGGAAAGGAGGGCTATTCCCTACCTGCTGCTGCAAAGTTGGGATCTGTGTCGGAGCCCTTGTCCTTCCATGCAGGAATCCTGCTTATCTCAGGAGGGGGTTCAACTTGATTAAACAAATAAAAAAAAAAAGGGGGGTGTGTGGGGGGGTATAAATTGTGATGGGTCAAGGAGAGGAGAGCCTTCTCCCTTGAAAGCGCCATATTCAGCCTCAAGGAATTGGAGTCCTCACCTTTCTCTTGCCGCAAACACTAACATTCAGGTTGTGTGTCACAGATATGTCCCAAAGTGGGGTCTTCTAGGAGCTGGGCAGCCACTAAAGCCACCCAGACACGCCACTGCTGCAGCCCCATGGGGATGAACAGAGCGGGAAGGAAGGCGCAGAGCCAGAGGAGAGATTGACTGATCTTGTTTCAGATCAGATGGATGGCTCTAAATGACCTGTAAAGACACTCCCCGAGCCCTGAGCTACAACATTAAGAGCCAAGACACCACTAGCACTTCTGAAGTAGTTATTAGTGACTGAAGTAGCACTTGTCAACTGCGACTTCAGTTTCAAGTAATAGTTTAACAGCATCAACTTCAGGAAAGGTTATATCGCAGTGTGTCTGGTGTGCTGCTGACACTTAAAGGAAATAATTGGTAGACTTAGAGCAGGGGCAGACGCCAGTGATGGAACAGGAGAGGAGGTTGGATACTCAAAACAAAACTTCAACAATAGTGTGTGAAACAAGAGCCAGGAATCCATCCTAAGCCCTGGCATAAAAAGCATGAGGAAGCTGTAACCCAACCTGCAGAAAGCGCTCTGTGCTCCCCACCGCGAGCTGTGCTGCTGTGACATTTAACGAGTCATCTACAGTTGCAGTTTGCAGCCCTGTCCTAACAGGAGGACAAAAACATGTTACCCCTTGCAACTCTTGGCCGGCTTTTCGGAAAGCACATGTAATACAATCTCCAGCTGATTTTTGGCTTCAGGACAGCAAAGCCTAAGAGAAAGTGCATGTGTGTGTATGCGTGTGTGCCGTAGAGAAGACAGGAAATCGTCTGGAATGAAGTGCACAGTCTCACTTTACCTGTAGTTTGGCTGTGTGACACTAAAATAGAAGAATTAGCATGCAGATCCAGCAGTCCCTTGGCTGTCATCACCTTCCAATTAGCTGCATTTGATTTCGATGGGTGCTGATGGATTGTGTCAGCAGGTGAGGTAGGATGGCTGAAAGGTGCTTTGGCAGCCACGGGCAGGAGAGGGCTGCCCGTGTGCATGTTTTCCCCCTGTGCTGGTTGCTGGAATGACGCTGGCCTGCCAAAATAAAAGCGCGCTGTTAGTCACTGGCCAGAGGAGCTGATTCTGATCTTGGTGAGCCTACCTTTCTGCAAACACTGGCTTAACAGAGCAGCTGAAGTCATGTGGGTTGATCCACCCATTATCAAGGTCAAAGTGTGGGTGTCTCAAACACATGGTTTGCAGCAGTGTTTCTGGTTGCTGTCCCAACCTATTCCTCTACTGTCATTTCAAAACCCTTTTCTAATTTGTATTATTTATTACCAGCATTGCACGAAGCATCTTACAATCCCCTTCACAGAGGTCAGAATGCTGCTGCGCTCGGTACTGTAGAAATGTAGAGTCTTGTTCTTGTCCCGGGAAATGCACAGGGAAACCAAGGGAAGAGAAACTGGCAAAAGAGCAGAAGAAAATAGCGTGGTAACCTCCATCAGTGTCAAATACAGCTGCATCCAGGGACGAGGAGGTCTGCAAACATGCTGCTTGCTCTCATAAGCAGTCAGTGTGTATGTTCCAGCCAGCCAGCGTGAGAGGGTGAAGGGGGCTCTGGCTCCTTGGCTGCCCATAAGACCTGCTCCTGACTGTGACCAGCAGTGTTTCAGCTGACCAACCTAAAGTGGCAGTGTGTGAGTGAGGCAGAAGGGTGTCTTCAAAATGAAGAGTAGCTTGTATTTGTTGAAACAGAAAAACGGCCATGGAAAAAGATATTCCTTCCAGGGGAAGGAAGCCAAGACAGCAACAACTTGGTCACACCAATAAGGTCGAGAAATTACATTTACAGAGCAATTTTGAAAAACAGGTATGTGATCCAATTTGTCCAGAAAAAAGACTGTTTCCACAGAAAAAAATGCAACTCATTCTAAGCCTCTGTAAGAATTTCAGTTGTGTGGAGGACCAGGAAAATCATCATCTTTCCTGTTTGTTATGAATAAAACCCAGAAATACATAGACACAGTCTGTATGTGATACATTAGAGGGAAGTGAGCAAGTTGAAGAAATTGCTTACATTAGAAGTCTTAGTAATGGTAGGTGTGGGCCCCAGGTCATGACAGAAAACAGGAGAGAGAAAGAGACAGGGTTTTGTGGAGTGGAAATTAGAAATTCATGGTCAGCTTGAGTTGATGGCTCACCATGAGTGAGTAAATGTCAAAGGCATTGCCTGAAATTTTACTTTTGGACAAAAGAAAACAAGTCTGGAGTAGGCTTGTGAGTCATTGTCATAGCAGTGATACTTGAGTTTGTATATGCAGATAAGATTGCCTAGAGAAAGGTATGGGAGCAGAAGAGGAAGAGACTATGGATAGGTATCTGTGAAGTCAACACAAAGTTGGAGGGTGGAGAAATGATGAGGAGCCTTCGGTCAACAAGAGCAGCATCAATAGAGGACTGAGTCACAGATGCTTAGAAGAGCACATTCCAGAAACTAAGCGATAATTCTGAAAATTGCTGATGGGTCAAGAGGCTGGTGCTGGCATCCTGCTGTCAAGTTTGCCCAAGAAATACAGAAAGGTTTTGTTGAGAGCTATTTCAGTGGGATGTAAAGCTGGGTACATCTGACAGAGAAAGTGGAGAAAAAACATTGAGCAAGCCAGATAGGAAAGGTAGACGGGTTTCCAGACAGGCAGAGACAAAGAGTAATGCTTACAAATGGAAGGAATAAACAATTGTATTATGAGAGCTGGAGAACAAAAAACAGTGAAAGGTTCAGGACTATGAGAAAGAAAATGTGAGGAGAAACTGAAGATCAAGGGATGAAATTAGGCTTCTGTGTTATAAGTGTAAGAAAGGAAGAAAAATGTTTCTGACTGACAGGAGAGGGAGGAAGAAGGGAAAAACAACCCAATTCAATTTTCTCTTCAGTGAAATCAGCAAGAGCCTGTTCACTACTATAAACCAAAACAAACAGGGGAAAGTTGAGGAAGAAGTCAAAAATGCAGTTGGAAGATGATGTAGGGGATGGAGACCAGGGACTGGAGGAGAGAAAGAGAGCAGGCCTCGTCGGGAGAGAGGAGGCAAATGGCTCTGATGTGGAGGAGAAAGTAAAACTGCAGTGGGCTTGATAACTGCATCAATGGCAGGCCAGGATGGAAAAACCCTGATGAGGATCCAGGGAGTAGAATAGATTGCAGCTCCAGCTTGACCTGCAAAAAGGTCATTGAATCTTTTCTAAAAGCAAGGAACAATGAGAGACAGATTTAAGCTACTGTTAATAACAACGTACTGCTTACCTGTAACAACAATGCTGGTGACACGCTGAGCTAAACATCATCTGTTTCTGCTGGCTTTGATTACCTGAAAAGAGAGGATGCCAAAGAAGCTTAAAAGATCACTGTCACCTTTGGCACCTACCCCAAATCAGGTCTGCAAATCTACCCTGTGTCTCACTCAGATTGAGAGCTTCTGTCCTTGAAATGTTAAACTCATTATCTGGTAGGTGTGGACAGTCTTGTGTCTCACAGAGCCAGGAAGAAATTTGACATGAGTATGTCACGGGGAGGCAGGGGGAAACAACTCCTGAGAAACGTTGAGAGCGCGTGTATTTTTGGCAGAGGATACCAGCCAGACATGTCAGCTGATAGCATCCATAGAGCTGGAAGACTGAAAATGCATTACAACAAACAGAGATTTCACAACCAAAAGCAGCGCACTGACATTTATATTAGCTCCATTTGACACGACCTGATGGGCTGGAGTGAAACCCATCACAACCTCCACCCAATTCTGCCCCATCCTTCCAGTACCTGTGCCGTGCGCCTTTCTCACCGTGCTGGGGAAGAAGGAGATCGTAGACATCTGCTGCTCTTGGCTGCAGAAAGACCGGTTCCTGGGCCACATGCTCAGCTAAGGAGCAGAGGCGTTGCTGTTACCTTGTCCTGATTGAGGGCAATCTTGTGATGGACCACAGCTGTCGAGGAAAGTCAGGAGGGGCTTGGCAGGCTCCATCTAGAGGAGAAACAGCAGGGTCAGGGAAGGTTCCCCTTTCTAGGCTACTCTGCACTGTGACAGTGAACCAGTGGCTTGACTTCAGTGGAGATACCCTGATTTACCTGACGGTCGTAGGGAACGGAACCCAGCCCAATAAATTATATGGGTTTTATGGGGTTTGTGTAAGAGAGAAAGGGAAGTGCAGGCCCTCAGTCCCTAGGGCTACTTTGGGGACTGACTGTCAAGGTGTGTTTTTTATTGTGTGTACTGCTTGTCTGATGATAGGAACTAAATTGAGAAGAGGCTCATTTCTCACAGGCCACTGAGCAACCAGAATGTGCTAACTGTCATACGTAGGAAGCACTCAGGTGTCGGGATTGTCAAGAGAGAAAGTGCAGCGCTTTTTATTAACTGCAAGAGCAATCAGCTCTGTCTGGGTCTGCTCAGTCTTGTGGAAACACATAGTTCACACTGGGCAATGCTCAGAGGCTTAACACAGGTATCAACACTGTGCCTCTGGTAATAACTTCACATTAGAGCTGTTGCATTACGGACTGTTGCATAGTCACGATTCTACTTGTGGTGCTTGGTAGCCTGATCTCTTGAAGACCTTTGTGAAGTCTGAATAGGTCTAATATTGCACGATTCGATAGCATATTTAAGCTGTATTTTGTCTTGCCCTCTGAGGTCTTGCGAAGGCTGTGTGCACCCCGGTGGTGTGCCCTGCTTAGAGGTTGGGTGTGCTGGTTTAGGCTCAGACCTGAGCAAATGTGGCTGCTTCAGGGTTTAGGATGTAGGCTGGCAGCGTGGTGCATGGCAGAGGGACCCTAAAAAGCAAGGGGGTGATGAAGATAAGTTCCAGACACTAGTAGCCTCTTCCTCAAGTTAAGGTCAGTTCCTCTGAGTCCTTCCCTGAAGGCTAGGAAAATAAACCCAAATTTGGAGGAGTTAAATTTGATTTTTATTTGAATTTGATTAACTTGTTTGAAACTAAATTTGGGTTAAATTCAACCACAATTAAAGAAATTAATAAATCACGCTTTCAAAAACTGGTTCTAGCAGCAGCAATGTTGCCTTTTGCTGGTGGTAAAAAGGCCAAAGATAGCCCATGTTTCATTTGCTTTCTGGCACTCTGTCACCACTGGACTCTGAGGGGAGCTCAGGGGCTTTCTTTTCTCAGCTGGGCGATCTCCGAACACCATGACTCAAAGCCAAGATCACAAGTAGATCCCTGCAGCATGCATAGGAAAGAGACAAAATACCCCTGGAACCCCTAAATTGCCTCCTCACTGCCTAGAGGTTATCAGAAATGGCACAAAAGGTTCAATCTCTGTCAAGGAAACAGGTTCATAGATGAGAGCTGCAATGACAGAAGCACCAGTGGGGGGAAATCTCTAACCTGTTGCCTCAACTAGGAGTTTCCTGCCTGAAGTGATTGGTCTATTGCATTTCCCTAACATAAAATCAGCACACTATTAAATATATATGTGTGGGCAAAGTTCCAACCTGTTTACTTCACCGCTTTACCCAGGGAAAGCCCTGAGAACAACATTAAAGCAGGAGGCCAGCTGGGCCACCAGCAATGTTCACGGCTGGCTGCAGCGCAGCGCACGGTTGCAAACACGGGAAGCAGCATGCTACATCACAAAAAGAAAAATGAAATCCAGGAGGCACACTGGGCACTGCGGTAGCTGAGTCTCTCCCTTTTCACGTGGTCAGGGATGCTGAACGCCCCTCTCTGATTACTCCAGAATGAAATGTTGCCTTGTATGAAACGCGGAGCCTCGGAGCCGTGCGTGCGATTCCCCCGTTTATTGGGACGGGCTACACGTTTTGAGGACAAGCGAAGTGACACATCCTGTCTTCAGAGAAGGGTCGGTCAGCTGTACAGCTGTTTGTGCCCTTAGCAGGTGCTTCAGTGTCAAAGGTATTGAAGCTGGTTATTTTCAGCGCTGTGCCAAGTGCCGTACAGACTTGTTCCTCCCCTACCCCCATTCTAATTAAATTTATAGGCAGCGACTATGAGCTGGGCTAAGAGCTGAGCTGTCAAGTTAAGTGAGAAGCACCAGCAGCGCAAAACCCTCCAGCTGGAAAGATGGAGTTTCTGATGGTGGCTGTACTTTCTGGAAATTATCTCTCCAGTCTCATCTCTCATATGTTTCACGGTATATCTCATCTTTCTCTCTGTCTCACTTACCCAGGTGCACACACGCACAGCAGCATGTGCCCACTCTGTGAGTTATGTGCTATAGTGCCTTGCTTTGGTGGATTGCCTCTGTCTGTACTGGAATATATGTAATGTAGCTGAGGGCTCTATCCTTCTCAGCTACATCAGTGCAACACAGACTTCTCCAGCAGTGAATATGGCTCGGATGATTTAACCCTAGTTGCAGGCTGTTCTGATTTTCAATGGAGTTGGGGAGAACAGCACGTTTTGCAGCTCTCAACTGATGTTGCTATGACTGCATGGTGCAAAGTTGTCCCAAGGTTTGCACCTCGTCCACCACCAGAACGCTTGTAAGAACAGTGCTATGGGTAGGCCCCTGATAAATTGGGTCAGTTTAGTCACCGGTCCAAGACTGATTTCCCTCGCAAGGCACAAAAATTACATCTTACCATGGTTTGCAGTGAACATTTTCTTGTAGCTTTCAGCTTTACATTAGACTGTCCCTCCAGGCTTCAGTATCTCAAAGGACCTCTCTAAAGACTGGCTGAGTAGTGCCTCCAGAGACAGCAGCACCTCAAGGGATGAGGTATCCCAAGGACCTACCTACAGAATATTCTTTTTCCCCTCTTGAATTGTCCTTCAGGGATTCATCTGGACTGCCCCTGCCTTAGACTGGGAGACATGATAAGATCACAGCCAGCACTAAAGTGGCAGCACGCCAAACAAATACATTCTCTACAGCCCGTCCGAGGATCATGTTTGCAAAACAACTTCACTCGACAGTGTGTTGTTGCCGCTGTGGAGGGCATTGCCTGGTTTCTGTGTGGCACTGCAGAGCACCCGTCCAGTTCATTTCCCTCTGGCCAGATTGAAGGAGGATAACGGTTCTGATAAAGCTATCTCATCCAGAGGCTGCTCGCGATATCGGGGGAAGGGGGCTTTGGTGGAGGCTTGCAGTGTGTTCCTGTACACATTCCAGTTGGCTTTGAAGCAAGTTAAACAAACTAGAGGATGATGTGGTTCTGACTTCTACATCTCCTGGATGAGACACTGCATTGCAAAGCCCAAACCTGATCCCCAGAGTTTTCAGAAGAAAAACTCCCTCAACCATCTCACTACCACTGTGACTCCTAAGACAGTTTTCCAAAACTGCAGACAATCAGACAAGGATGAGGGGAAGTACATACAGGCACTGAAGGATAAAAAGCTTCTTTTCTGCAGAGCAGTGAACCTGCAAGAGGTGCTGACTGTCCACAAAAGATGGGGATGCTGAGGGAAGATGGGAGTTCTTTCGAAGTCAGGCGTCAGGTTGTCCCTGTTATTATTTACTCTGCTTTTGGAAAAGAAAAAAAAATGAAAGAAAAAAGAAACTTGCATGACTGGCAATGTTAGAAAATCGTTTCTCGTGCCAGCGCAGAGATGCAAGTCCATGTGATGCATTGGTACCCTCTTCAAGTAAAATCGAAATGCTGGAGATCAGAGGCAGTTCAAGTCTCCTTGTGACTAAGGTTTAAGATGCTCTGAGACACAATCTGGACAATTTGTCATCCCTTTCCCCCCCACAGAGAGGATAATTAACACTGTAAAATGCAGTAGACTCCATGTACCCCTTTCTGATGTCAGGGGCCCGTTTTTAAGGTCAATGATTGAAATGCTCTGATGGTGTCAGCTGAGCTTTTGCGGCTGTTGCTAGGATCTTACTCACCAAGGACTCTTAAGACGATGTATGTTCATTAGTTTACAAGAAGCTATAATTACCCATCCAAACTGCACCACGTTTCATTTGCTACTAACCTTCTGATTCACCTAGGTAGGTGGCGATGAGTGCATTTGCTAACCGTTGATTACCAAATTAGTTGCACGATAAACCTTTTTCAACATACCTTTTAGGAAAAAAGGTAAAATGAATAATGAATTGATCTTTTCTTTCAACATGCTGTAATTTTTATTAATTTAACTTGAGTCAATTTATGGGGGGGGTGGAAGGGGAAGAAAAGAGAGGAAGAGAGCTTGTATTTCTTTGAACTGATATTGCAAAAGAGGCAAAGAACGGGAAAATTTCTGAATGTAGTTATATTTTAAAATCCACATTAATTATAAATCCATTCATTCATTGTAAAGGCAGGGGCTGCAGCCTGGTTGGGGGAGGGAATAGGGGGTCATGTATAAATTGTCTCCCAAGGACCCCACTGAAATTTCCATAGCATTCACCATATGACACTGATGTGTGAAAATTGACATGAAGATTTGAAAATTGGGACCGAGGGAGACCAAGCATAAAATAACTTCAATTTTGCGCTCTCTCTGTCTCTCGGAGGAATAGTGCAGTGGACTGACCAACACAACACAAACAAGCGAAGGGGATAGAAAAAAATATTCAGGGAGAAGGATAGGAGTTATTAAAGAGAAAACACACTCCTCACTCACAGAGAGAAAGGATGATCAATGGATTTAGTCACAGAGAAATTCAAGCAGAAAATTGCTGCTGTTTTTTATCTGAGAGGCAGAAAGTTTAACCAAACCAGAATTCTCTCAACTCACTCCAAGGCAAACAGGGAAGAAAACCACTGTGTTTTGAAACAGTGGGAGAATTGTGTGCCCGTGTATAAATTTTTGCACGTGAGTTTACAATGTTATGATGCCAAATGAATTGTAAGGTAGAGTTCTCACCTTCAGAAGTCCCCAGTGTGGAAGGTTTTATTCTAGCTCTTTTCTTTCCGTGGAACCCCAGACTCTGTACACCATTCTCAGGGGGAAGACTTACTTTCCAGCTACCTGTTTCCCATATCCAAAAGTCATACAGCTGAGTGGCCGTAACTATGAGGAAGCTGTCAGCTTGCTGTTTGTAATCTGCCATGAGTTTTGAAATCCTCCCAAAATTTGAAAGCCAACCTCTTGTACTGTGAATGGCTCTCAGGACGTAGACAGATGGAGCCACCAGACTCAGCTGTTAAAAGGGAAGTTCTGTTCCTTCTTCAAAGTGAGGGTAAAACCCTAAAATCAGTAAAAATTTATCAGGAAAAGAGCAAACCAATCAAAATTAAAAGTTTACGGTCTGTCTCCTGTAACCTAAGTCTGTAGGGGTTGGACAGATTGGCACTATTTTTAAATGCTGTATGAATTTTCTCAGTTGCTGTTCTTTGGGATGATTTTATGACTCTGCATTTGCCTCTTTAGAACTATGTTTTGATATTCTGGAGCCTCTTGCTAACACTTGTCTGCATCCATAAAATAAGCCCAGCTTGGGACTGGCCTTTACACCTTTCAATAAACAGATCATTATGCAAAGGCAGGAGGTATCAAAGCATCACCGAGCTGTGGAAATAACGGCAAAGTTCATCTCCTGTAGCATAACTGCTGTTCAGGAAACAGATATCCATAATTTTCTTAACACTGGTTAGGTGTTCAGTAGTTCACATCCTTGGTATTTTGGTCAAAATGCCTACTGGAGTTGGAAATTCACTTTAGGCTCTCAGCAGGACCAGCCAACTCTGCTGCTCTGTGATGCAGACAGATACTCTACCTGTAAACCCATGGGGGTTTTTCAAAACTGCACCTGCTATATAACCTTGGAATTGTTATAAATTCCTCATCTGATCTGCTCAGGATAGACAACACTCACCATCATCAGAAGCGTTGAACAGCAGTCCTGTTGCTAGTGCTGTTATTCCCTTTTTGGATCACAATTGTTTGCTGATCTCTGTTTCCCCAGACCGCTGCAAGACAATGGAAACGTGGGTCTATACATATCTGCTTCCTATGTATAGCGATAGAGATGGCGATGAGATAGAGACACAGACAGTAGTTTTAGCTTTAGAACTAATTGCTCTCTAGTTGCTGTAAGTCCTGAGGTCACGCTCAGGCCGAGAAGATGCACTGTACACTCCTGAACACTGCTGTCTCACCAGACTATTTTTCCCAGGCTTACTTACTTTATTTTATTTAGCTTTGTGGCACATGAGGTTCCTTGTGCTTGCTGATATGATGATCTACAAGTCCAGCGTTCACATGCTGTGGATCTCATTTGTTACAAAGTGAAGTATATAATAATGAAAAATAGCTACAGCTATTCCTTCTCTCTCCAGGGTATCTCAGCACCCTTATGGATGACCGCACACATAGTCAGCACCACAGAAACAAATGGAGGGGAGATGGCAGTGCGCTGTTCAAAGCCAGAGGACCGAGTGCCTTTGGTCTAGAAGCACACTTGATCCATAGCTTCTGTTGTAGGAATATTACAGAGGGCACTGAAAAAAATACATTGATGTTTTTTGAAACACCACGACTAGATGTGGAGCAGATGGGCCTCGTAGAGCAGGCAGAAAGGAGAACTCGCTATTACAACAGCCTGTAGGAAACATTTGTCAATAAACACCTTGAGGATTTTCGATAGCGTCCAAAGGAAAATGCCCCGCGACTCACGAACTGACACAAGAGCTGCCCATCACTGACTCTTAATGCTCTGCTGAGCATGAAAACAACAGCATGGAAGCAGTTTGAAAGGGCCTTGCAGGTAATTTCACTGGGTAACAAGGAGTGCCAGGTTTATTGTATTTACTGGCACTGGGGACAACGGAGTTAGTTTAAATTAAATGCTGGGATTTTTAGGGTAGCTGCTGTGTTTCACATGCTGACCGTTTTTGTAAATTTTGTACTTGGGCTCATCTGATATAGTTACATAAAATAACGGTTTGAGTTGCACTCAAAATATGGGTTTGAACTTCCTTCTACAGTTAGGAAAATGAGGAAGTTACGTTTAAAAACAAACAAAAAAAAAGACATTTGAAATTGTCCTGATGATCACCTGATTTTAGTAGCTGACACTTGAAGGAATATTATGAGAAAACTACAAGAATTCACAACACTAGAACAAGAATGATGATATTAAGAAGGGTTTAATATTATGTAAACAGAAAAGAGAATGCAAGGCCACAGCATCTAACGATTTCATTGCTTTCTTTTACCAGCCTGTTGCCACACGCTGGCCATGAGCCAGCACTGCCTTGAAATACAGCCCTGTAACGTGTGTGCGTCAGAAGCTGCCTTTCATTTAAATACTTCAATCTATTTGTACTGTGTCTGAACACGACTAGGTTGATGCCATCTCCCTTTTAATGAACTCACGTTGTCAAGATACTTCTAGTTTACAAAACTGAGAGATCAGAATTTGGCCCAATACTTTCATTAGTGCATTTAAATGACTCAAGAAATCATTCTAAGAATTAATTCTTATTTTTAACAATAAAATGGATTCTTAATCATGTTTAGATTTCAAATAATGATTAAAGTACTTGAATTTCTCACCTTAGATCTTTCTTGGTTTGTGTATGATCTTTACAGTCTTTTTCCTCTAAAAGGCCCACTCATTCCAATAAAGAGGTGATTTAAAAAAGAATGTCTTTATTTATACATAATCATTGTACAGATTGCATCAAATGCTTTAGAACATACATATAAAACACTCCTGGCTGGTTTCATGCAGTTGGGAGATAGTCGTCTCCCTGTGAAGTTTGAGATGAAATATTCAAATATAAAGAAAATAAAAAGGATAACACGTACCTTAAAAAGGTCTTCAGAAACCTGCTGGGAAGAGTTTGAGGAGGAAAGATAGGAATGATATACCACCATTTTTGAGAAAGGATAGAAGAATCACCTCAATTACTACCATGGAGAAGTGTTTTCAAGGTTACTTTCAACTCCAGAGCAATAGTAACAAATAGTTTGCAAGCTATCCTGAAGATTTTAACTAGAAATATGATATTCACAGAAGCAAAAAAGACAGTTATAGGCCATCGGGTGCAGCATAATTGGCACTCAGCCCCAGCCACAGAGGTTGAAACGACATCCAAGCTTTCTCTGAGTTTGACACAGGGCATATATTGAAGTTGGAGGCAGTTTAGTGAAAGCTCATTTTCTTGGACTATATGTTTCTGTCAAAATGCAAGCGCGTCACAAACAGCTTCAGAAGTAAAAATGGAAGAATAAAGTTCCCATGGTTCTGAAATGTTCACTTTTAACATTTGGAAATAGAGTAACTTGATGTTTGTGCTTAGTTTTTATATATGTATGTTTTAAATAGTTCATATATATGTTAAAAACATAGGTTTATATATATAGTGGGAGATTTATATATATATGTAGGATTATTCCTTTATTGGAATATTTCTTTTAATGTAAAATTATTTTAAAATCTAAAAAGAAAAATAAAACACTACTTGAAGAATTGATGATCTTAAACTTCCAATATCTCAGAAGGGAAAGCAGATTAACCGCAAATTATTTTCCCAAGTGCTGATCTGCAAGATTAATCAGACTTTTGCATTTGGAAGCAGAAAGTGAAGGAAGAAAATATCTGACATGGGTAAAATCAACAGTTTATGGAAGAAACAACCTTTCTTGGTTTGTAGGCATCACATTTTTTACAGACAGACAAGGCTTCTTAAGGACATTCTTGATATCTTAATACCTCAATCTTGTTCAGTGTCATTTCTGAATGAGACCATTGTTGAGGCAACAGTGAGTTGCATAGCTCCATCAACCTTCTTTAATTTGCTTGGAGATTATGGGAAAACCTCTATAAATCAGTTTTATGACCTCATGAAAAACTTACAGTTGTATGGCATCACTTGCATGAATTATGAGATAGCCACAAAAGGGACCAAAGATGTCAAGGGCATGTACCCTGGGACATCATAGCATTGCATTTCTCAAATCTACAGTCGGTAGAAATACCAAAGGCAGACATGGAAGCTAAACTTCTCGGTGTCTCCTAAACATGAGACAGTGATTTGGAAAGGCTGGGAAGGAGTTTTTAAAATAGGCTTGATGAGGGCCATTAGTCTGAAGATGTAGCAATTTAATTCTTTGTTAGCATTATAAAAAAAAGCAGAATGTACACAGAAAAAAATATATATACTTAGTGAAAAAAGAGTACAGGTCAAATGCTTCTATTCTTTTTAAACCAACTTTTTTTTTTTTAATTTACATGTCTTTTGCTAGGAGACTTCATACAGCTGCAGTGGCAGCCACATATTTGGTACTTTTGCAAAACAGACCTCCAGTTGCTCTTTCCTGGAATTCCTTCTGCGTCAACCTTACATCTCAAAGTTTTGCTCGTGTTTGTCAAAACCTAATCCAGGCATTACTGAACTTTGCAATGTTTCATGGTACCGCAAACCTAAAGCAAAGCCAGAATTTTGTGAATTTACATGATAGCCTTAAAGACAAGCACCAGGATATCAGGGTTTTGGTGAGTTAGGGATGGAGGTAGCCACACATATCCTGACTATTAGTTATGTGGTTCCATCAACACTGAAACACTTCATAACATCAAACTGATTTTCCCAATATTTCTTTTTTGAGGGAAACTGGAGGAAAGATTGTGACTGTGCTGAAGAACCCATGCCAACTTATTTGAGGGGACATAACAATATTTGGATTTACAATTCAATTTTCTATCATATAACAGAGAATTATTAAAAGGAAAAAAAATACCCCAAGCAAAATATTCTGGTTTTGTCAAAACATTTTTTTTTCTTTTATTGACACCAAACTAATCTTATTATGTTTCCTGGCATGAGTACAGAATATTTCCACTGTCACTCCTGTTCAGAAGGGAGCCAGGCTCCCAAATATCAACCTCCCTATGCTGAATAAAATGTTTATCCTCCACCAATGGCAGTACTGCTCAGCACAGGCAGCCCCCACATAACCCTGCTGTGTGTTCCTGTTCCCAGAACAGAATAGGCAGAAGGTCCCAGTCTCAGCCTGAGGGAGCCTCAGCCAGACCCATGTCCCCCCACCTCCCTCCACAGTCTAGTGTGCTGGGCCCCGTGTTATAATTTAAACGAGCCTGTTTTTGCTATTTTATCAGGTCTCGGTGTCTCTGTGGCACAGAGAGGTGAGACAGATAGATAGACTTTCCGCCTTCCTCCCCGCCTGAGATCTGGCTCAGCTTGCTTTTTTCACTAATCCTCTCACTCAGGCCCTGCTGTTTGAGTTTCTTGTCTTTTTTTTTTTTTTCCCCTGCCATTATTCCAGGTGGTTACCCATCCCATTTCACTTACCCCAGAGTGTCACCAGGCTGCTGCCAAAAGCTCTTCAGTTTTCTCTCCTGTTGTGTTCACTCTTTCTCTTTTTTAACTTTTAATCTCAGCCCCAGGTGAGGTGTGCTGAACAGTCATGATGAAGCTTTCAGGATGTTAGAAAGTAAACTGCTGGAAGAGGTCAGCAAGAGCAGAAACCAATAAAGCACAAGAAGGAAGTTTGATACGTACGAACAAAGCAATTGGTAATGATGTGAAATAGTTGGGTCAAACGAGGGCTGTGCACAAATGAAAAGATTCACCTCCAAACACCTGAAAAGTTTACCTAACCTGCTTTTCCTTGACAGGAACTAGTCTGCTGCCACAATCCACCACTAACAGCTTTACACCCTGCTTTATTTGCACATCTCCAGACACACATGAGCATCTGGCCATCAGCAGCGGGGTGGATTCTTGTTTTTCAAAAGAAACTCCTTAAATCCTATAAAACTTCTTCCTTTTCTCTTCCATTCATTGTTGCTTATTACCTGAAAGGTGTGATTTAAGACTAAGTTTCCAATATCCTCTCTTAGCACCAGCAAAGCCATTAAATTCAAAGGGATGGCCTCTGCTGCATGGATTCTTCAACGTAAAGGTGACCTCGTTGAGCTCCTACTTAGTCAGAGAGCAAACAGATACTGCAGACACTCATTAGGGTGGGCTAAATTCCCAATTTCCCAAGCAGGGGAGGGTTGCTTACAAAAGGAAAACAATTTTTTTTAGATGGATTTCACTTCTGTTTCCCCTCAAACTTATCCAGAAAAAAAAAAAAAAAAAAAAAAAAAAAGAAGGAAAAAAGGAAAACAAAACAAAAGAAGTATTTACTATCAGTTCAGATTAACCCATTTTCATGCTTAGCACAGGTTAAGGATTTTTTAAAACAGATCATGAAAACCAAGAGCAATAGTGAGACATTTTGGGCACAGTATATTAGCAACTGTCCCCTCTCCTGTCCTCCACTTGCAAGGTGTTGGTAGTGCAGAACAGGATATATATGCCCTCCTTTTCCACTTGGAAGCCAATGCCCTCCTCTGGCTCTGGTCTTAGTACAGCTCCAGGGCATATGGGGCAAATATTTTCATGAAATTTCCTTAAAAACTAGACAACTCCCTGCCTGTCCCTGCTGTCTCAGTGTCATCGCTGACCTCCTCTAAAGAAATTCTGATATTTCCAAAATGGCTGTGGTAAATTGACCTGAAGGGAACAAAATTCCTAGAGCCTCGCTCAGATGGCCAATTCGACACGACTTTTCCCTTCTCTGGGAAGGCAGCCAGCCTGCCAGCTGCAGCCCGGGCCACCCCTTGGTGGACCTGGAGGGCACTTTCCTAGACCTCAATGAGGGCAGCTTTTATTAAAAGGAGAATTAAAATATTAATAGGAAAATAATTTTTTTTTCCTAATGACAAAGAACTCAATTTTTTCATACTTGGAAGCAGTTATATACCCAGCCATGCCAATCTCAATATTATCTCAGATGGGTACTTGTTCCCTGGAGGCCCTTAGGGGAACGACCTTATGTCCCTCTACCTTTGATAAAGCACTGCCTGCATGCATATAAATCAATTAACATCATCAGTTTATGCTAATTTTGAATTTAGATGGCATGCTGGAAATAAACAGGGGTGTTTATGCCTGTCTAGAAAACACAGTGACAAGCTTCCCTCCTCCCCGCTGTACACACACCAATACACTCACACCGGTGCTCACACACATCAGGATCCGGCGAGCCCCTGCCCTGTAAGGAGCCTTCATTTAGCTGCCTGTGCTCTCTTTGTTTTCTAGGGGGATTTGGACAAGCAGAGCAGCCAAAGCAACACAGTGCAACGTATAAACATCCCTTGTCAGCCATTTGCTCTCTGTTTCGCTACTGTCTCATTCGCATTCCTGGTTTTGCTGTTCTGGTGTCGCTCTCTTTAATTTAGGATACTTGGACAGTCGTGGAGTTCCCAGACTGGCGTGGAAAAGACATTTAGAAGTGGAAAGGATTTCTCTATTAATGATGAAAATTTCCTTGCATCATAGGCCAACTATCCACAAGAAATAGCACATTGCAGCCCCCACCCCACCCCACCGGAGAGCAGGACTTACTGCAGGAATAGGCAAGAGCCATGCCGATGCATCGGGTCCGTTCCACATTGGGGAATGCAGCTGTGAACACATCAAGGAGGGAGATGAAGCCGCAAGTCACAGAGGAAGATCGAAGGAGCCCCAGCAGCCTTTGTGATCAGACCGAGTGAAATTCTCCTTCCTGACCTCTTCCCTGGCAATCAGGCGAATGGCTCATACGCGGCCAAGGCACAGCGAGCAGACACCCAAGGAGCTGCAAGGCCCTACGGGCTCATCAGCAGAAGCTCCCTGTGTTTCATCCTGGAGGACTTCCCCTGGCCCAGGCTCCGTGTGTGTCTGGCATGAGCCGGACAATGAGTATGAGGGTGTTATGGGGAGAACAGACCATTTCAGTATATGACACGTTTTAGTGTAAGACATGCGGAACTGAGTGCTGAGAAGCTATTCTCTGCCACTGACATATCTTCATGATAAACATATTCATGCACTAGAGATAATTTTTATCTCTGATTAAAGCTGTAAGCAGGCACAACTCTTTCCCAGTTGACAGCTCTGGGCAAGGAATGGATGTGGCAGAATTGTCTAAAATACAAGTCAAGTTAATTTCCTTGGATCCTGCAATTCTCATCAACATGGGCATTTTCTGACGATTTGATTTACTTACCAGCAGTGCCCAGCCTTCTATGCCAAGGCAAAGAAAAACAGAGGACATATGCTGAAAAATTTGTAACATGGTCCCCTAATCAAGTGCTGGCTCCATCCTGTATCCTGTTATAAATTGTAATCTACATTGTGTCTACTGTACACATGTCATTATTCTTTCCTCTGATATCTCAGGCAGCTCGGCCTGATTGCATTTAAATACTTCTTTTAAGTCATTATTTGTTCGCCCCTTATTTATACGTTGCTTGGCTTGGTGGTTATCTCCTTTTCCTATTAGCAGAGGGACCCAAGGTTACTTTTATTCTCCATATCCGAGGAGCCAATTAGCTTCCAGCATCGCCCAATGCCATCCCAATAAATAGAGGCTGCTTTAGCCATATTTCCTTCCACAGGGAGACTGGGATGTTCAGCCAATTCTGACTCCACTCTTAGCACTACTTCATGGTTGAGATATTCAGAGGATGTTCTCAGCTGAAGCACTGACCGCTTGCCTGATTACTGTGTGCTGCTTTCCTTGTCGCTTTTCTATTATGCTCAGAGTATCTGTGTATCCCTTTCACTCCCAGCCCAAAGAGACCCCATTTCTGAGCAATATTAGGATGAGAATATCTCTTGTTGGAGGGGGAAAGGCGAGAGGGGTTTTTATTTTTATTTTTTATGATAGCATACACTCTTCTTTTTTTTTTTCCTTCATACAGCCTGCCTATTTCCCCCTTACAAATCTGCAAAATACCCTTAAAATTATTCATCATCCATTTAAAACTGCTGGGGGCTAGACTAGCCCTTGTGCGGTCTGAAGCTAGGAATTACAACACCATATAGCAGCTTTCTTGGGAACAGCTGTCCTAAAAACAGAGTGAGGCACAAGCACACCCTGACCACAGCCCCTCAATAAATAACATAGCTCCAGACCTCTTAAATATTCTTATTAGCTCTCACTAAGACTTGTAGGGAGCCATTATATTCATTCAAGACTGTATTGTCCAGCGGCGTAAAGCTGCGTTGCGGCTTGGGGGCAGAGGAGCAGCGTCAGCATCAGGCACTCGCATGCAGACAGTTGCTTAGGGTGGCAAAGTGATGGAGCAGCAACATTTATGGTGGTCTCTGCTTTTAGGTATGGCTGGGCTCTGGGCTCTGTCCTACTTTTGTTAATCCTCTTCCATCCTTCCGTGTGGAGGAAGGTGAGACTATGCAGGTGGTCATGTTCCCCAGGACAGGGAGAGTTATGTGACTGAAAGTTGGCTGATTCCTGCCTTTGCTTTACGCCATCCCAGCTGGTAGCACTACATCATCCCTGCAGAGCTGGGCAGGTGCCTTGGTGCTGGTGGAGGGGGAGGGCAGGGATCAAGCATGAGTCAAGGTCAGGAACACAAGCAGCAATGCAAGGAGAGCACGGATCGCAGGCAGCGGGGAGCCAGCTCGGTGCTGAGCCTGGGAGCAGCTCAGAGAGGATGCTGTGAATGTGACACTACCCAGCTACAGCCATGAAACTGGACTTTCCTCGAGAAAGGGGGAGAAAACGAGCCTTTCTTCTGAGAGCAAAGCACTGTTTTGGTTAGACTGCTAAAGAGGAGCATGCTGAACTGGAAGGCGAAACAGTTCGAGATGGGTGGCTGTGACAAACATACAAAGAAGGATAGAGTGTGAAATCTTGCTGACCAATGGCAAGAAAACCCTCCATTTGTAAATCTAATAGGCATGTGACACGCAAGTGGTGGTACTAGTTGAGTTTTCCCATCTTGATTTCTGACAAATCAAGAGCCTCTAAACCAAGGAAACCTCAAAAATATTCATTGATGTGAGCTCAGAGCAAAAGAAAGTAAGGCAACCCCAACGGTGTCTGGAGAGGCTGTGCTTGATGCTAACAGGTGGTGACAAACATTGCGTGATTTAGAGCTCAGAGGGGAATAGGAATCTGAAAGATCAAATATCATTCCAAAACACAGTCAGACTTTGGGGCCTGAACGTTCGGGCTTAAAGTCTTCCAGGACAGAGCTGAATGTGAAAATGGGGAGAAGAAATGGAGAAATCTGCTCCAACTCAGCATTTCATGCCTTCAAGCCCCGTTCATTATAAATTGTTAAAAAAGAAATTATTAGTTCACCTGACATGCCAACCTTCTGTAGAAAGCAGAAAACTACCAAGCAAAGTCTGCTTTTGCTGAGAACTTAGACCAGAATTCAAAACCCATTTCTTTCTATCAATAGTACCTTGCATCCTTTACACATTAAGTTGCAGTGACACCCGTACCCATGCCCTGTACGAATGTTGACTGGCAGGATGGAGACTGGCAGAAGTAAGATCTAGAAGTGATTTATGAATGCAATTCAGCGGCTCTTGTCAATATGCTTTACAAACAGCCTGGTTTGTTAAACTGCTGTACGCATCATTTCTGCAAAGATTCATGCCGGTCTCAGGTGCTCGGCACTCGGCACGAACTCTGCAAGGCACCAAGGGAAGGAGTATGGGGGGACTACGTGAAGCATAAGCTCTGAAGAAAAGAAAATTCAGTTTCCTAAAGTTGTAGAACTAAAGTTCAGCAATGGAAGAAGCTCACTGGCTTGGCAAGCCTGGATTTTGCCACGGGAAAGCCCTCTGGGACTCCGTCACCACGGTCCCCGACATCCTCAGCAGTTAACACACCCTGTTGTTCTCCTCCAGCAGAGACCTACCTTGAAAATAGTTTACCCTACTCACAGTCAATATTAAGCAGTAATATTAACCAGCTCAGGCTCTCCTATCAAACCCAAGGCAAATGGGATCTGAATTGGTGCTGATGAAGATCAGGTGGCAAGGCTGCAGAGAGTGGAGAAGAATTCATTTGCTTTTTCTATTGTGTCAGAACGAACCTTTTGAAAACAGGACGGTGCAGCTTTAATAATAAAAAAAAAAAAAAAAGAAAGAAGGAAAGAAAGAAAAAAAGAAAGAAAGGTGCCTCAGTTGTCTCGGCAGCTGATCAACAAAGGAGCAGTCGTGAGCTGTAACCTCTTGGAGCTGCAGTCTGGAACATGACACATGTCAGGCTATGATAAATGGTGCGGAGTGTGTGCAATTTCAAGCGCAATGCCCTTGAGATGCTCAGGACCCCGATCGCAAATGTTATTGTTAAATTAAACCTTAAAGGAAGGATTGGAAAGGGGAGGGGTGGGTTTGTGCGTGTATGTGTGTATGCGCGTGCGTGTGTGTATTTATTTATATATATATGGATGTATGAAATGCAGAGAAAAGAAGGGGAAAATGGCAAGGTGAAGAGAGAAAAACTTTGTGTTTCTTTTAATTGAATTGTGCATCTTCTAGGTTTGGCTGAGCTACGGGAAAACTTCAGGCAGGATTTTCTATCCTATGGGCATTTTATTACTCTTTCTCCATCACAATTGGATAGCTAGAGATCAGCTAAAGTAGGTAGATGAGTAATTGGAAAATAAATAAATAAGGATGCAAGTACATGCCACAGATGTGCAGTTTCTCTAGCTCAAGTGTTCTGCATCCAGGTACCTTTGAATCCAAACGAGTGAAGTTTCAGAGAATACTGAATGCCGAATTCGGGAACTGGCGGTCTCTGAGGGCTTGTTTGTTAGTTAGCTTTTTGATGGTGTGTGTTTATTCTTTCTGAGACAGATACTCATGCCTAAAAGCTGCTCTGAGAAATGGCTGTGAACACCGCATCTAACACACTGTGGGGAGTGCAGGGACAGAACTTTGCGAGTTCTCCAGGCAGATTTCATCCCCAGCCAGCAGGAATGGCCCAACATGTGCAGCAAACCATTTCTGTGGTGTCAGCATCCTACTTTTTTCGGTGGTTTAAGAACTGGAGTAAGGGCAAAGGAGGTGAAGGTGTGTTTTTAGACAGGCGATTGCAATAGCAAGGAGTGGTCAAGGGTATGGAATAGAGAAGGAAACAAAATGAGTAAGAAAAAAAATACCCACCCCATAGGCTGAATAACATTCTTCCAGGAGAGTGGCGAGGAGGGCTCCATAAGCCTTGCCCTCCAGCTTCTGCATCAGGTAGGTGAAGAGTGGGGACTGGATCTCCTGAGCTCCCGTCTTCACAGCTTTCAGGTCCCTCCTTGCTCCTTCTGAAGAGATGAAGACCAACATGCCCCATCCTGAGGTCATCCCTGGTCACCCTGGACCTGGACTTTAACCTATTCCTCTCTCCCTTTCCTTCTGTCACCTATTTTATGATTTCCGTCTTTCACATGTGCAGAGGAATCTCCAGTTTTAACTCACACAGATTCCAAAAAAGTACTTTCTTTACCTTTTCCCCTTCCCATACTCCCTCCCCCACCACATCCATGCTAAGCGCAATTAGTTTAGGCAGTGCAGGAAACACAGTGGAGAATGGAGCTGTGTAAATGAGAGGGAGGACATGGAGGGGGTGAGGTATGGGGTGGGGGGAGCTGGAAAGTGTTCAAGGGGAAATGCTTGCATGACTCACATAATTGAAGGGAAGAAAGAAGCAAATGAGCAACATAAACCCTCCACTGGAAAAGGAGATGGGAAAAGCCTTCAGATCATAATGAAAAGAAAATCTGAACAAGCAGTAAAGGGTAACAAAGGACTAGCAATGACTTACTCATTAAGTAAGGAATATTGTTTGCTCTAATTTTTACCAGATACAAGATAAACCCACTGGTCAGGAATGACCAGCCTAAGAGACCTCTATGACCTATTTAAAACACTTAGGACAAGGAAAACAGGTAGCAGAGATGTGGCTCCACCAGCAGTAATCCATCTGCTTATTGCTCCTGGTTGCCTCCACAGTCACCCATTGTCCATTAGAGCCTTTACAGTGACATGGCAGCGTTATAACCAAAGCTCAGATTTGGGAAATATAACAAATGCAAAAAGCACATTAGATACCAACATACTAAGGTTATTATTTTTAGAAGGCATCTTACGAACATCCTACAGCTTGTTTTGTACTTTTTGGCTACTGTTGCCTAGCGTCCAGGAAAAGTCAAGTCCTTTTTCGGTACTTTGGAACTTTTTCCCCATGTTTCTTGTTATTAAAGAAAATAAACATTAGACAAAAGCGGACTTTATTGTATCTATAAATAATTCAATGCAGATGGATTCATGGAAAATACCAGCAGGCAGACTTTTAGAGAGAAAGAAAGAGAGGAATGCTCTAAGGTTAGATGGTCAGGAAAACAGAAAGGATGAAGTGGCAAGAAACTGCAAGATGTATTGAGAATAGGCCCAAAAAAGAAGGTCACTAATGAGGGGTAACTGAAAACAAAGGTAACGTGGAAAGGCAACAAAATCTCTGTGAATAAATAGTTCATGTTCTTTAGTTATGAGCATGGATGCTTCCTGCCACCAATGAAAACATTTGCTATGTGTCTTGGGAGGGTACCAGGGGGTTGCATTTAATCATATCCCATTCTGATGTATTACTTCTCCTAAATTTCCCCTATGGGGACAACTGGCAGCTGTAGATAACGTTAGGGAGATTATTTAGCAACGTATCCCTCCGTCTAAGAATTGCTTTTTGTGACCACTCAGACCTAGGTACATGGTCGAGCTCCTCTCTGAGTGCAGCCCCGCTGCACACAGGAGTGCTGTCCTCTGTTAAAACCTGTTTTGCAGAATCCTGTGGGCTCAGAAACCCATGTGGTTCATGTGGATGGATGATGCACTGACAGATGCCTGGAAAATAAGCTCTATTGGTTGATAAAACTTGTTGAAACTTAATGTTCTGCTCCTCCTAGGAAAAAGCCCTTTGCATCATAACATAATTCTTACTATTCACCTATCTGGGGGGTGCAGAGGACAAGGACTGACACCTTGCTGGGAGATGTCCATGTGAATGCAACTAGCCAAAGCTAGATGCATAAAAATCTGCAAGTGTTCTTGTACCTGCTGCTCTTGGCACAATTATCTTTCTCATTATTTGAACCGTGGCACGGAGGAACAGCTTCTAGTTCTTAAAATGTGAGAGATCTGTGCATCCTCTCCAACAGCAGAGCTTGTATACATGCTATTGGTTCTGAATCATGTGTTTGTAATCATAAGAGATTCTCAAAACTATTCTTAAACTGGAGAGGTAAAAGCTGGCAGTATTTATATATGAAGGTATGTATTTTATAGCAGTCAGTGTGAATTTGAAGAAAAGGAAGTTTTCCAATAGTCACATTCCATTAGTATGAGAGTGAAGACCAAAAACTTCTAAGGACTAAACAATTCCCCTCCTCCCATTCTTGCTCTCCACTGCCTTTCCCGCAAGTTACAACTCCCACTATTGTTCCCAGAGTTACTCAACCCATTTATTTTCTCTCCACTGCTTATCTACCTGAAGCAACATCAACACACGGCCACTGCAAGTCACAAGGAACATAAACATATCCAGGAACTCTGAGAAGGTAGAGAAGTAAACTGATGGCAGAGAAAAATGAACACGGAGAAAAGCTTGTCCCATAGTTAGGAGGAGCTGGTGAGGAAATGAATGGTGGGAAGGAAGGAGGACATTTATAGGAGGAATGGAGCAGCTTTGCTTGCAAACAACCTTTTCAAAGCCACCAATTTTGCTGATGTTGCACAAGAAAAGTGCAAGGCTACCTAGAGGTATTGCTTCTACAATAAAAGCCAGTATGGAACTTAGCTGGAATTACTGAGGCCAACATACAGCAAAAAATACCCCATGGAATGGAACACCTCCACGCACCGTATGAGACATCCAGGCCCGTTTCTGCAGTCACTGTTTGGAAAGGGGTTGCATTTTTATGACGTATTTTGGCTCCTTTTTCTGTGCATAACCAAAGGGTGATGGATACTGAAGTGGAAGGCAGAGGAGGTGTAAAGCAGGTCTGAGAAGAGAGATGAATCTGTCGCTCCTTCTCAAGAGTGATTTTGGGAAAGGTGCTGCAGTAGCGAGCTATCCTCTGTGAACTCAAGGCATCAGGAGAGGGACACGGGAAGGTTTCCAGGGAAGAGAACCAACCACCCAGAGGTGGGAAGAAAGGTTTATTTCAGACCTCTAGATATTTGAGAAACAGAAGAGGCACAGGGAGAAATCATCTTCTTGCCACTCTGCTGCTTTGCCACATGCTGGGGGAACAGCCCATTGTTCTCTGGCTGAACAGCGTCCCGTCCCCACCATGTGCAATGGGAAAAGAACGAGCGCTTTACTGGGCTTTATTATCAACTCTGTGCAGTGCGGAGATAACCACACGGGCTGCTTGGTCCCTGAAAAGCAAAGACGAATTTTGATCGAAATTGGATTATGGGACATTTCATTTCTACTTAAGAATGGTTCCGAACCGATTTCCCATTTACTCAATATGCAGAAAAATTAACAAAATAAAAATTGTCGAGACTGAATAATGCTGCTGAAAAGAAAAATAAAGGCCAAAAATTCCTGAAAAAAATAATTGGACTGAAGCAGCTCCAAGTCAGATTAGCTTTAAATCTTCTTAAGAATGATGAAGGCTCTTGGAACCAAAGGCAAGATATTTCATTAGGCTGATGCTGCATATTTAATTCTCAGTCTGCGAACTTAATGCAATACTTTTGGTTATCAGGGCCAGCTTTTTCTTGATGTATAATAATGACGTCGCATTTGGTTTGGAAGTAGATGTTCACAATCAAGGCAATCACAGACTGTTAAGTGCTCAGTCAAATCCCGATCAAACTGTGTTCCAGTGGGTTAAAAGGGGGACGGTCAGTGCTGCCAACCCCAAAATACAACCCAGCCCTTCAGCCCATCCTGCGGCCAAAGGAATAGTACTCTTTTGACTTTAGCAGGCTCTGTGATGGAAAATATTTCTATCCAAAACAAAATTGGCTTGTAATCTGGGTAAGCTATTCAGGGCAAACAGTGGCAAATTTAGCCTTTTCTCCCGCTTGCAAATCATCCATGTACGGACTTTGTTTTTTTTAATGTCTTTGCGTGTATTTGTCTGACAAGGACTATATATAGAAACATTTCAGCAGCCTGGCAACATTGATTATGTCTTGTAATATCTACAACAGGTTGTGGTATATGATTGGTCCTGTAGGTTATGGTGCAGTTTAGCCATAGAGAAAATATGTTAAAATACCAGTGTGAAATGTACTATGAATTTTAAAGCCTGAGTCTGAAGCTCTTCCTCAATCTGTTTACCAAATCAGTGCGGCTGCTCCCAAATTAAAGTGCTGTGCCCCATACGCCAGAAGATCAGACTTATGAGCCACCTTAATGCTACTTGCACTTGTAAATTGTAGCTGATTCAGCTGTAAACTGAAAGCAGCTTTTGGGACCACGGTATTAACATTTCCAAAAGTTTCCTACTGTTGTCAACCTTCTAGCCTTCAAAACAATCCAGCATTCCAGGCTTTGAGTCCTGAGCTGAGCGAAGTGTCTGTCCTATACCTGAGATTCAGCTGAAAAATCCCCTTTGTGTTAAAATGTTTGGGTTAGAACGACACATGTTTTAATGTGTGTATGTTTGTGAGAGGATCTAAGTGACAAGAAGGTTATAATATTTAAAAGAGGAAAATCTATGTCTATGGCACACACTGGAGGAATCCTGCACGTTAAGGTCAAATACAGAGGCAAATTCCATTGAAAAGCTCGAGGGCTCAGCCTGATGGCACAGAAACCTTTGACAACGTTTGCTACTTGAGTCTAGTTTGTTCAAAAACTGCCACGCAGGGACCTCATGTTACACCTCTCCATGGAGAGGTAATGTACACCTAGCTTACGGATCAATCTCAAACCTCATCTCCCACTCACCTGAGCACTTGCTGATACCCACAGCACATCACTCCCCCTTGGGTTGGTGCCAGAAGGGCAGAGCCAGGCCTGTACGCATCTCCCAGGATCAGACCAGGGAGAGAGGACAGAAGACTACCCTGCAGTCCAGAGTGGATACCTGCACAGGTAACTGAAGGATATCGGCACATTCATTATGCCCTGCACGGGCATTCAGGCAAGAGGATAGATGTTCCATAATTACCTAGAAACTATTTATTACCTGTGAGATATCTGATCTTCAACTATGTGTCAGGGAAAGGAGGGTATTGCATGGGTCATGTTGACTCCTCTTGTTTTGATGTTTGCTTGTATTTCTCCCCAGGAAGAAAACTTTTCTTGCTGATGTGCCAGTCTCTTGGAAAAAGAAAAAAAAAAAAAAAAAAGAAAAAAATTCCCCTTCTGCCGACATTCCCTTCCGAGTCTGGGAACCTCTATTGTCTTTTCTCTAGTAATAAATGATAATAATTAAAGGCAAATACACAATAATTAGTCACACTAGGTTTATCCATCTGGCATACCTGTATCTCATCACTGTGTCTTTGAAACAGATGACAAGCACCATATTGCACAACATCCTGCTAATGGGTCTGAGCAGGGAAAAAGAAGGTAAAAGGGTTACCACACACACAATAAAAAAATAAAAAGGAAAAAAGAAAGTAAAAGAAGAAAAAAAAGAGGTCAGCAACTGGGACTGACAACATTATACAACAGTAAAAATATAGTGGTGGCTGACTGTCAAGTTATAAACCACTTACTGGCAGATTTGCTTTCAAATGGTGGTTAGGAAAACATGGAAATATGCAGCACTCTGCTTAAACTACCTCCTACTTAAAATACCTGTAGCTGACGTACCTAGTGTTGAAACAGGGATCATTTCCTGGAAGATTTTAGCTGGGCATGCAGACGTATGGGGAAAATGAGCTATTTTAAGAGCTTTGCCCAGCTACCTGGAAAGTTGGGGTTTCATTCCAAGGATAACACGTTATGGACCAAGTAATCAGCTATTTTGTTCCTTCTTCCCTAGATTGATTGATGCATACCAGGAGTCTCTCCATCCCTATCAGGGCTGTCTGATAGAAGGCAGAGTAAAATTAAAACAGCACGGAATTTTCAATATTTACTCCTTTAAAAAATGATCATACAAGTCTGGCATTTGATTTCTGGGAATTTGTGAGAAGCAGAGATTCGCTTGTATAAATAATCACAGAGAGCCAATTTCAGTCACATGTATTCAGATTTCGATTAAACCTCCACAAGTGCTTCAACTCTCAAACAGCAGAAACTTCCAGCCACTGAGAGATGATTGTCTGGTTGTAACGATTTTCTGCTTACAGTACAGCCATGCCCAAGACAACAGCCATGGAGCTGGGCCCAGCTATGTTACCTAGCTGCATAAAAACACACAAAAAAGCAAACAAAGGTAGTACCTGACCAAAAGCCTCTACAGGCTTGATGTAAGATGAGCATCAAGTGATTTTGTGCTTCTTTAGGTCTAACCTGCCTGTGCCTCGCATAGCTGTAAGCTATTAGTTGGCAGTCTCTAAAGAGATAAAAGGCTTAAGAAAAAAAAATCATCTATAATATATTACATGGTAAAAAATAGACTATTGGTAATTTTTACCCACTACTCATCCAGGCTTCAAGGCAAAATTGTGCTTCAGAAACATCAATCTGCTCATCAAACTGCTGTTACCTGCACTCTGGGAAGATTTGTATCTAGCTGGGGTTTAGAGAATGTCTCAACTCTGATTTTGCAAGGAAGGTAGCTGTTCTGTAAGTGTTACTGAGCTCAGGCTCATCACAAGACATAGAGTGTCTGATGTGACACCAGCAGCTGACCTGTCCTCTAACGGTCACCCCAATCTCAGGAAGAGAATGATGGTGAACTTGGCCAAGCCTACCTGTGCTCAAGGAATGCATCCAGGCATTTGTAGAAATGGTAACTGCAATTTTTTTTCCTTTTCACACCATACTTCTGCTGCATTAGGAACTCTGACCATACAGGAAGATAAAGAAAATACTGGGAAATGTATTTTGGGTGAAAGGAAGATTTACAGGTGATGCTCTCCCAGCATCTCCTCCTGAACTCTGTACCTGACCATGTTAACACTAGGACTGCATCATGAACTTGGTTGAAAGAACAGGTTTTTTCCTTATACACCTGGAGTTTACTTGTCACAAGAGTTTCCAGCCCAGAAGCAACTGCATTTCAGCCTAGCTAAGCCCACTGGTGTACATCACACACAATACCCTGTGATGCTCCTGCAATTAGTCTGCAAATGAATTATGTCTCCCTCAGTCTGGTAAGCACCGTGAGACTCTGGGATATGGAGCTTATACAAAAACAGAGCAAAAGGCTGGAGTTTGATATTAATTCTTCCTAGGTAAATTAACTGGGAACAGCCATTCAAAATACTTCCTGTACATATTTTCTATACAAAGAGACCTTCTCTTGTTTGTTTCTGTCTTCCTCTGGACAGTCCCTTGTGATGATTTTCACAGCTCTTGTGGAAGCAGCTCATTGTTCTGCAGAGACTTAATTAAAGTGTACTTCCATGTGAAATTAGGCTATTGTATTTATTTAATCTTTATGGTAATTGCTGTACAAGGGCTGTGACTGTCTGCATCCTACTCCACACACCCACATCTCTCCCCACCCCACCCCGCGGTCACCACTCCCCGAAGGAAATGGCTAGTCATTCTGCCCTGGTCCAACTCCTCATCTACTCAAGTGATGCGTTTGAACTTTAACCCGTGGACAGCAATATTTGCTCACCATGCCAGAGTCTTTCACGGACAAAAGGTGTGCTGGAACAGCTCTGGAAAGAGAAAAAACGCCTTTCTTGTGGTTTTCTTCTCCCCAG
Source organism: Rhynochetos jubatus (assembly GCA_027574665.1). Taxonomy (NCBI): domain Eukaryota; kingdom Metazoa; phylum Chordata; class Aves; order Eurypygiformes; family Rhynochetidae; genus Rhynochetos; species Rhynochetos jubatus. The sequence goes on along the minus strand of CM050660.1, from coordinate 18,405,503 downwards.
CGTTAGGTGATACTGTATTGAGTCCTTAGAGAGCTCATGTGTTATTTCACATTTTTTGTGCCAGTCCGTAGGTCTTTCCTAGGCTGGTTTTCATCTTGAGACTGAGCATTCTATTGCCATGGGAAAGCTTTTTCTTAAAATTGAGCTCCAATGGAATCACCTGCAATGTTAAAGATATAATTTCAATGAGAGCACAATTTCCAGGTATCATTTATGTCCAAATACTGTCCAAGCAAAGCACAAAATAAAGCTCTGGCACTTGATTATTCTTTGGGGCGGGGGGTTGGAATGGCTGCAATTTGTTTTCAGAACATTTCCACAGTGAGATGAGTCTGTTTTTCAAAGAGATGTTAGTAAATTGAAAACATCATCAGGTTTCATTGACTTCACTGAGCCTGGATATGGCTGAGGAGCGTTGCAGTGAGGAATAAAAATCAAATAAATGTAATTAAAGCCTCCAAATGGTCTGATGCCAATGTGATAGGCATTTATTATTTTGTCCTCGAAGAACGAGCTCCCAAAAACGGTTTGTTCTGAGCTGCACCAGCAGGCAGGAGATCTGCCCCTCTCTGAAACCATACCTAGAGTTCAAGTCTGACTCAAGAGCCCAGTCACACTGCAGGAAGAGGAAAGTTGAGGTTTCTGTTTCTGGCTCGTCGCTGGGCGATGAAATTGCATTTTCTGTCATACTTTAACATCCTGTTTAAATTAATGTTGCTGCAATCCTCTCACATAGAGAGGCTTCAGATTTAACCTAATTTTTCAAATTGGTTGATTAAAATACCAAAGTCCAGCAGTTCATAAATCAGCTGACTGAAGCACAGATTATAATCCGAAGCCTTTCCAGAAATTCTCTCCGTTTTCTGCCAGGTCTGTTTGTTATACAATTGATAACCTACACTTTCTTTCCATATGAACTGATTATTCTCTTTCATACTGTCCCACAGGGCTCTATGCTGGCCCTTGTGCTTGTGAAACTCTGCATTGGCTTCCTCTTCTAAATCAGCACGAGGAGTGAATTATTATTGCAACATCATATCACTATCGCTCAGATTTACTTTGATTTATCCGCAGGCTGATCCCAATAGCCCAGCTCTGCTTTCTTGCTGGGTGGATGTGTTGATGCAGCTATTGTTTCAAATCTGGTGGCAGACAGACCATATCTGTGCTCTTTCTTTGCAGTTTGCTTTGCTGGATGATGGGCTGTGTAGCTCCATACTGACGTAAGGGACACGTCCACCACTTTGGAAGGAGATATGAGAAACCCCTCGCTAGGGAAAAATGGAATCATTCATCCCCACTGCAAAAGCTTTAACCTAATCCTTTGGGCACAGAGAACAGTTTCAACTTGAGATTTTATAGCCATTCAAAACATTTTTAATGTTAACTCTGACTATTCCTCTTCTCAGCATAACTATCTGATGGTTGCACAGATCTCACTAAAGTCTGACTCCCACAAGATCTTCCAGCAAAATTAACCTTTCTGACACTCTAATTAGTATTTAGTATTTCTTGTTCAGTTTCATTTCTTGCTGCAACCACAGGAAGGTAAAAAGGATGTTGCAAAACTTCAACAGAGGGATAGAGTTCAAGGAACAATATCTAGATGGAGTTTGAGGACAACATTTTTACATGATACATTTGCACACCAAAGGACACGTATTCTAACCTGAGGGGGCTTCCCATCTTAGGGAAATGCAAGATTTAGTAGGTACCTGGAATAAACAGAGATACTAGAGATATGAGTAATCTTTTCTGCTTGTTTTTCCCTGGGCTAAGCTCAGTTTCTAAGTAAAAGTTAATCTGGGAATCGTTTGTGACTTCAACTTGACTTGGTTTTGCTGAAGAGCTGTAACCTTAGCTATCTGCAACCTGTTCTTACCCACTCCTTGTGAAGGTCTAGGAAACTAGGGCATGAGCTCAGCATCTCAAATAAGCTTCCAGTTCCACCTGCAACCCCTCCTGAGTGTATCTCCTTAGACCTCCATCCCATTTTGGATTTCTTCATTAGTACAATGCCTGCTCTCCTCAGAGAACGGCTCTTTTATTGAGCTTATTTTTGGCTCTGCCAGGAAAGGCAGAGATGACAGTTCCCTTTGATGCAAACCTGCTAATATGACTGCACTCACTGGTGTATTTTACCTACAGTATAGGGAATGCATCTGAGGTGATAGTTGATCTTCCATGACGAGCTCTTATGATCCACTTTTTTATATGGTTTTATATAAACCCTACATGCATCCAGGTAGCACTACACCAAGGACTGATCTCAAGCAGAGTATGACAGTGTTTTAAACCACCCAGCGCTATCCTTCAGCTCCTGAAAAATGTGTGGGACCACACCTTACAGGGCCTAAAGAAAAGAAATAAGGAAAAACAAAACAAAACCCCAGCGACTACAAGAACGGGCAGAAACTTCAGCTCCATTATCACTCCCCTTCATCTGCTCAAAAACCCTCACTGCAGGGGTTGTCATGGTGATGCAGGTTTGACCTCTCACTTTTTACTTTTCCAGGAGCTAAAAAGGTAAAAATGAGCCATTCTGTCTCGAATGAATATCAACCTCCCTCTGTCAAAGGACGCCGAATCGCTTTTTCCCTTTTGTCAAACCTGAATGTTTCCATAGGCGACACAGAAATTAACAACTAACGGGTACCGGGCACTGAGGAGCATCCATGGGTTCAGAGGGATGCAGCAGCAGCCGTGGAGGATGAGGCTTGGCAGGAGTGGTCCACGCCCAAGTTTCCTAGAAGTCACAAGACACCACATCCCGCATTTCCCCTTCTCCAGAGCCAGCTCCTTGCTCAGCTGGTTTAACACAGGGTTTGTGTTTGTGGCAGCTCTAGGGCAGAAAAATCAAACTATTGATTGAACTGTGTAGCAGCCTCATAAGGCATTATTAGCAGCCTGCTATAAGCAAGACCAGAAAGGGTAAAATCGTTCATTTTTATTAATATTCTTGAGACTCAGGCTTTAGTAAACCTGCTATTTGGCCAGTTAGGCAGCAAAGCAGTAGCACTGTCTCCGTGTTCCTGGATACACCTTGTAACACACATGGAGATGGCTTCTGTTTGTATGAGGGGGTGGCCTAATTTATTGAGATACAACCCTTGTCTGGACTATGAGCCGAAGTAATCTCCTTCTGTCGATTACTTTTGAACATAAGTCCTCTGCTTTGATAACCAAATCCTTCCCTACTTGCTCCTTCCTCCCCTCCAGCCTCTCCTCCCACCACTTTCACACAGTGCCAGGGTGGCGTGACATGTGAAACCAGCATGACTTCAAATCAAATATTCAGGTTAACGACAAGCTGGCCTTGAATGAAACATTTGAAGAACCTCTGATGCAAATTCCCCAATGCTTAGTACAACTCCATCAAACCTCTTCCTGCAAGACAGTCCCCTCCAATTCTAGCTTAAGAGAGAGCTACTGAATTTATTTGACAGAATCAAAAAAACTTGAGGCATATCTATAAATACACACATACACATATATATGTATTTTGCTATGCGTGTGTGTGTATTTATGCATGCCTTATATATATATATAAAACACCAGCCTTAAAATCCTACTAAACAGCAACTGAAGTCTGGAGTCATCTAAAGTTCACGTTTCCCATGATTTTGGTATCAGTTTCTGAGAACTGGTGTTTCTGGGCCCGTGTACCCCTGCAGAAGCTCCTCATGGCACCAGACAGCAGGACTGCAGCTCATCTCCAAACACTCTTATCCCTGGACCAGAGATAATCTTTCTGGAGACCCTTCATTCACACATCCCTGCTTCTACTTTTCTCCTCTTACAGAGGAGTCTTTAGCAAAACAGATTCAACAGATTGGCTGTGGTGGTCCTTCCCACCACCCTGTACACACTCCCCAACCCCCAGACACAGTCTGGTGTCTGGGCCATCTCCCTCAAAGGTTTCGTGCATGCTCCCCTGAGCTGTTTCTGTAGAACGAAGGCACCACTGCCCCCCACGTACATCAGAAGCACAGCTGTGCAAAACACCGAATTTCTCTGTGCCAAGACTCCCTCTCAGTCCCAGCCCAGGACCACGCTGACCTCCTAGACCTTCACTTGCTCCTTTGCCAATCAGCAATACTCCCAGAGGCACTAGATGCCACTACTCGTCCACCATCTCAATTAGTAGCTTCTAGGTTTTTGAGAGCTGTAGGATATCGGCAAACCCTGTCATGACCTACCTTTCTCCTTCACTGACCTTCCTTTCCTCATCACAAACAGCAGCAGCCTGGGATGTTCTTGCCATAGGTCTTGTGCCGCACCCTCTTGCTCGTTTTTGGAAATAACTGCAGATTTTCCCTTCGAAACCAAAACCTCCTCCAACTTCAGCAGCGCCCATTACTACAAAAGTCACCACGACCTCTTCGTTCATTCAGCAGAGTCACGTCATGAAAGGACACAGTAGATTGCTTCTGGATCTCAGCTAGTAGGCCACTGATGCCCTGAGTTATGAAGATAGATGGTATTACTGCCGGTACTTCAAGAGTATCTTGTGGAAGGGCATTCCACAGGTTAATTATACCTGTAAAGCTTTTTCTTTTTCAACATTAGAGCTCAGTGAGTCCAGTTTGCCTCTGTAAAAGATGGTTGTCATACTACATGCAAGCCATTTATCCAGCACAGACAGGAATTTTCTAAGATTAAGCTTTACAGGAGAAAAAAAAAAAAAAAATTATCTCAGACATACACTTTTGTCTTAATTTCAGCTATACCAGAAGCAAATCCAGCTCTATTTAGACTTACTTTGGGGATCAAGGGTGAGAGAGGTTGAAGTATAGAGTGCCCTAATCCCATTGTTTTCATATTGTAATGCTCTGGAAATAAGATAGAGGGATGTTAGGAAGGTGCTAACTTCTCCGTATTTATGATCCCAGGTTCAGCCCTGAAATGCAAATTAAAAAGATCTTCCCCACCACCACCACCACTTGCTTTCACTCTGTTATCCTGCATTTTCCACTGCCTGAAAGGTGTAAGTCATTAGATAAATGACTGCCAGTGGAATGCTATAGCTGCAATGTAAACTATGAAAACTAAATCCATGAAAAAGAAAAATATATCCCCCAGAGAAAAGTTTTGCTTTTCACATTGAAATGTACTAGTTATCAGCTATCCCTGTTTGCAGGGCATTAAAACACATGCTGTTTCTTAAGCCCTGATGCAGCTCTAACCAGGCTCATGCTTGGAGCTAAAATAGAACATATTTTACAAAGCGGTGTAATGTAAAACTGTCGTCTAACCATCTCTCCTCCTTACTAGATCTCTCTAGGGCTTTATCCAGAAAATCCTGCTTCTTCTTTATAGCGTCATCATTTATGCCTTTGTTTATTAGTGGAATGAACTTGTCAGTAACTGTCTTCCCACCAGCCAACCCTTGTCCCAGCTCCTTACATGCTAATCTCTCCGGCTTGGGTCGGACACAATGGGGAGTGCTCCTGCCAAAGTCGTTTCAACATCAGCGGTTCAGCATGCTGCAGGGCGAGGAGGTCACTCCCTGAGCCTCGCCGGCGGCCTCCCGAGCCCAGAGGCCACTGCTGGGGCCAGGCAACAGTGACCAGGGTTGTGGTGGTCACGTCCAGTGAATCTGCTTTCCAGAAGCAGCACTGCCAAGAGGGAAGGAAACTTGGCAAGCAGGTTACCGTGCAGGCAGGGTGCCCTGCGCACACGCAAGGACCCGACCCAGCCATGGGACCGAAGGATGTGTCTCATGGCATTCTCAGGACAGACAGACACCGTGTGGCTTTCTTTGCACAGCAAACTCCTGCAGGTTGTCTGAGCTGGGCTGCCAGACACTGCCACGATGCTGGAAGCAGCTTTAATGCCCAAACCCCTGAGATATTAGGGAGGTTCTCAGATGTGAAGACTCACCTTCTGATTCCAGCACTCTAATTCAAGAGTTTAACCCATATGCTGCCTGGACACATCTTCAGATGCTCCGTCCTTCAAAAAGGACAAAGTTTATTTCCTCCTCATATTTTGCTTTTAACTCACGCTGCTGCTTACGAGACTGCGAGGGTACTCAAGTCCGACACTGAGTTCTGTTAGAGATTTCCTTCTGTGATTTTTAGGTTCTGGATCACTTAGGATCTGGCCATCTGGGGAAATCAGAGACTAATAAACTCTTGCATAAAGTAGCAGCGGATTAGGTACTCAGCGCAGCGCCAAGTGAATCTGCTCCTCTCCTTCGAGGGGATTCGCTGTGCGAACGACTCGCTGCGGGTTAAGAAGTTGCTGCGTGTCAGTTGATCCGTGGCAACTGTCTGTCCATGGCAAATGTGAGATAATTTAAGGGAGTTTAATCCTTTTTCTTTGCTAGTCCACATGATGAGTTTGTGCAGGGTGGTTAGTACACAGTAAATTCACACCGTAATTTACTGTGTACTAATTTCCCCAAGCTTTTAATTTCACAGTGTCTCAGTTTCCTCATCTGTAAAAGAGAGATAATAAATACTTTCCTTTCTGGCAGCAGTGCTCGAGATCCTTCAGCAGTAAACATAAAAGCAACCATTTTAAAATAGTTACTTACAGAAACTTAATTTTCGGTGTAAGCAGTTATTTGTGCCTGATCTTATACTACAGCAGCGATGGGAAGCAAATGAAATTTGAAAAGTAAATAACCTTACTAATGTGAAAAATAAGCAGGATGATGACCATAATAATATTTAAGTGCAACTGCGGTTGCAAACATTTTCAAAGCTTTCTGTTTCAATCCACCTGCGATTCCTTTTAAAGGGAATGTAACTAAAATTAGGTATTTCCAATAAGGATATACTGGATTGTTTTCTTTAAAAAGAAACAACGTGTGTCAGAGAGGCCTAAACCTTGTATTTCTTGGGAGGCCCTAAACTTTTTTTCTTTTCGACCAAGCGATGCATGATCAGACCCAGAAAACAGTGTGGTTTTTATTTCAGATTTTTCTAGACTGTAATAGCCCAAGGGTATGTGCTATAAACTGGAGGAGTTGGAGGAGACCCGTTTTTAAGAGGAACATGGTTAGGTTTCTGTTTCTGATTGGAATGTTTGGTCTACGCTTTACTTTTAGGGGAACATTTCAAAATTAGTCACAATGATGGCTGTATTTACATTGTAATCCCAGTCCCTGAGAATTGTCGTATTCTTTCTTGTACAGCTAAGACATCCAGAAAGGAAGATTTCTTTAAAAATGATTCTTCATGCTGAAATTATGAGTATAATATTAAAACCTAAAGACCCTTGAGGTCAGGAAGCAAAAGGCAAATCAGGAACTTTTTTCATTAGCATCCATATACTGGAAATTCTGATTAACATATAAAAAGAAAACACTTGAAACTTGTGCATATGGATAAGACTTTTTTTTTCCCCCTCAACTGCTGAAGAAACTTGTAGATTCACTCCTGCTCTACTAACAAAGCACTTTAAATTGAAAAGCTTTCCATTTCTTCCTTTTTTTTTTTTCCTTTTCCAATTCTTCGGGTATTTCTAAGTGATGTTTCACACAGCGAAAGAACAGTTAATTTCAATCATCGGTTGCCTCCTTGAGAGTGTTACACCGCGGTGCAATTTAGCTTCGCTCTGTATCGTGGTACTTAACTGCCCTCCACTGGATGCCGGAGGCAAAGGCAGGGCTCCTTCCCAACTGTAAAAAATCACCGCAAACTCGAAAAGAGAGTATAAACTTGGGGTGTACTTTGTATTTAATCTGTTCTCTTGTCTCTCCTCAACACTGGCTCCCCGAGGTGATTGGAGTTAATTCCGAGAAAATACAACTGTCAAGAACGTAATTTTCACTGCGTCATGGCCAAGTGACCGTAAATGACTATCCTTCATCCGAGGTCTTTAAATCCAGTAAGCCTTAATAGCAGTATGAAGAGAAAGAAAGAGGGAAAGGAGAGAAAGAAGACTATTTTTTTGGAATAACTCATAGTTTAATTCAGTTTAGGACAAGTTATGATCCTCAGAGCATGGGCTCTTACACTAGACAGCACACAGGAATCTCCTTTAATGTGCTTATGTAAAGGTTAATTTGTCAAAAGCTCACTGATTTTTGAAAAAAAAAAAAATTAAAAAAAGAAAGTCTCTCAGTGTTGACTGCAATAGCCCTGGCAGCAGCAGAAAATAGGCTGATCTTGTCCATCTGCCTGACATTTTGATGCCTCAGCTGACTTGAATTAGGAGAGAATAACTTGGAAGATTTTTCAGTCCATCCAGCCCCAAGTTGAGAGCCCTCTGAAGCAGTGACTTATATTGCTTAAGCCCATGTGGGGAAGCTCCTGGTTATGCTCTTGATGGCTTTATTAGAAACACAGTGGTGGATCTGTGCGATATAAAAACCATCGAGGGGAGAGGTGCAACACCTGACCTCCTTTTGCAAGTAACAGAAATATTTGGGTGCAAGGGGAAAAAAAAATATATATATATAAAATAGCTAAGAGCACTTCACCGTTCCTCGTACCTCACATCACCATGCCCTTTCCCCCTGCCAAAGACGCACGCCTCCCATGCAACACATGTTGGAGTGAACTTTTGCTCCTCAGAAAATGGGACGACACACTTTCCCATGCAGGCGGGTGAGGAAGCTTCCCTTCGATTCCCGCGGCTCGGAGCTGAAGGCTGCCATGTTCAATAAGGTTTAAGATCTCTGGTGACTTGAGATTTAGCTTTTCACTCCTGGTGAGGCCCTTGACGGCTGAGGTGTGCAGCTCTCGTTTGATTGTCTCTCTCCATCATGCTCAGGGAAAGCAGGGCTGGAAAGTTGGGTAGAAATCCCTTTCAGTACCTTCCCTTCTGCAGGATCCTGACTTGTGCTTTCCTAGTTTTCTGCAAACGCCACAGTCCTTGCATAGACAAAACCCTAGCAACCTGGAGGTTTAGTTTGCCTGTCCAAAGACTACAGGATTTGACCTCTGGAAGCTCGTGCTAAGTCCTTGCGGTTCTGATTTTGAGTTTAAGCTTTGGCCTGGAATAACAATGACTGTGAGGGAAGCAATAGGTTATGAGCTGGGTGAAACGATACCTGCTTCTTGCCAGAAAGACTAACTGCATTCAAGCAACTTCTGTCCTCATTTTCCTTTAAATAAATATATAAAGATGTTCAAACGTCCCATCTGAGCCGCAATAATGAAAATAATGTGCACATTAATTTGTACGGGGGTCAGTGAGTCTCCCCAGCTCAACGGTTTTCAAACAAGAGTGCGTAGTAAGCCCATAAAACATTTATTTTTCATAATTTATGAAGCATTACATATTGTGAGTCCACAATGCCAGCTGACGTAATATGCAATAAATTTGAAATAACAAAACATTTCTCATGTATTTTCCTCCTGATGTGACAATGTGGGACATAAATTTAAAAGAAAGTTGCCTTAGAAGACAAAAGCAAGGCAAAAGAAAAGAATTCTCTTAAATCAATAAATGCTTATATTCCACCAATCATTTATTGAGCCATTCCCCCACTCCTGGCTGCGGCTCTTGTCTTTTTGAAGCCTCTTGCTACCCCTGCTCCAAAGCTGGAGTGCAAGGCTGCTAGGGTGGGTCACCCGTGACCCTCCACGTGCCGTGGGGCTGGCAGCGGCATGGATGCCAGCGGCTGCGGGAGCCGAGGGTCACAACCCGCACGCTGCCAGCACAGCCGCCCGCTGTCCTGCGCTGGGAAAAACCCACCACGCAATGACAGGCGGTGGGACGAAAAATCAATACCGTGTAAAGGTAATTTTCCTCTGTAAGAATTATCGTCCCCGTATTCCCAGGAAGAGTAGCAGTGACAGTCTTAGCACTTTTGAAGATAACTTTCTGGTGCTAATTTAGCAGGCATGTAAATATGTAATTGCAGGATTATATACAGAGCAGAAAGCATTGTGGAATACACGAAAAACTCACCTACATGGCTGTGAGAGCCAGCTGATAAATTCTCATATTACAGAAGACACGTTACAGGCTGAAGGTTGAGACTCTCAGCATCCATAAAATTGCCAAGTGACTTCTACCAAGCACCGAGGACCCAGTGGTCAGCACTGTTTGGTTTCATTTGGCCTTGTTTTGTTCAATTCTGTGCACCAAAGCAACGTCTGCTTCAAGAAAACCCTGCAATCCAAGGAAGGGGGACAACTGTGGAAGTTATTTGAATTCATGATGCAGAAGAGAAGGGCAGAAGAGGGTAAAGCAGTTCAGTGGTTTTGTCTAGTGTCAGTACTCTGGTTGCCCTGTGTTTGTTTACAAACAAACAAAAATATTTAGAGATAGTGGAAAGAGTGCTTTGCGATGGAAGAATAAGCTTTTTTTTTCATTTCAGTTTTTGTATGTGTGGGGCTTGAGTAAACTTTATGCCAGAAGCCTAAATGTGAGGGCAAAAAAAAAAATAATCCATATAACCAATTCCCATCAGGAATGATGTGAAGTTCAGGGTGCGGGAAGTCAGTTTTCCCAGGGAAGACACAGCGTGCCCACCGCAGCCTTGCATGTGGGAACATCTACTGGCAGAACAGCTGGAGCTGGCCCTTCCCTTGGCTGAGTACAAGGTCTGCCTTTGCACAAAACAACACGGATTTCAGTGGCAGCAGGTTTTGACTGATCTGGTACGAGGAATGTGTATGGAAAAGGGAGCGAAAGAGACTGGCTTGTCCCAAGGGCAAAACTAAACTTCTCACAACACATCCTGGGGTGTGTTGGGGAACCATGGCTGAAAAACTGTTCCAAGAATGCAAGGACTATTGCCTCTGGAAGGAACTGGGTTGGGGATGTGCCAGGCACATTATGACACACACCCCCCCCATCCTTTCCAACACTATTCCTACACCCCTTCCCCTGATGATTTGGCCCTGTGCACAGACAAATCAGGCCTTAGGTATGGACCCAGCTCCACCACAAAGTTCGCTCTGGGCACAGCAATGAGATTTAGCTGTTCTTCCCTTCCTCTCCCCCAGCAGTAGGTACCTCAGGCAACCAGACAAACGTTGTCAAAAGTAAAAGGCTCCTTGCTTTCTCTCTGCCCTTTAATAAAACCACAGGAGACAAGACACATTTAATCCCTTCTGGAAAGATATGTACACCAAACTGATTAGATAGAGCAGGAACCAGCCTGACCCTAACATCTGAAACACTGTCTACCCTTCCCAAGACGGGATGAGGATCACAAGCAGGCAGCCTCACTGTGAAAACCTACTCAGAAGTGTTTGTTTTTCTCATCTCCAAATCAAGACATATTTCTCAACTCCTTGTAGGAGTCCTGGTTCTATAACTCATAAATGGAAATAAGTGTCTTTTCCCCCACCCCCACCCATGTCGTCTTCTCCACATACTGTTTTCTGCCTTCAGGGTATCTGTTCTATACTTCCAAAAAATCCATCTGGTTATTTTACTGTAACACACTTACCAGAACTGTAAGATCATAGAAAACACATTTGAAAAGGACCCCTGGAGGTTTCTAGGCCAACCTCCTGCTTCTTGAAGCTGCGTTAACATCAACACCAGATCAGATTGAGGACGGTTTTGTGCAGATGATCCCTGAAAGTCACCAAGGAGACAAATCCCAGCACTTCCCTGAATGACAGGTCCTAGTGTCGTACTGTGCTGTAGGTAAAGAAGTTAAGTTCCAGTTTTAAACATAAGACATGAAAGTAGCCTTCAAATGAAACCGTCATCCTCAGTAGCTAAACATGGTACAGCAACAGACTTGGAGGCATGGTCTGTCAGGTTTTTATATCTTGCTATACTCCAATCTAACGATAGGTGTTGGACACCAACAAGACACCAAGTCTCCGCCGCTAGAGACACTGCTCCGCAGACTAATCTTCAGTGCATTTTAATGTATAGATTCTCAAAGGTTCCCATTGCAAACGGTGCTTTGGCAATTGACTGGTTACTTGAAGACACATGAAAATAAATTATTATCATTTGAAAGTCAACTCTGATTTTATATCACATATATGAGGCAAATTTTCCTCTAAGCTGACCATTTTGTCAACTAGAGATGCTATATAAGTTAAAAACAGCTGGCAGAGCTGGGGTAAAATAGATTAGACCTGCCTCAGAAGCAGATATCTACCCTGAGCAGTGACTAACCAGGGCTTTCTGTGTGAATAGTCAAGTTGCTGGGAGCACAGGAATGGGACTAAGCAGCAATATTTGAAGTCTAGTTTGAACCTGGATTTCAAAACTATTCATTGTATTATTTACGTTGGAGCTTCACTACAAACCATCTTTTCCTCCAGAATTCCCTCACAGAAAGGCCACAACTGGAATAAATCCAGACTTCTAGCACACCTTCACCAAGCAATAGGGGAGTAAAAACGTTGTGAGGGACTGACAGATCAGGCAGGAGAGTTGGGAAGCAAGGGAACGTAGTGATGTTTTGATGGATAGGTAGACAATCAGCTATAGTCCTAAGATGTGACTCTTATAAACACCATGGATGTATGCTATCTTTAAGCCCCATTTCAGTGTCATCCACTCTAAATATACTCACCTTCCCTTTGGGTTTCAGCATTTTTGCAGGCTCTTCTCAAAGGCAGCTGCTGAAATCCAGGCAAGTGATCTTCAGAAGTAAAGCACCCCCAAAGACTTTCACTCAGCCGGCATTATGTAGATCAGAAATTGATGTATACAAACGTATTCCTTACAGTTCTATACTTCATTTAAAACATTTCACCTGCTTTTATTTTTTTCCTTTCCTTTTCCCAGTCATTACACAACATCTGAAAGATAAAAGAGGGAAATCATTTTGTTACTTTAAATACTTATCTCAAGCTCTCATTTTGACTACATCAAATACATGCACTGTGCTAAAAAATGCACAAGGGAAAAAATCCCAAGGATATAGCTAAGAGATTGTGAGAAGAAAAAACAGAAAACAACAGCAGCACATCATAGAAGAAGTGTCTAAAAAATGAGAAACAAAAAAAAAAAAAGCACAGAGCTATAGCATGGTAGAAGGAAAAATAAATATACCACATAATTTATTGCAGGGAGAGTTCTGAAGAAAATGTCTTGTGAAATAAATATAATGCTCATGAGGACAAGAGATCTCATTCATATCCAATCTGTCTTGTGTAAAGAACTAGGCAATAATGTTCAAGTAAGTGAGTCACTGCAAGATCTCCCAGTTCGGCTGAAGATTGCTCAATAGAAATAATAACAAGCCACAGAAAAAAGACAGTGTAAGTACAGGTGGGAAAGGGATACAAACTCAGAGCAATAAGTACATAAAAAATATCGAGATTGCAGTACAAAGTAAAGGCATGATATGTGTCCTTCTCTATCTTACAGACTACTTTTCCTTCCGTGCCTCTCTGTGAGAGTGAAGATCTGCTGGAGTGCCCAGGCTGACAGCCTCCCCCGTCCGTGCGTGAGACAGCACAGATGTAGACAAGCTGGACAGAGGGTGACTTATTATGGATCTGGAGTCAGGGCATTTTCAGGGAAAGACCTTTGACTCTGTATCTCTTCCTCATAGTAAGCCACAAATGTCCAAGTCCCAAGAAACATCAGGAGCCCTTTGGTGCCATCACCAAGCTGTTGGCAGAGGACCTGATGACAAGCAGATCAAGGGGGTGGTAGCTCAGGACTTAGGCAAATGAGAATGATATATATTTGCCATGCAGTAGCTACACCTAAGTCTGGGAATAATCTTTAGTGTGTGTCCACATGGTCTTCCCTAGGTAGGCTGGGGGACTTTGAAGTCGTGGCCAAACAGGGCTGGGGCAACCCTTGCAGTGCCAGCAGATGTTAGGCACATCAGGAGAGCTCTGGGAGTGACTGGCCTGGGCAGCACATCCTACAGACCCGAGACTGTCCGAGCATGGCATGCCGGCACAGGGAGCTGGGGTCACCTGCCAAAGGGGCTGCGGGCCTGCCATCAGCGAGAACAGAGGGCACGGTAATACCCACCAGCTGCCTGCCCACACGCTGGGGCTCTCACGTGGTGCCTGCACAAGGTGTCTGGGCACCTTGCGCAGTCAGAGCAGAAAAACAGGCATGTTCAGTGAGTGATTCATCGCTCTCTAAAATCTGAGCCTTGTGGGAACGTTCTGAAATACACAAGTTCATTTCCTCCCAAAATTCAGAAAAACTTGCCTTTTTTTTCTTTTGTTTTGTTAACTGCTTCTCTCCTTCAGGTCTCTCAAAAATATTTTAAGGAAAAAAAGAAGGAATTGAATAGTTTTGGTGTAAAGCCACTCTGGCCATGGGTTTCCAGCTTTGGCAGGGGTGATGTGGGGAAGGAGAGTTAACCTCTGATGACTGCATCTGAACAGAGCCCTTTCCAGTCCAGGATTACAGGTCTAGAGCAGGAATCTCCTTGTCAGTGCTGTTTTTAGCTGCTACATGTTTTCATAGCCAGGCTAAAATGCAGTAGGAAGACTGTTTTGTCTGTTCTTACTTCCTCCTCTTCCTCAATCACTGGAGGTGAGGCAGGCAGCAAGGAGACAGCGGCAGAAGTAATGCCAAAACCAGCTGTGGGGAAAGGGCAGGGAGGAGGTCGAGGGTGGGACAGCATGGAGAGAGACAGGGCATCAGCCTGCAGCTATCTGATATCTGCAGTGAAACCATCCTCACCCTTGGCAAAGCAAAAACACTGCTGAAGTGTGTCTCGCTGGGTGGTCCAGCATGTACGGGAGCTCCCTGTAGAAGCCTGACTTGTAAACTTGAAGAGTAAGAATTTCTGATAACCCAAATTGTTTTGAGAGAAAAAGGCTATCAAGTCACATTTGGAAAAAAAATATCCTCTTGTCTCCACAGCTCCACATTTTCCAATCTAAATCTGGAGTTTTGGCTACCGTGATTTTTTCAGGGTACGAGGTGTGGGTGGGTATTCTTGTACAGGATAATCTGTATCTCAAAGGATGCAGATTGTTGCTAGAGCCTTAAAGATGTTACAGTGTCAGAACTGTGACGAGAACAAAATATGCATTTTAAAGACTAAGAAACAGAGAACATCAACAACACCTAAGTGACCTGACCGAGGTTAGAGCATGAGTCAGTCACGGAGGCAGGCAAGGAACTTGCTTCTGTTCTCCAAGTCGCAACGCCTGTGCCTTGGATTTCACTACTTGCAAATACACTCACCAAAAAGGATCCTGTGAGGTTTTAAAAAAATAAAATAAAATAAAAGCAAACAACAAGTGTTCCCTTTTCATGAACAACATTTCTTGAAGCAGTTCAGAAAGCTATTATGGAACATTTTACCATGGACTGTGGGTGCAAATGGTACAATGTATGATAAAAACAGGCAAAGAAAACTGCCTGTAGGTGTGACTGTGTCTGTTTTGATTGCTGGGATGCTCTTCAGTAGGACTCCCACGGCCAGCTGAAGGAGTCAACTCAGGGCTGTGCCTGCAGGGTGGCACAGGCTGCCATGGCCAGGGCGAGTACAGCAAGTAAATGTGACGATGGCAATTAAACGGACACACCAATGTCACTGAGAAGCTTGCTACAAAGAGAATTTACTGCTGTGTATCAGCAGACCCAAAACTACCTAAGCACTGGACTTTTTAAATGCAATCAATGGCTCATTTTTCATTTCATAACTCTAAGATCTCCCATCCCATTCTCCAGCCATTACAAAGGTTTCCCTGGTAGCAGATACATTGCTGTGCTCTGCATGCAAAACTTTGTCTGATCCTATTCTTTTAGACTCCCAATATTAGGAACATACCTTCAGTTGGCATAAATTGTAACATCTCAGCTGATGTCAATGAAACTGTGCAAGCCTACACAATAATTAAGGAATTACCTCAAGACATTAAACATCAGCCTGACTCCTGGAATCATAAAATTTAAGGAGAGAATCAGCATTTGCGAGGTATTGTTATAAAAGAGGTGCTGCTGACTTCTACTCACACCAAAAATCCCAACACCGCCTTACACAAGTGAACATGGATTGAAGAATAAAAAAAAACGCAGCAGAAAAGGAGAAAAATACAGCATTCATTTTTAGCATCCTGATTTTTTCAGACCGACTTCATGCTTTTAGAGAGCTCTGTGATGACAATACAAACAGTAGCTCATTTCTCAATCAAATTCCACCCACATCAGTGTGTCACACTTGTGCCTGATGAGCAGGAAAGGGGTGGTGATGGGGTGTTATATACCCAGGGGCATGTAGGCACACAAAAATACAGGTACTGCCGACACCTTTTCAAGCTTTCTTGTCTCTGCTCTTGCCCTAGATGTAGGGCTGGACCAGCAGAAATGCAGGTAACCAAGGTCATCATACAAATACCACAACCTTTTAAAACTTCAGAGGGAAAGATATATACAATTACATATTTAAGTACACTTTATGATATGTCTCTGAAATAAATCCAGCAACTGTGATGATTTCTGTCTTGACAGTAGGTAAACTGAGGCTGACCGACCCGATCTGCCCCCAGCCACCCCATGGGACTGCTGGGACTGAGCTCTGAGTCCCTCTCCCCTTGCACAGCCACTGCACTGCTCTTTTCCAGGGCATAATTACCACATCAGTAATGATGAGAAGATTTTATTTGACTGAGAGACTGCTCTAAGTGCCCAGCTTGCAGGTTACATCTCACCTGCAGGAACTTAGAGGCTATATGGACATTTGATTTCACGATTCATTTAAAATGATACAAAATGCTGCTTTGAAGGGCCCCCCCCCCTTCCTCCTTCGCATCCGATGACTGCACAGTGAGTGGAATTATATTCAGCATGTCACACTCCAGTGGACAGAGATGGTTTGTAAAAGCTGATAAGCCTTGTTAGGGTTTGCAACTTTGTATGAACTTCTGTGATAAATACTGCGTTCGTGAAATGCCAAATACTGCTGGAATGTTGGCGTGAGCACGACAGAGATTACAGCTAATGTGGGAGCGCGTAGGTACACTGTGCAGGAAATTACAGTCATGATATGCATCCACTTTCTGTGAAAAATATTGGGTTTTGAGCCAGAGGTATTTCCTATAGCACAGTACACCAGGATCTAATAGAGCTAACGACTTGGATTTAAATTAATGAAGCAAAATGATGTGACGAGGATCCTGCATGACTACGGAGGGAAGGGATTATCAATATTTGCTCATGGCTCTTATGCTTTACTTGCTTTGGTGAGGCTGTGTGTTTATGGACACAACCAGCCCATGGCTGACGACTAGAGAGACTCCTTTTCCCTTGATTTTAATAAAGATGACAACCCGAGTCACTAGCAAACTTTCAAATTGTCTTCCTTCCCTTTTTTTCTAATTGATCAAAAGGAATCTCAGAATGATGTCCTGCCCGCAGATGAAAGCAAAGTTTGATGTTGTGAAGTGCCAAACTTCTCTGCTTTGACCTGCACGATCAAGATGAAGGAGAATTTTGCCTTTAGTAATTAACATGACAAATAACTGTGAATGGGAACTTGCTGTTCCGAATGACAGCGTTGTCTTCTGCTTCAGGGTGAGAAACCCAGGGCCAGGATCCTGGGGATCCATCCCTTGCTTCAGTGTGACTTTTAACAGGTTCGAAAATCTTGTGTCTCTCGCCTGACGGAGATACAAACGGTCTCTTGCGAGAGCAAAGCACCTTTGAATGTGTGCTTGCTACATCCTGTAAGATATTTGGGGGGGGGGGGAAGAGTTGATCACCCAGAAAAAGAATAATCACTGGTGGCTAGATTAAAGGTATTTCATGAGCACTGCCTTTCATGCTGACAGTTCTGCTATAATCATTCCCAGCATACTCCTCTGCCTCTGTCGGTATTCATCTGTTGCCAATTGCCTTGTAGTTACTTCGTGAGCGTGTTAGTTGGGGACTCTTCTTTTGTTCTTTGTTTTTACAGCCCTCAAACACAAGGGATCCTATGACTAGGATCCTGAATACTTTGAGACACCTCATAAATAATTGTTTGTATTCAAATAACCAAACTGTGCTTTGCAGTGTCGGGAAGACTGCATAGCAGGAAGATAACTGATATTAGCTGATTGCTACTGAGTGGTTTTCATGCATTAGACCATGGAGGTTTTGCTTTTTCTTGTGGGTTTTTTCCCTTTTGGTTTGGTTTTTGTTTGTTTGGTTTTTAATTACAGAATGGAAATACATTGCATTTAATCCCCAACTCCGTATTAGATAGCTCCAGCAGAGTCCTAAAACTTCCCAAGTCATAGAAATAGACTGAATTCTGTTAAACCTGTATTATCAGTGCGTAGGGGTCCTTGTACTGCCGTCTATGTTACATCCAGGCTGTGCAAGGCATTTGTATCTTCAGACATATCATTTTGGTTTTGCTCACCAGATCAGCATTATCTACAGGAGATAGTCCACACCAATACAGCAATCCCCACCTTGTTCATCTACCCTTTCTGCTGGCTTGTGCCTGGTGGAAATTGAGCAGCTCCTGAAATCCTGCCCCAAGTTGCTGCTAGCAGCAGCATCTGTAGAGCTGTGTAGGATGAGAGCAGAATCCTCTTTACCCTTCCCCAATTAAAACTTCATCACCAATACCAAGGTAACAATGCAATAGAAAAACACTGAAAGCTGTTCTCACTGGTAACCAACATGACCTCCGAGCTCAAAAAACCCAGCGCCCTGTTCTTCTCCCGCTATTCCCCTATCCCTCACCCACGGCGCCCATCAAACAATCCGTCACAAACCCCATCTGTCAACACGGGGTCTGCAGTTCATGGAATCTGCCCGACCGTGGTGTTGTATTACTGAGACTCTCTGTAAACAGAGGTACTTTGAATGACTTGTCGTCTCTTACAAATTGCATGGGGAGAATGAAGGCTACAGGACTGAGTGACATAATTGTAAGACAAAAATTACAAAGGCTCTTCTTTCACTTACCCTGGCAGTCTTAGAACTAAGCTAGACTTTCACACGCAGTGCCAGGGCCGATCAAAGCTGCCTTGCAAAGGGGTTTTTTTTTCCTTGCTTATTTTCTAGGCGTCCTTGATTTTAAGTGAATTTACATCAGGGTTGCTTTATGCATCATAGTCCTGTATGCTGCGATGTCCAAGTATTTCCCCTCCAATGGAAGTCACCAATCTTAAAAATTAGTGTGAAGTCTGACAAAATACAAACTCTTAACAATGTATTCTGTGATTTTTTGTTTGTTTGATTGGGTTTTTTACCTCCGTTCACTTACATGTCCACCACCCCCCTTCCTTCTTCCCACTCTAAACAAAATTAACAGTACCTTGAGGTCCACACATCTGAAGATCTTGGGGAAAAACTCCCCTCTCATTTTCAGCCTAGCCAGCCACATTCCCTTGAAGCAGCTCTTCTGCATCTCAGTCCTGTCCCAGGGAAGCAAAGGTCACTGTTAGACTAAGTGTCCAGATGTCAGAATAAAGGGACCACATTTGTTTAATGGATTATGGAGTCCAGAGAGATATTTGGGATCTAGTGATACTTCCAATGGGTCATATGTTCCATGTATTTGTCATGTTTTCCATCTAGACAACATAGAGTCTAAATAGATGTGACAACGATGGGTGGCTGATAGCTGTGTGTAACTAATAATAAAAGCAAGCAGAACACAGTAACATTGGGTTGGTTTCAGTGGTGCTTTTTGTGGCCCCGTGTGTAATGCCATAACAACAACTTCTGCTCACATGAAAACGACACAAGACTTGTATAAACTAGAAGTCAGCACCACCAAGGGCTTAATTATATAATGAAACATTCTCAAAACCCTCACATTAGCTCACTGATGCTTAGTGGAAAAGGCATTACCTAGCAACAGTCACTAACAAATCACAGGAAAAAGAATAGAGATTATATGCTACATCACTCTACAGAGTCAAAATTGGTAGCAGGATGTACCTGCCCT
Source organism: Rhynochetos jubatus (assembly GCA_027574665.1). Taxonomy (NCBI): domain Eukaryota; kingdom Metazoa; phylum Chordata; class Aves; order Eurypygiformes; family Rhynochetidae; genus Rhynochetos; species Rhynochetos jubatus. Next base: position 18,385,747 of record CM050660.1, on the reverse strand, counting down.
TTCATTTCATGCAGAAAATCCATTCTTTACAGGTGTGAGGGTGTAAGGGGTGCACTTTGGGAAAAAACAGGCCAATTGATCTTTCATTAAAAGGTAGTCTTTAAAAGAAGACCAAAGGTAGAGCAAGATGTGTTAATCTGTTAGTCAGTCTAGCAGACTACAGTGCAGGCATGAGATAAAACAACTTTTTTTTTTTGTTCTCAGATAAATTGTTTCTCATATGTCATTCATTCTTAAGTGCTTCATTAGCAGGACAAATGTATTTTTTAAACACTGACCAATACTCCTGGCCTGAGTCCCGCAACACCAACGTCCTATGTGTGACCTGGAAAAGATACTCACATCAAGGTGTTCAGCAGTATCTGGAGAACCAAGCTTTGGTGGATGTTGCCTCTGTATTTTGTTTCCATTCTAGTTCTGTGTGTTACAGCGGCAAAAACTGCTATAAAGTGCAGTAGAAAGCACCACGTCGGTATCTGTGAGACAGTGTTACTAGAACCAGCCCCATATTGCAAATGCAGCTAGCAAAGAGAGCTGGGTTTTATTCCGAATTATGCTTTGTTAACAAGTTGTTAACTAAGTTCTCACTCCAGAATATTTAGAGCCAGCTAAATAATATGTGTCAAATCATTGATCTGACAAGTTTCACAACTTTTTTTTTTTCCACTTTAAATTTCAAATATCTATTCAAAAAATAGCATGTTCAGTTTTTTAGCTCAGTTTTAATTACTGGCGACAGCAGGGGAGGGAGAAAGAACAAAGCTGAATGCGCAGATCCCATAGGGAGTTTGCTGTCTCTGACCATTAGGGAAAAAGGGGAAAAAGCAGCACCTTTTAAGTTGGAAACTGAGCCCACTTAGCATGGGTGTCCTGGGAAGAGAGGAAGTGCAGAGTCCTCCCTGGAGGTTTCTTTGCTAATCACACCTGCAGCTGGCTGTCGTGGCAAAAAAACACTTGTCCAATGGGATTATTAGGCTGAGGCAGAAGTTCTGCAAGAGTGCAATGTTTGTTGGGTTGGGCATAATATGGCTAGTACTGGGGACAAAGGGAAAAGCCGCAACATAGACTCTGCTCTTTATGCAGAAAACTGTTCAGAGACAGGTGGCTTAAATGTAAGGATTGTGATTTTGAAGGATGAGACTTTAACTATTGCATATGTGTGCATATGTATCCAGACAGACATGTACACATCTATCAGGATTTGTATTAAAAAGTAATTAAAGTGTTTCTGGTTTCCCTGTGCAATGCCCAAGCAGTCAGCTGTAGCTCAGAGCTAGCATGTGCAATGAGATTTCCCCCATCTCTAACTCATCTCACTCATCAGCCCTGGACTCTGATGATGATAAAAGCAACGTCCACGAGACTGCACTTAAAACTATGCTTTGGGATTCCCCTCCTATCACAGAGGAAGTAGCAGGATTTCTGTGTGGAGCTAAGAAATAAAGGTGTATTTTCTAAGTGAAATACCTTAATATGCCTTGCTTAATACAGCTGAAAACCCCAAGGTAGGCACAGATTTTTCACAGGTCCACTTAGAGTGAAGTTTAGGTAAGGCCATAACCTGCTATTAGTAAAGACAAGCTCTGTGACAGTCTTCTTTCCCTCTTTCAGAGATCTCAGACCTAACAAGGCTGCTGAGAACACGATGCTGCTCAGTGCGTGTTCAAGTAGCACAACTGGATTCCTACGAGCTCCCTAGTAATTATCAGGTATACACGAAAGAGCCAATCAAGCACCCAAAAGGACAGGCTGCCCTCTGCTCCCCCTGGGTGCAGCTGCCTCCTTATTTCAAGCACAATCTTAAATTACAAGGAAAAAGGATTTGCTGCAGAAGCAATGTTGTTTGGTATCAAAAAAGATTCCTCCTTCCTTCTGCCACCTCCCCCCATCTGCTTTTCATGTTTTATACAAAACTTGCTGCTCTGAACACTCCTGGATTTTCTCCCCTTCTAATAATAAAGAAGCGAATCTGATGTCTCCCACTGATGGCTTTCTAACCTTCAAAAGCATGTGTTTATCATGAGTTTCAGCTATCCAAAATAGTTTTGACCTGAGGTTACAATGCAGGCTCAGACAGCTTCGAAGCAGGTTAAATGGATGATAAGCAAACATTTCATTACAGACCCTCAGTTGTTGTAAGGATGTGCAAATCCCTGAGAAAGATTTTCAGCATATCCTCCAGAGCAGCGTGGCGCTTCGGACCTGGGAGGTTCACTCAATCAGAGCCCTGCTGTCACTTTGCAAATATCTCCGCTGACTGTGCCCTGCATCATCACTTTGCGAGGCCCTGGGCAAGCTGCTGGGCTGGGAAGAGATTCCTCCCACCTGATGCGCTGAGGGCTGAGATTTTTAAGTCTTAATTGAAAACACCTTATTGCTGCCCTGCCCCTTCTCTGGTTTCAGCCTGAGCAGAGGAGTGTGGAGTGGTGCTGATGGAGAGTTGGGTGGCCCTGAGGGAGATGAGTTCTCCTCCCAGCCTGCTGCATCCTGAGTGCCTCAGAGCCACATGCATCCAGCCGTGAGCAGTTTCAAACCTGTTGCCACCTGCACCCTAAAATGTGCTCGAGCTTCACTGTTCAAGTCCAGCGATGTATTGCTGGGCTACCTGTGTCTTAAGCACGAATGTTCCAGTGTGGACCATCACAGAGCCTCACCCCACCAAGGTCTGGGGCGAATAGGCACCGCTGTGAAAATAATGCTCTGTTTGCATCTTGCTTACAGTAAAAGTACAGAGATGACAGTCCTAGTGACTAAATACACCCCCATCCCAGATGGGCACATATACAAAGCACCAGATACTTCGTCTCTCTCAGCTCAGTGTTTCCTTCCTAATTTAATCCAAACAGCAGCATCACTTTGTGGACCACAGCCCACGTTAATCCTGAGCAGGATGCCCAGACCCAGCTTCCCAACCAAAGACCATGCCCCATTTTCTTCATTCCCTCTTCTACATCCACCCAACAGAAATGTTCTCAGAGCAAGGGCCTGGGCTAATTAACGACAGAGAAAGGTGAAGCCTGAGAATTTGCAGTGCAAATCCGAGATGGGCACCTCCCGTGACCCAGGTTCCATCAGCACGGGGGATGGATGAGGCAGACCACTGTGTGCTCAGTCCATGTGCTCAGTGAGGCATCTGCCAGCTGCACCCCGTCTCCAGTTAAGTCAGAAGGTAAGTGCTGGCCCAATGCAGTTGTGCAGGTTAGGCTGCACATGGCCAGCTCAGTGTCCAGGCAGACACATTCCTTCCCTTGGTAATGTTAATGTTGCTGCCTGAAAATGTTAACATCCTCTCTGGAATAGAGAGGACATCATGGAGAAGGAAAGAAATCTTCAGTTCAGCTGTCAGTTTAAGGACCTTTGCCTTTAGCTTCCAGGTTTGTTATCCATCCATGGATAGTTGTTCTAAGACAAGTCTCAGATAAATGCATGAAGAATATTGCACTGCTGTGAGTGAAGTTTCCCAGATCCCTAATTCCAGCCTAACTATAACAAGGCAATCAGTACCTCTCCTCTGCAACTGCATGAATGACATGCTGATACAGCTGTGTCATCTTGCTTAGGGTTTTTTTTTTTGTCCCCAACAGTTACCGACCTCCGCAATTCTTTTTCTTCAGCCCAAATCATTCCTGGCTATACATAGCAGTGTCAAGTACAGCCCTTTATTTCCATGGTACCACTGGGATTAGCATGGATTTACCTATTTTTTTTTAAAGAAAAGTGTGCAGGAATACATCTAATTATGCTTTGCTAAGTATGAAATGTCCTTCTATTTAGCAGATGCTTGGGCCCTACTTTGACCTAACACTGAGTGTTTCAAGTAAACTGCCAGCAGCCCCGTCAAACTGTTGTGGGTAATTTGGAGTATGAAATGTGTTAAATTATTCAAAGAGCTGAATAAGCATAAACAGGCAGTACAACAGGAGAGATATGCATACCCAGCGATGCTGGTGTGACATTTAATACATCATATTAGCACTCCTGTTAGTACAAAGTGCTGGATGCCTAGCACAGCAGCCTGCAAATTCATGGGCAGAACACAATGTATCTGCATTTTGCCCCCCATACAGCCTTCCTCCAACTCTTTCCCTTTGCAAAGCTAGATACGGCTCGCCTATAACCAAAGGTGAAAGTTGGGAAGCAAAATTTGATTCCTCCCTGAAATGCAAAGTGCATGAGGTCAGACTCACCCACCTCTGCTTCACGCTGGCATCAATCATCCTGCTGATAGCAACTGTCTGATTTAGAGCAGTGGTGTAAAGCAAATCAGAATCAGGCTCAAAACTGTCTGACACTGGAAAGTGGAGCCCTAGACAGACAGACTCTGCTTAGTAATAGAGCTAACGCAGCAGAGAACACACGCAGGATCATAACACGTGTCTAGTTCAGAAATACATATAAGCCCCCGTGTCCTAGTAAAAGCTGACACTAATTCAAGACAAAACCCTGCATTTTACCTACTGTGGAAACAGTCCATTATTTCTTACCCTTCAAAACAAAGAGTGTTTTCAGGTTATGGAGTATTTCTGCGTTCTCAAGGGATTACACTTCAGGGGATGAATGAGATGCTTCTGTAGTCAGGGTTTCATGATGGTGAGCAGCAAGGGGGAGGTGACACTCTCCACTTTGAAAGCTTTTTCCTATTCTCAGAAAAAAAAAAAAAGAAAGAAAAAACCAACCTGTGCTGCAGAGAAGTTTGAGCCTGGCAACCCAATCTTTATTGCTTGGTTTGTCAATGAAAATAAAACTTAAAAAAAAAAAAATCCATACAGCCAACTCATAACAAATAAATGGAATGATCTCTCCTGAGAGCGATGGAAGCCCTAGCGATGGAGTTAAAGTAGCCTGGACAAAGCACTCACGGATGTGAAAATACTGTCAGCAGCATGCCTGGATCAGCAAGGGATGGACTAGCTGACCTAAAGGTCTGTTCCTTGTCTTTTTATTTTTCCCCTTTTTCTTTTCCCTCCCTACAGTTTTAAGTAAGGGAGGGTGGGGGAGCTGGACTACTTTGTGCCAGGGAGAAGATATGATCGGAAGATAAATGGTTCTGAAGCTGGTATAGCTAGGCTGCTACACTCCCTTATCTTAGAGTCACTGTTTTCTTCCTGTACTTTTGTCCTGTTTGGTTTAAAAAGTGATTTTCTTCATACATTTTCTTAGGAGACTAGAAGAGACCTCCATACTTTTTGCCCATTCCTTTGGGACAAATACATTGCAGGGTGTTTTTTTGGTTTTCCTTTCCTTGCTTCTGAATTCTGTTTAGCGATAACATGAGATTGATGAGTCTAACTCCACGAAAAATATTTACTATCTTTGTTATGAGTGCTTAGTGATAGTGTAAGGATCATAGCTCAGTTTTCAGATGGTGAATGGGAACTTGTAATATAGGCACTTGGAAAAACTCCATTTGAATTTGCAATCTGAGACTATTTTTGTTCCTTTTGGAGTGAACTGTAAAAAAATTTTACGTGTCAACTTGCCAAAAACATAACCTCTGCCTATAAACACAATAGAGAGACACAAACATTGTGCAGGGAAATGTCAATTCAAATTTAAATCTTACTATAAATTTGGGGTTTGAAAATATTTTAAGACATACATTTTCCCAGGGAAATATCCAACTAATATTAATTATTTAGGAGTGTTTGTGGGAAGCCAGCTTAAATTCATAACAAGAGTATCAGTTCAAGAAATGGGAAACTAAACATCAAGTCCACTTAGTCAAGGAACAAAAAAAACCCCATGTGACCTCTCGATCCAAATTGAACCAGATAGGCAACATCCACAACTGCCTACAGAAAGGATGTGATAACCATTTAAAATTATGACTTGACACAAAGAAATTTTGTCTTCTCATAAATTTCTTAAAAACACAAGGGCCATAAAGCCTTTATTTGTCATTTCCCCTGCTGCTTACACTAGTCTTTCTGATTTAGGGAGAATCACTTCTCTGAGCCAGATCCACTTCCTCATGAGGCAGAGGAAGAGGGAAATGAAGGCTGTGTCTATATTTGCATGTGTGTTTGATTTAGAAATACGCTTTTATCTCCCAATCACCCCCACAGTCTGCACTGTGGTGCACACTACACACGGTCAGATGAAAATAAGAAGACTTGCACCCAAGCTGTTAACAGAAATTCATTTTATGGGACCGTAGTAGAGGCATCCAAAAGCAAATCCTCCCCCAAGTATCCATAGCATAGAAATCAGGCCCATAGCATCAACTACTGCCCTCTGTGGATTAGCTCTCATAAGGCGCTGCACTGCTTATGGATATCGATGCAGTCATGCAAAGAGGGCTAGGGAAGGACTGGGAGAGGCAGTGAGACCAAGTTGATGTAGCTTAGGAGCCAAAGTGAACTCAAAGGTTCATGTACTTCCCAGCACCTCAGTGATAAAAATAAATCCTATTAAATTCCATCACAATTGAATTCTCGTTCAACTCTGCCACAGTAGCCAACCCTTATTAGAGAGGGCACATCAAGAACGTACTCTTGTTCTATACTCCGAACTTTACGTGGCATCAGTTAACATGTTCAGGTAGTGGAAGACTCAACAGGCTTGTGAGATGCTGGAAATCAGTTCAAAAGCATTAGATAACCCTTTCATGAGTCTGTCTGGCTGCACAGAGAAGCTGAGTCCCGTTTCCTTGCTGACTTTACATGTAACAAATATACTGTATAAAATGTAGAGGATTTATTAAAAAAATAAGTGCATTATTAGTCCCTATAAGTACCAAATAGTTCCTTTTAAACTTTTTCAACTACCAGCTAAACCAGATCAACTAATAAAAGCGAAAGCTGACAAACACGCAAAATTTCTTTAACAGAGAAAAATAACTAACGATCACTGCTACGGTTTAAAGCAGAAGAATTGAGAGGGTGGGGAGAAGTTGCTTTGAAGTGCCTTCATCCTTCAAAGAATGTGACTACTGCTACAATTTCTTAGTGGTGCGAATCCTCACAAGCCCAACCGTTCTGTAAGTCACCTGGAACTGGTTTCAAACGTTAAGTATTACAATGTAGAAGCTTTATTGCACCTGGCCTCAACACAGCTCCATCTTAGTTCTCCTTCGTGGGTTCTACAGGTCTGCAAGGCTTTGTATTGCGTTGGGATTTTTCTTTTTTGGTGTATGTGTTATTTTTTAAACAAGTTTAGTGTTTCTTGCAAAGCACCCCCCCAGTGCAAAAGCCCCCACTCATGGGTTTTTTCCTCACAAATATCGAACTATTTGTGGCATTCTTGGACATGATACATGAAATAAAAGCAAAGAAATTACCACAGCTAAAAAAATCATTAACTTTCTCTTTTCTTCCTGCTTCCCTATTTTGCACAGTTAGTTTCTCAGCAGTAGCCAAGCTACCCTTACTGCTTTCTTTAATTTACCAATACCTGACCTCAGTAATGCCTATATACACACTTCATCTTCGCCAGAAAAGCGCAAGAAGAACCAAAGGTGGACAAAAATTACCAAAAGCTTTCATAACAACTTTTATTGAGCAAATTTCAAAGAGGGCTCATTTTGCACTTTTCTTGTATTTGACGAAGACAATTTCAAAGTTGAATTGTCCTCAAGCACTTTCAGTTTTGTTTTCTTCTTCTCACTCTCCTTTCTTGTTCCCCATCAGTGAACGGATACAATAGCAGTAGGAAGCCAAAATACTCATTGTGTCCTTTGAATGGAGTATAATGATACTGAAAGCTGCATGTAATGCAGTATTAGGCAATACAGTGTAAATAAACCACTCCTTTTATATCATAATCTAGATGTTATTGGTCATTCCTGGGAAAACTGTACACACGTCTGCGCAGGTTTTCCATAGGAGTGTACAGAGTTGTTACCATTTGGCAGAACTTTCTCATTTTACTCTTATAACTGTCATTGTCAAACAAATACTGGGTTTCTTATTGACTGAGAGAGAGTATGAATCCATACTGAAAGCTCTCCCGGGGCTTTAAAAGGTTTTTGTGTCTGTAACAGCACATCTATCTGATCTGCAATGGTCTGCTCGCTCACTTAAGAACACTAACTGGTAGAGATAAGCACAGGTTTCCAGTTTCTTACCTGGAGGGCAGTGGTTGGGTGGTTTATAGGCAGGATGACCTCAGGTTGTTGCAAACTTCATCCTCTTATTCTGGGTGCTCGCGTAAATGTCTGAAGTTGTACATGTCATATTAGCAGCCACTTGAAATGCCAGACATGTTATCCGTTCTCCTTCACAGGAATGGGGTGGAAAGCAATGGGAATGTATTCAGTGCTTTCAGCAAGTGCTAAGGGGAACGAGGAGAACAAGGTGAGCAACACACAGTAGCTTCATTAATAGATTTTAGTGCACAAAATCAGTTTGCTCTAAAGAATCAAGAACAGAAAAATCTGAATCCATGAGTATCATGCAGAAAAAGACAGTCTAGCTCAGCTGAAGGATTTTCTGATCATTTTAAAGGTATTTCATATAGTCTATTTAAACTCCTTAAGAGTTTTCATCAGAGCAAAGAAACTACCACACCTGATATGTGAGGTCTGCAGATTCTTCACTGTTTCTTTGCCCAGCAGTCCCATCTGCCATGGTAGTGTGGTTGGCTCAGATTGCTTATACATCCAATGGAAAGTTGTTTGGTGTGGATATGGAAAATAAAATACACTAAGAGGACAATCACAGTAAACTAAGAATCCTGAATTCAGCAGCTGGAGGACTCTGCATTGCCGTCAAGCCCAGGGCACAGTCGTATTTTTCTCAGCCAGAATCTGTCCCAGACACTGATGACATTTCAGCAGCATCAGACCACGAATGGGTGAACATGAGGTGAGACGGTCTTATGTCTGCGTGTGAGGAACAGAGCGGATCTGACCACCAGGTGCAGATTTTGTGGTTTTGACTCCGGACACTTCGATCGACCCCTGCTCCATTAGTAAATCAAAGTTCATCTACAACGAAACATACTGTGAAATGAGGTTAGCATACCGAGCCTCTGCTTTGATAATCTAAATAAATAAAGTACTTGTGGTTAGTTTGGAAAAGTAACAGCAGGCAGGTGAATATGGCATGTGCTTGACATCCTTCCCATTCCTCCTCTATCACATGATGAAGATTCTCCGTACTAGTCAAGGAAGGTATTGTAAATTAAATATCCAAATTTTCCACCATGACAGCAATTGTTTTGAAGTCTGCTTCTTGTGCCTTTTATCTCTCTTACAAATCTTGAAGGGAATAGGATTCATCAGTACACAAATGGCCTTTATTTCTGGCTGTTAAAAACCTGATGATAAGCAACATTTCCAAGGAAGAAAAAGCAGTCAATTTCCGAAGCATGTGCAGAGTTAATGTCTGCAGTAATTGCGACTAAGTATGGTAGAGCAGAGATGCGCTGCCAGCTGGAGCCAGGGATTAAAAAGGAAACATCTGTGCTGAGATTATAGGAACAGAGGAAGCTGTGGGAAGGAAGGAAGCAAGAATGCCCATGTAGGTCCACCTACCTCATTTGAACTTCTCCTTTTCCCCATGGTTTTGTTTTCCTCTAGCTAAATTCTATGTATTTACTGTCCTGAGTGCAAAGAAAAGCCTGTCTGATTTCTCTACTGATTGACCTTTCCCCGAGAGTAACCTAATGACCACGCACATTACCAAAATGAATCCCAGGCAGTGGAATTTGGGCACATGCTTAAAACTGAGCAGGCTTTTAAGTTATTTGCTGAGCAAGGATACCTTTGAGTCTAATGACTTGAGATGAAACTTTGGGCTTCAACCAACAAACTACTTACAGTGAGTCTAACTTTAGGCAGACAAGAAATTCCCTTATTCTCAGTGGGACTATACACAAACTTAAATTTACATGTGTTTAATTATTCAGTTAAACTAGGACATAATCAAACAGGAAGATTGTAGTCCCATAGCATAGTCTTGCCCATTATATTAGAACCTGAACGCATTATTATAGATGTTGAATACAGACTGTATTCTTCATTCTGAATTCACTAAGATGTTCTGAAGATACACGTCACCTTGGTACCTAATGAAAATTACATTTTTTTCAAGTACCAGAATCTTAAATTCTGCCCTTCCCTTAGGAATCTGTTTCCCTTCTTCATTCCTACTGAAATAATGAGAGAAAGCTTCAAAAGCTACATCCTAGTAAACCAACAAAAACTCTGGTGGCTAAGAATTAAGGAAGATGAGACACTCTTAAAACAACTTTATAACATCATAGCTAGCAAAAATTTATATACACACATTCAGCTAGTCAGCTTAAATTCTAATGAAACATCGTGTGTTGCTTTTATCCCTCCCAGTACTGAAGATTTACAAGTTTGTGTTAGATTTGCAGAAATTGCCTGTTGTACAGGACAGGTCAAAAAGAGATTAGAAAGCTCTTTGCATTTGCAATATATATTTTTTTTCTACTCCAATTGCCTTTGAACTCCTGTTCCTCAGGAGCTCTGGTGAGGTGAAAACCCAGGGATGAAGGAATTGAAGGTGGGAAGAAGGAGGGAGAAGAGGAGAGAAAAAAGCTAGAAGGGAATTACTCCTTTCAAAAATAAATCAATCAATAGAAAAAGCACAGAAGTATTACTTAAAAAAAAAAAAAAAATTCCCAGAGCCAGCACACACACTCCATTTCTACTAATCGGATTGTGATGTGTTTGCCTTTAATATGTGCAGCCAGCCCCTATGCCCTGCCTTGTGCACATGTCATGTCCTTTTAACATCAGCAGCCACTGGCCTGATTCTCAGCCCTTGATAACATGTTCCCAAGTAGGATCGTGTAACGAGGGGGAGAGGAGGGGGAGAGTAGCCAACACAGGCACAAGCGATCAGTGGCTTTGCTGAAATGCTACAGACAATTCTCTTCTAATCTCCAACCCTTTCATTTGATTTCAATGCTTTGTTTCTTGTTGATATGTCAAAGGGAGGCTGCACTGGCCATAAAACAAAAGGATGGATTCAAAGTGGATTTTTTCTTTAATCCTCTCTTTCCTTTCTCTCTCTCTTGCTCTGCTTTCAGCAGATTTTCAATATTGTTAGTTTCTCTGAGTGGGTGCAGTTTTCTATTCTTATTTAGAAAGGGAAGAGCTATCAGACATCATGAAAACTTTAATGGGTTCAAGCCAGAGGATTTTGAAATGCTGCAATAGCATAATAGCAAATCCTACAAGGAGATGGTGGGGTGAGGAAAGACCGCAGTTACCAAGGAGAGGACACCTGCTTGCTCTGTCCTTTCTCAGGCCAAGTTCCAATTCACTACTAGACTTTTGGACTAAGTATTTTAACTATTTTAAGCATTTTTTTTAAAATAACTTGCAAGGATCCCCTCTGCCCACCCAGGAGGACAACGCATCCTCCGTAGAGGAACCCTCTCTGTTATGTGGCTGACAGAAAAATCAGAAGAAATTTTGAGCTGCACTTACACAATATTTTCCTTTCTCTTCTTACACTACAGCTGTTAAAGGCACCATATAAAGCTTTAGATGCAAGAAGTATTTTGCCAGCTACTTGAGGAGAGAAGCAGGTTACCCACTTTGCTCTGCTGCTTGTTAGGGCAGTTATCCAAACAGAACATTTCAAACAGGAGTTTGAAAATTACTAGTTTACAACATCATTAAAATTTAAATACACTTGAATAATATCTACCTTATTTTTAAGCATGTAGATGCCTCCACACAGGTTAAATGTTAAATTAAAGCCTATGCAGGCTTCTTGAGTGACATATGAGCAGAAATCAGATAAAACCCAGACACCATAGAGCAGACTATGCACTTATTCTGGAGCCACCCCTGAACACCTGACCATTTGGCCTGATTTTTTCCATTTGATTTGTAGAAAGAGCAGCAAAATTTGGCTGGGATACATCAGACTGCAAATTACACTGGACTTTGAGCTCTCACTGGTTGACTCTCCAGGGTTTATCTGAACTAAGTGCACATTGGGTTTGCTCAATGGAACCTTCTCCTAAATGTAGTTTCTTATGGGGTTCCTGGTGTGTCCATATTGGTGTGAATAAGAGATACCTTCTGGTTCAGTGAAGATACAAGTTTACCTGCAAAGTTACTCAGTCAACATCTCCAACATTTACTTTCTGCTTTAAAACGAATGTGAGGGCTCGCTGGACTTGTTGGACTTGATAAGTCAGAGCCATTGAACATGCTTATGGTGGCTTTGCTTGAAATCTGGGGTCCCAAGCGATGCTTTGCTTAGAGATCAGTTCTTGAATATCCTGAAAAACAGGGAATAAAAGAACAATTTCATCCAACAAGGACCAAGAGTAGATCAGATTCACAAATCCAAACTAGAAAAGCGAGCCTATGGTCTTCCTTATTTAAGTCATCACAAGTACAAAAGTCTATATGCCACCTCCTTAAGAAAGCCTTTCTGGCACTTTTCTTTGTAATACGTGTGTGTGTGTAACGCTTCCAGGGATCAGCCTACCTTTTCTGGGTTTGGTACTCAAGGACCCCAGGTAACTATCTAGGCGTCAGGTACCTGCCTGTGGTGTTTCTCATTGTGTCACCCGTTAAAGACAACGCTGCAGAAGCAGCAGCTTTGAAGTCGTGTGAGGAGACATCCTATGGCTGGCCCCATAAATACGGGGCCAGGATAGCCTGCACAGCTTTTATCACTTTACACAGCCGAGCCATCTGGTTTTTTTAAACTGCCCTGACCATCTCGGTGAGCAGGACAAGGTAATCCAAAGCTTGAAACAGACTAGATGACAGACACTACAGAGAATAAAAGTGCACCAGCATGGACCATTTCAAAGAAAACTCACAAATATAAGCTCATAAATATCCTTAGGAGGGGGGAACTATGCCAGCACACAGGAGTTGGGCATTCAACTCGCTTTTCTCAAGAAAATACTAATAGCGATAAAAATATCAAACCACTGGGTACTACTGAAGAAAAAAAAAGAATCTAAGTGTTTTAAAAAGCAAAGATCACACTGACGCAACTTGAAACATCGATTAGGTCCACCCTTGACCTGTGTTTGATTGGCAGATGTGCACATCCTGAACTCTTAAACCTCTCCTGTAGCCTAATTGTGTGGCACTCCCTGCTCCACACAAGTTCTGCTGCAGCGGGTTTGAGTGGCATTGGCACAAGCTGCTGATAATCACCCTACCTGCAAGCTGAGCCTGTGCCGCGCCACGTACTCGTCAGAAGTGCAGCTACCCGCGTGCTCCTGCGAGCAAAGCCCGGTAATGTAGCAGCTTGGCAAGGGAATAGTTTCCCTTTTATCTCTTATTAAAGGGGATCAGGTGTTTGCCCATGAGAACTGCACTCTAAGCTACATGACTTTTTTTTTTTTCCTGGAATATGCCCATAAACTAGATATGTGTCTGTTTAAATAAGCATAAAATTATGAGTATCCTGCAGCAAAATCAGACAGCAGCATTCAGGAGTAACGTGGATGCAAAAGCCTGTTCTTTTCCCCTTCCATGACTTTGGTGGTGAACTTTGAGCCTACTGAGAGTTTTCAAGGACACACAACAAGGGTGCCTACAATTGGTGAAACCTTTTTAGAATAACCTTTTTGGTGTAATTGATCAGAAAGTAGCAGTATAAGTGACATGGTTTGTATTTACATGCATACCTAAACTCCCCAGTATGCTGGCAGCTTGCTACGTTAAGGAGCAGCATCTCTCCTCAGGTTTGACAGTACACCCTGTACTTTTCCAGATGACACAGAGGACTTTGCTCTTCTCTGAGTTGAGACCAAATAGTGTTATTAGTTGCACTGGCTGCAGGATTCTCCTGTTCTCGAGTCTTCTTATTTTAAAGCCTTTCATTTCCTGAGACAGCTGCAAGGTGTCCCTTCAAGGATTTTGCTTTTTTGATTTATACTTTTATACACTCAAATCTCAATTGAGATATCCCAGCCTCATTCCATTTCTGACCTTACACTATCAAACCAGACTGACCCTCCATCTCTCAGGGCTGGGCTGGATTCCAACCCAGGTTATGGAAGCACCAGGGCAGAGCTGCAAAGCAACCCATCAACTGAATCCCAGGGAGACACTTCACGTAGAGTCGCTGCCGGCCACGCGAGCCCGCTCAACTCTCCACCCTTTGAACTTCTGACTCCTTTCTTGTTTTTAACCAAAGGTTTGCTTTGGGTTCCCTTTGTTTTTCTGAGAAAATCCTGTCCATGCCGAGCACGGCGACCCCACAGATGGCATGAAAGTGGATGACACGGGACTCAGATCTGCAGACAATACTGAAAATTGACATCTTTTTTTCTAAAAAAACAGCAATTTCAGCTAGGAGAGAGCTTGTTGGCAGCAAGTCAGAGTTCCTGAGAGCCAGGCACCTGCTTCTGGTCATTGTTCTCCCTTTACCACACCTGTAAGCGTGAGGATATCCAGGTATTCGATACCCTCCAACCTCAGCCAAGAAAATCCAGTCCACAGCAAAACAACGCCCAGGGTTTGACACTTTTGTGTCATGAATCTGCAAGTGAAACACACCCAAATGAAATAAATACCTCCTCATTACATCACCACTCTTATTTTACTTTAAAAAAGAAAAAAAAGGATTTAAAAAAAAACAAACACACTTTACTGGTATAGCCTTACTGCCAGACTCAGACTGAAAAAATGTAGCTGCCATGAAAACTTCCTACTGAAAATCCTTTCACTGTCAGAAAGCCCCTGTTCTGCTCTGCACAAGATACTTATCTCAAACGAACACCTTTAAAAAAAGCAATGCATATAAGAGAAAAGCAACTCTTATTCAGGCAATTTGAGCCAGTATAGACTGGATTAGCTTCCAGCTTTGAAGCCAGTTAAATAAACCTCTAAACAGTCCTTAGTACTTGCTTAAATAATAAAGGAAAAAAAATAGAGGTTTTAAAGCAGGAGGTCTATAAAATCTCTATTCCTGTCCTATTCAAGAGCCACCCTTAGCTGCTGCTGATGAGAGCAAAATTGGGAGCAAATAATACTACCATCCTCCTTCCTCAATAACGCCTTTAAAACATATAAGTGCCAGTTGAATTAGCCTATTTATAAGACTTCTTTTTTCCCCCTGACTGTAAACTCCTAATGACTCTCCGTTACACAATGCAATTCAATATGACTCAAGCTTCCAGGGGTCTTGATCCCCTCTAGATAGTGTACCACAAAAGTGATTTATAAACTACAGTCTGAGAAAGTCACAGAGACTGAAGTGATTTGAGAAAATAGTTCAGGCTTGTAAGTGAATACAAGTGCTATGAATTCCAATGACAGAATAATACCCCCCTCCCCAAATCTTTTCCTAGCCTCATTTCATATGACAGGGAGAAAGGTAGTGTTGAAGGAAGGAAGGGGGGAGGGACGATAAAAAATAGCCCAAAGGGGATAAAAAAATTGAGAGCTGTATGGTGAGGGCTAATCAGTGATACACCGAAGTAAGCTTTTTTTTTTTTATATAGTATGAAAATTGTAATGAGAGCCTGTTTGCATTGCAGATTATATCTGTGAAACTGAGCAAATTTGAATGGAGCACTCTGGCTGAAGGAGGAAGGGAAAGAGGTAATAAAAGCAGAGCCCACTGATAAGCTGAACTCAGATATCAGGTGTATCACTGGAGGAGAAAAATATGTATTTGTCATCCTTCCTTCCCCCCCCAAACAAGCGGGCAGTAAATCTGTATTCTTGTATTTTCCTTTGAGGAGGAGACTGTCTCAAAAGTTATTTTGGATCAAATGGGAGAGGGGAGGGGGAAAGAAGAAAGAATCCCAAAGCATGCAGTTCCTTCTTGCAACACAGATTTTCCCACCCAAATTTTAATAAGGGGCTGTTATTTTGGAGTCTGTTCCCTTCCCCCTCCCCTTATCACTTCTCCCTGTCTTTCATACTGAGGCGTTTGGTCTAAAGACAGCCAGGGAACTAAATATATATTAATTAGAACTCTTGAGGCTGCCATCAATGAGATACAATTATCCCAAACTGTTGCTATTACAGGCTCTGATAGCTTCATTTAAATTCCTGAATAAAACATGAAATATCTTTAATGAGAAATGAATATAGTTGTCAGGAGGGAGTAGTTGTGATATTGTTACTAGTTGAGATATAGAAGATGAAGACGTAATATGAATACCTTCGACTTTATATAAAAATGATGGCTGTTAGCAAAAGACAGATCCTCCTTCAGAGACTTCATTTAGGCTGCATATCAAAAAAACCCCATATAAGATAGCAACATATCTCTTGCAAGGAAACCACTATCCAAAAGGCAGCTGGGACTGCTGTCTCAGTGCAAACGGTATCTGTTACAAGGTGTAACACTGGCGTAAAAAACCCTTCCTTACCATTAAGGTGAATGTAAACAAATCATGTGAGGCACAGTGAAATATTCCTGTTGCCTTGTTACTCAACGGCTGACCAGGGGTTCGGTGTGGAAAACTCTCTGCCCCACACTCAACCGCACAACTCCCTTGTTTTTCTTCCATTCCTTTTTTTATTATTTTTAAGACAAATGCCAATGAGGGAGCGGAGCCATGGTTGTCTCTCCCTTTCAAGGCAACTGAAAGACACAAGGCCAGGCCAGCAAAGAACAGTTCTTTAAATCACACTGTCAGGGAGACGGGAGCTGCAGCACCTCTTCATTCCTCCGCAGCTGCTTGATGGACTGCACTAGTCATACTAAAAATTCACCCTTGAGCTGCAGCGGAGGTCTCCTCACCTGCTGTTATTTTACTGAATTTACAGCGACTCCCCCCTCCTTTCCCTACGACTCATTTATTTGTCCCTTTTTAGCTTAAAGTGAGCTCTTCTGCATGTTTTAGACTTTTTCATCCAGAAGCACTTCCGAAGCAGCTCACAGAGAAGGGGCAGCCCTGACCCTACCAGGGGTCTGAAGTCCCACTCCTCCCTGGTCCCATCCGCCGGTGCACGCCAGACGGTAAAGCTTTCCACTCCGGCATCATCGCTGAAAAGAGACTGATTCTAGGGTGGAGCATGGCAGCTATTTAACAGCATGTACCATCACTTATACTTCAGTGTAGGTTGCAAAGTGAAGATGATTATCATACTAATTGAAAGGGCATGGGAAACATTCAAGAGGCAGAACATAATTATCCAAACTGGAAATTGCCAGGTCGTTCCCATTCTTGTGGGATCCTCTAGTGACCACAGAGAATGGTCAGGACCTCAATTTAAAGTCTCAGCACAAGTTTGCATCAAACATTTTTACATTAAATCAATTAATATGTATGTCCTGAATATTATTTTTTAGATACTTGGAGTGTAGCGGCTCAGTGTCTTCTACAAGCATTGGTTTGTCTATATTCTCTAGACAGAGACAGAAAATTATCTCAGGGATACAATTCAATTTCTCTTAATCAACACCTCTTTGCTTCATCAAGTAAAGCATGTTTAATCCATTTAGAGTTAGTTGTCAAGGAATACACACTCTAATTAATATTTTCTTGAAGATGTTTATACATGAGAGTATAATACATTAAACAAAGCAAGTGAAGGAGTGAAGGGTTCCTAAGTGCCTCTGCCAGACTGAACCAGAAAAGATACCTCCCTGGACTCTGTTCTTCCACCTGATCATCCAGGAAGATGCCAGCTTCAAGAGAAGACCTTACAAGAGGTAAAGGAAATTCATGTATATAATGTGTCGTCTATTCTTAGCAACTCATGACGCTAAGGATGCTGCAGTTATGCCAATGAATTGCTGGGTCCCAAAACTTGTCCTTCCAGAAATGGATCATAACTTACTGGCAGATTCCTAAGATGAAAGAAGAGTTGTCTAAAGGACCTTAAAGCTTCTTCTGTCCTTGCGTTTGCCATATCTGTGAGCTTGAAGGCTCATAGGCTGAAATACATGTATTCACACCCCAGGATGCAAAAACGGTTACAACTGAACCCTGCAAAACTGGCCACAAAAGACCTTGGAAGTAGAGATGTGCAGTCACAGGACCAAGAGTACAATACAACCTCAACCACAATACAACCACAAGTAAAATACAAATACCTGAACCTAAATATGTCAACCTAAATATTTATGCCACGTTCACATGCCTTATATTTATATGAATAATAACCATTCCTGGGATCAAAAGCCAGCTTTAAGGTGAAATATTGCAGCCCAAAAGCAAAGAGGTTGTATTAACAAGTGAGTCCTTACTTTTATAGCAATTTTGGGATTCCCTTGAGATAGTCAGACTTGCTGAAGCAAACACTTGCCCCACACTGCATAAGTCATCCTTAAAGAAGAGAATTAAAGACCTCGGAGCCTGACACTGTGAACGTCAAGTGCAATTTACAGCCCTAGAATCAGTGGAACCAGAGCGATATCCAATTATACTCATTTTATTTATGTAGTTTATTTCCTCCAAAAATTAATTTTATGTTCCTAAAAATTGCTGGATTAATAGCCCTAGTAACTGAACCCATCCATCAACACAAAATATACAACACAAACAGCGTCTCCTCAGACTCTTTTTTCTCTCTACCGTTTGTTTTAATGCAGGACTCAGAGAGCGAAGAGATTCTCCAGAGACACGTTCAACATTTTTACCCTTTTCTGAGACGACGTCTACAGTGTCAGCTGGCTATGACCAGCTGCAGTGGGATATTTCTGATGGGAGCAGGCTTTTTTTCCACTAGGCAGTTGACAGCAATGACTTTTTGACTGGCCCCTTCCAGTCGCTCAAATCTCAAACTGTATTTAAAGGGCAAAAAAAAAAGGAAGAAAAAAAATGTAGTATTACCCGAAAGATGGATGTTTACTTCAAAATCACAAGTTGTATTCTCCCTTCACTAGGTTTGACCCAAACACTCTCTCTTTTTCCTCATTCCAGCTGCTCCCCCCAGTAGGATAGCCATGCAACACTGCTGTGTTTAGATCCTGGCAGGTCTGGGGCATATTCCTGCTATACCCTGGGCATGGCAGGAAAGATTTCTGGGAGAAAGCTGCAACCATGCACATGAGAAAAATATGAGCCAGAGCAGCCAGGCTGGACTGTGGCACTGAGAGCTCAAGGGAGGTAATGGAAATAAATCTGAGATACTTGCGCTATACAGAAAGTAGCAAATGTGAGAGCTTACCATTGGGCTTGGCAGAAATAATTAAGGTGTGCTATTTGTACCAAAATCTTGTCTTCAGATATCCTCCAAACTCAAACTTCCCCCCAGCTTCTTTAATGCCCCTTGAGGCTTTTCCCAAAATCACCCTGGCTCCTGGGGCACACTGGCACCAGAGGGAGAGGGCAGAGCTGACGGTTTGTGCTCAGATAAGACACACACCTTTGGCCTCATCTCAGCAAGATGTTGCTTTTCTTCTCTTTTCTTCCATTGTTCTCTTAATTTTTAAAATAAAAGTCTTTCTGACTGAAGGTACCTGTTTGTTCCTATATCCCGAGAAACCTAACAACAAAGCACTTAGAATTACTTATTGTTATGGCTTGGGGACAAGATTACATCTCTAAGTTTATAAAGCAGCGGCAACATTTGCCACTAAATACAAATGATTTTAATAATCAGCATTATATTTGCTTCTTTCAGCAGGGTGCCTTGTCATTACTTTAACAATAATAATACCCGCTTTTCATTTGCTAAGTGTTATTATGATTATTATTCAGAAGCTTTACTATAATTAACTAACTGAGCCTCACAACACCCCTGTGAGTCAGGTAAGGCAAGAATTATGACTCCCCTATTTTTCACCTGGAATCGCAGCAATGGGGAAGCTAAGTATTGTGACACAGAGGAGACTTGGATTAAAACCAGTGGTTCTCGCCTCAAAATCCAATACACAAACCACATCTTGAACTGCCTGCCTCCAGTTCACCCACCTACTGCTGTTGTCAATTCAAATGCACCAAGATGACATTTAGAAAGTCAAGAAAAAAAAAAAATAAAAGGAGAAGGAAAAAAAGAGACATGGTAATCCCTAACAATGCCGAGACACCTTTCTCTCTGCAGTTTAACAACCTCCTTTGGCAGCTCCTGCTCCCGGCTGGTGTCGGTTCCCGAATCCTGAGCACTCATGTTCAGTGCGTGCATCACACACATCTGTATCTATACAGGCGACAGCTTCTGTCTATAATAGCCACCTGTGAGACCAGGGGAGAGGCATTAAAAATTTAAGAACTGCAGAGTAGATTGGAAGCCAGTCTTGGGTTTATAGACAGGGAAGTGTTTGACAGGTGGTCTCTGCAAAAGAAGTGGCCTTAGAGACACATTTCTCTTGATTTTATTTTTTAATTAACTTTTATTCTCAGTATTATCATGTCCTCCCCACACACACTTCCTTTCCTCCTCTTTTCCAGGCTAGAATACAGTTTAACGCACCAGACTCTCACCACAGCGCAATTACAGGTACTTCCAGCATTGTGGTCCAGCAGGGACATTTTAAAGACGTTTTCATCCATCTACATCCTAACGCCAGCCATCCACGCAGCAAGCCCATTGACATACACACAGTCAAACTTCAGGGCGTATCATCAAATTAAGGCAAGTGGGTTATCTTGTACCTTACTATAGTATTTGTCCCATGTCCAGCAAAGCCTGTAATTACAGGGGCCACTCAGTGATGAGCAGCAATCCAAGCCCTGGGTCAAGCATATGCCTGTTAAGCTCTTCCACATGTGCCATTCAGGCCTTCCTGTTTGGGTTTCACGTACCGGTTTTACACCTCTCGCCTCACATAAAACCAGATGACCTTAGAGAGAGCAGCAGGGCCATCTCCATCACTGTCTACGGCATAGACTTCACCTCCTGCCATAAAAACACTTCCTCACCTTCCCTCCCTGCTCACCCCTCGCATTCCCGCTTTCAAGTTAATTGGAATAACACATCTGCAGCCAAACAACAGAAACCAGTGCATCCCCTTCAGGCCCCCCCTTTCCAGCTTCCCGCCCACCCCCCTCCCCGGCTTTGCTTCGTTGACTTCTCCAAACCCACTGCATTTAGTTGGGAGCACTTAACCTTCTGCAGAATATCTTTATGCTCCATTTTCCTTTCCATTAGGAAGGAGATGAAAGCCAGCAGTGGATGCTTTCATACAGCTGCTGTTGCTGCCAGCAGATGTACTCTCCCCAGTCTGTATGTGTTTTAAGCATAGACTTGAATACTTCTGTATGTGAGGGGGTTTGGTGTGGAAAGGACTTATGGAGGAAGCTTAAGTGATGCTGAGTTTAAGCCAAATGCAATGGTTTACACCCAAATCAGAGCAATTTGTTCTTGTGCTTCACTCCACCTTTCTAACCGAGACTGTGCTAACTAAACCTACTGCCCTTGCAGTATTTTGAGCCTGATTTTCCAATTTCTGTGTAGGCATAACAAGGCAAGACTCAAACTGAGACTAACTGTAGGCCTTTACTACCTAAGGAAAAGATGTGTTATGGACCTGTTTTCATGGTGCTCACTGCTTTACACCCAGACTGAAAATCGCTTCTGTCCTTTTTCTAAGAATTAATTCATAGCAAAAATGGGAAAACATATATTTTTTAATCCACTTTCTAAATAATGATAATAATTTTATAAAACATAAAAACAAAGACCAGAATCTTCTGAGAGCAGAAGACACTGCCCATGGGACTGCTGAGCACCAGGGGTTTGTCTGTTCATGTGTATCCCTTGAAGACCACATTGCAGCCCACTCAGAGTGCTGAGTCAAAGCTTGGGAAACTCCAAGTGCAGGAAAAATGGCTCTAATAAAAGCTGTCTAGATATGCACCCGCTGCAAAGATGCAGGCACGTCTGGGGGAAGCATCAGTATAATATACAGGGAAGCAAAGGGTCTTTTCTGCAGCTGAACTGCCAGATGTATTTTAGGTAGGAAGATCCTGTTTGGAAGCCGTTCAAGCCTATGTCCACTCTTGCTTATATGGTGTGCTTTAAAGCGTGCCTGGTCATGACCTCTGTTTTCCATCTCAGGCTGGAGGCAGGAAGATGGTGTCTGGATGGGCAGGCAGTTAGCTCAGGACCTGAGTTTCCCCAGTTCAGAACCTTGCTCTGCACAGACTTTGTGTACAGCTTGGGGCAAATCACTTAAACTGCATTTCCCATCCATAAACTCACAATATTATTGCAAGTGCAAATACTGCCAAGGCAGGGAGGGACCTGGCAGGGACCAAGTCACCAGAGCAGCAGCAAACACCATGATTTATGATGGACTTGGAGGAAAGAGCACCCCAATCCCTGGTACCCAACGCAAATCAGCTCAAGATGGTAATAACAAAGCTATAGCCGATCCAGGCTTTGGAAAGGGCACATTCTGGTTAAATGTTTCAAGCAGGCAGTGCTCTACAGCAGGTGCACAGGGGGACTTATGCAAGCAGGGCAGTTAGAGGGGACCCATCTCTGTGCGAGGCTCAATCCCCAAGCAAACTGCTTCGGTGTCCTGCCCAGCTATAACAGGCACCACAATCATTCTTCCCTCCTTAGTGCCATCAGGACCCAATCAGAGCTCCATGAATCTCTGTCTTTCTGTCCCTTCCCTTATTGCACCAGAGGCTCAGAGACGTTGGCTCTGGCTTACCAGTCTCATTGGATTAGCTTGATAAACCACCCGTTTACCTATAATTCAGCAGACTGTAAAAATCCTTGTGGCTATTGCACAATAAGGAAAATAAATAATAATGTGCTTTAACAAGCATCAGTCGAAATACCGAGGATTTGATGGACCTGGCGATAAACGGCAGATTTACTTTCCCGGGAATGCAGACAAACTAATCAGATTTAGTTGGCAGCTATGAAAACACAACCGATGGGAGGCTCAGCGCCGGCTCACACAATCCCCCCTGTCCCTGCAAACGCAGAGGGGCATGAAAGGAAAGGACATTAAAAAGATATCGTATCGTTGTGTCCCTGTGCTGGATGTAATGCCCTGGCACGCTGACAGCTGGCTGGCAGCTTTCCATCCCTGGGAAGGGGGTTACTGGTCCGCGCAGCCCAGACAGCAGTTTAACCCCAGGGTCAGAGGCCAGTCAGGCGTTATCTACCGACTGGGCGCATTTCCTCCGCATCTGTGGCTTCAATATTCCCGAAAAGACACTGACAGGAGGATGAGAGCTAATGGGAGCTCCTCTGGTATTTAGAAATTTAAAGGCTCACATTCATTTTTAATGACCTTGGAAACTCACTTTAAAAAAAAAATAAATAAATACCTAAACAAAAACAAACAGTCAAAAGCAATTTACATTGTGTGAGAGAAAGAAAAATACTTTAAGCTTTCCCTTCCTGATTTTTCTAGATTTGTAGCTGTTGGACAAGGAAAGGTTTGCTGTGTGCTTTGTTAACTAAAGTGTAATTTTCAGGGTAACATTCTGACTATGAGATGAATTGTACAGTTGTGCCTTGGATGTACACTATTAAACTTCTATTGCTCAGGATGAAAATAATTCC
The DNA here is from genome assembly GCA_027574665.1 of Rhynochetos jubatus. Classification (NCBI taxonomy): domain Eukaryota; kingdom Metazoa; phylum Chordata; class Aves; order Eurypygiformes; family Rhynochetidae; genus Rhynochetos; species Rhynochetos jubatus. The sequence goes on along the minus strand of CM050660.1, from coordinate 18,362,412 downwards.
TACCTTAGTAAGGTAAAAACCATCATTATCTCCTCCCTGTTCTTCAGCACAGGTAGAGTTTGACAGACCCTTGTCAGTCTACGTGAGGCGTCGGGCTAGGTTTTGAGCTAAGCACTTATTTGGTGCATCCCTGAGATATTTTAAAACTACTCTTGGTTTCCAGCTGTCTTGGGGGTGCCAATGCTGTATAAATTGGAGCAGCCCTAAATCTGATCACATTTATGTCACCTGCAAAACCAACAGGGAGCTGCTCCGATACCTTGCAGCCAAGCAGGCAGACGGGGTCCCTGATTACGTTCCATCTGCCAGACGCCAGGATGGAGAGGGCAGAGATGTCAGTTGAATGTTCCTTTGCTGCCAGTGACTCTGCTGGTCGGTGCCCCCGGTAGCCAACCCTCCCACCGGGATGTCTACTTGGCATCGGCAAGGGCTATGAAGCAGCCCTTACTGCTACAGAGCACCGGGCCAAGGTCTGTCATGAGAGATAAAATAAAGCCAGGTGCAATTACCCTGGTATAGCAGACCTCCTTTTATTGATTATGCTACAGCATTAATTCTAGAGTAAGGCAGCCAAGGATGGAGCCAAGATGACTGTCTCCAGCATAGGAGGCTCCAGCATTTTTAGGTGCACTGCAGTTTAATCTTTTTCCTGTTGTTATCGCTGCTTAAGATGATGAAACACTAACACGAACAATCCAAACACTAGCCGATTAGGCACTATTAATGGACTAAAGAGTTTTTCTCATGTGCTTTGCTTAGCTAATTATTATACAGACCTCAGCAAAAAATAGTGACCAGAAGACACGTCATAAGGACTTTTTTGGCAGTTCTTATGAGTCACTGATATTTACTGACTCCTTCCCGCCAATATCACAAAGCCATCCCTACGATTAACGTCTTTATGGGCATCCTCTGTGGAGGGGTAGCCAACACCAACATAGCCTCTGCATTTTAAAGGTGACAGAGATGGATGAGGTCATTTTCCCATTTCTCATGTCATTTCCCTCCCCATCTACAAGGCTGGTCCTTAGGAGAATATCCTAATGGGGGTTTTGTCTAGACTACCCTTTAATTGACTCTAACGACAGGACTTCCTCCATTTCTCCAGGGAGAGCATTCCACTGCCCAACAGACCTCACTGCCAGGAAATGCTTCCTGATACTCGCCCTACCTCCTCCTTCCTCAGTGTCATCCCAGGAGCTGCACTCAGATACTATCGTGCCTAACCGGCGCTGCACATCCCATCCGTCTCACCAATGTGCTTGCACAAGGGCCACACTTCCACCAGTCCTGTTAACTTCCATTTGTCAAGTAATAAACTTTTTTCCTTTCAAAGCCCTAGATGAACATAATTATTTTCACTTACTCCCTTGCCTGCACATTAACTAGATTAGCTTATGGAAAAGAGTTTTGATAGTGGTGGCAAAGGGAATACAACCTTTTGGGAAGCCATGAAAAACAATTAATCACATGTTTTTAATTTACTACAGGGACAAAAAAGATCTTACATGTTTTCTTCAATAAATTCAAAACCTAGAAGAATGACTTTTCCAAATGATTGTTTAAAAAAAATCAGCTTAGATTCATTTACTGTCAGGGTAATCATGTAAATAGTGAAAAACAGGTTAATAAGGTAGTCATAGATATATTAATAATGAGTAAATCAATCATTATGGACTGTTCAATACTGTGCTAGCCAGGTTTATATTCATCTACACTACTAGAACTGATGTGCTTTAAATAATCTATAACATGTTATTCATGACTTGAGTATTCTTCTCTATTAATAATTTACTAACACTTTATAAACTATTTATAATGGCACTCTTCATATAAAAATATGATCTTTGATCCAAAAGTGAATGATAACTTGGGACAGTCTCTACTGATCTAAACTGGTGACACACAGGAAACCACCATGGAGCTACTGAAGCACCATCTAAGCAATCTACACAGTCTCCATAATGTGCTTCAACTGGTTTTGTGGCTCTTAGGAAAACTGATAGGCAACATGAATTGATTTGTAGTTTCACAGAACCAGCTAGCAAAAGATACTTAGACCATGTCTAACGCTCTTATATGATTTGAAAATCCTTTTTCATCTGCTAATTTGGAACCACATTAGGAACACAGTCTAAAGGGAATCACCTAAACTGTCATCATGCAAATATTACAATTATAGAATTGTGGCTTCTTTTCACCTTACCAGTCCCATCCAGGCACCGAAACAACCTCTGCTCCACTTCAAGCACCAGTCGTGCTGAAAATGACTGAAGAGATGCCAAGAAGAAATGTAGTAATAAGATTTCATCAACCAGCAAAGGTCAGTGGTACTCTGGCTTCATCAAACAGCAATTGTCACGGCTGTACTCTTCCAAAGATCAACCAAGTCCTGGAAAAAAAGGATGGATTACTTTTTTCCAAGACTTTAAGTGCCACAGAGGGGAAAAAAGAGTCCAGTTTATTGGTCATCCAAGGAATGACTAGAATGCATTAGGAGAGGTGGTTTTGGTAAAAACAAAAATAACGGTGTCAATGTTGAAAGCACTGATAAAAAAACATGGAACTATTTCATCTGGTTCTAGTACTTGTATTAAAGAACCACCACCTTACTGGGACAAGTACAGAGAAAGGTATAAATAAGTGTCAGGAATGCAGTGGCTCCCTTATGAAGATAAGGGACTTGTTCTTATTTAATCAGCAAAAGAGGATATGATGACACTTCTTAAATACATTCAGGATGCTAGGACCAGGGGAACAGTAAAGAAAGATGTTATTTAAGTTGAAGGACACTATTGGAACTAGATCAGTTAATTATAGATCAGCCATGAATAATCTTGCTATGAAAATTAAAGTACAAGTATTGATTATTTGAGCATTAAAATTCTGTTATGGTTTTCTAAAATTAAGCAGTTATAGTAAGGAATCTGAACTAGAATTTGGTAAGCCTTTGAAAGGGATTGTATCACCAAGGAGACATGAATCCTGTGTGCCAGTATACCCCCAAAGAGTTGAAAGGAGACTGGATTGCTCTTTATTTGCATTGTATTTATCTTATACATCAGGTCTCTGGGGTTACTTCTGGAGAGCAAAAAGGATTTATTCCAGCCCCCCCTCACCCTTTTTTGTTTTCTGTCAGGCTTATGGGGTTTGTCTGGGTTCAGTTTTGGCTTTTCTTTGAAGTATCGCTGATCAGCTATCATGAAGAACAGAGTGTAGGAAGATGCAGTGATACATTTACAAATCCACACGTCCCCACTTTAGATGGAGGCTGAAACTGATGGATGAAGTCTTGGGAGTGGAATAAAGTTTACTGAATATACCTAGATGACATAAACATGCTTTATTTCTTTAGATAACTCAATAGCACAACATATGAGTGATGGGGCAAAATAGAAAATGGAAAGAAAATTCTTCTGGGTATTTGTACTACCTAGATTTGATTTTGAAATCCGTCCCTCCATGCTCGCTAGATGGTCTGTCTTAGTTTGTGTCTGAATGACCTTTGAAGGTTTGAATATCCTGGACCCTTCTGAATCAAGTTTGGGGCTGCAATTCTCCCTCTCTGGAGGAAAAATAACTTCAGGAAGAGCTGGCACAGAAGAAGGATTTGTTATGGCTTGTAGATTGGGTGATTTATCCAGTTTGGAAACAATGACAAAAACACTATCTCCTGTTTCCCTGGAATACAGCTGAATGGTGGAGAAAATTAGCCAACTTTTTCTTTTCTTTTTTTTTTTTTTTTTTTTTGCCTTGAATTATCATTATTGCCAGCTCAGCCCCATCATTTGACTATGCTTAGATTAACATTTTTTTTTTTCCCCCTGCAAAGTACTTTCTAACAATACTTAATAATTTTGCTGGAGGAGTGGCCCGAGTAAGTGGAGTGTTCTCCTGTTCTGTCCTCCCACGCACAGCTCAATCTTCCTCCGTGCTCACTCAGGAGCAGCAGCCTCCTCTTTCCTGCGTCTGTGCTATAAGTGGAAAGAGGATTTGACTTAAAGGGACACTGACAACTGGTTTAAAATCTTGAGTTAATTTGTTGTCAAAGTCATTTTTCAAACATAATTTGGGGGTTTCTTTCGAGTGATGAGAGCACAGGGGATCTGTTAAATGAAGGAGAATTAATTATTCCCAGTCATTACTGAAAATACAAACACAACCAGGTTGTGTTAGAGCAAATGAAATTGATTTTAAACAAAAGTGAACCTGACCATTCGCATTTCATTGCCTCCTCTGTGGCACTGACAGCAGCCTTTCTCCAAGGCAGGCTGGCTTCTCCCAACTTCACTTCTTGTTCGACAGAATTAAGCATTAATCTGGCCACTATTAGAGAAAGCTGAAAGATAACCTTGTTTGCTCAGACCATCTCGACTGATTAAGTCTTGTTTCCCAACTGATTGGGAAGATATATGAGGGTGACAAGCTTTTGTCTTGCAGAGATCTTCACGTTTGAACTCTGTAAATTCTCAGCTCTCTCTTATCTGTTTCTCTCTTTAAGTAGACACAAACATCATATCTGAATTTTGGGGGGCTGAAAAGAAAGCTCCAACTTTTCCCAAAAGCCTTTCTAAAACATTTCTGCTACCTCTTTCTTAATCTGTCACTTGACATTATTCCTTTCCTGCTAAAAGATGTTAGGATACAAGTTTTGTTGTTGTTTTGTTTTAATGAAAAAAACCTACTATTAGATCCATTTGCACAGAAATCCAACACAGCAGTAAAGACAGGGTAGGGGGTTGCTGATGTGAGCTGAGGCATATTAACCAGGTATAAATGTGCTGCTCTACTCTCTGGCTTTGAAATGACTGTTAAAAGGCTTCAAACCCTTTCTCTCATGGTCTATAACATACACAGTGGTACAGAGGAATGTAATTAACTCCACCTCGGCTCTTCCCTGCCACCGTAGCTGCCTTAGGAAGGATTGTGTGAGACTGATTTGGAGTTATTCCATTGACAGCAAAAAAAGATGAACTGAAACCTCTCCTGGCACGTGTCTCCAGCCCCAGAGTGTCTCTTCAGACCACGCAGAGACAAAACTCCTGTTCAGGGGGATGCTGCGGTCGCAGCTGCAAGGCGGTCAACGGAGCAGCTGGGGAAGCGAAGGGGTGCAAGCCAGCAGCGGAGCAGGATGCACGGGGCATGTGGGACAAACCCCTGGCTCTGTAACCCTAGCAGCATATTTGATATCTCAGCCTCCTCCTGCCTAAAGCTATCTGGGAGAGAAGAGAATGGTCAAGAGATGTTATCCATGGCCACTGAAAGAGCAGTCAGAGCAATTTAGAAGAACCCATTAGGGGTTCTTAGAAGAATCCCATTAGGGGATGGCCTCATTTGAGCTCATGGCAGGTAGCTGGCATAACACCAAATTCAGTGGCCATTGCTTTGAAAGAGCTTAAAGACTTCTTGGAACCTGCATCAAGGCCAGGCTTGCCCCGTAGACAGAAGTGACAGCTAAGCTACGCACGCATGGCACTACTCACAAGTAGAAACAATCAGCCTTGATGGAGCATTTCACAAAACGGTCTCCATCAGGCGCCAGCAGCTTTTTAAATATTAACCAGTAAGATCTGCTGACTGCCTCTCTGGGATTACTGTCTCTGACACTGGTGATCCCAGTGTGTCAGCATAATTTAGCAGCCAAACCCTGGCTCTCAGTGAGCGGCTTGCAGATGTGGATTTTAATTAAAAATATTTAATTTTCAGCTCCAAGTTTCATTTGCTCTACCTGGCATTACTGTTTCTGGTGCTCATCACAGACCACTGCATTGCTGCTCCGAGGAGAACTCAAACAGCTTCCTCTGCCTATGGCAGCTCCACTGAATGGCCCCGTTGAGCCCCGTTTTGTGTTCAGCTGTAACAGCCAAAATAGAACTACAGGAAAAAAAAAATAAAACCATTTGTGGCTCAGAACTTACCTTATACCAGACCAATTCACCCGGAGATTGGCAATATGGAAAGTGCACCCTTCTAGCCCCACCAAGATGCATCCCTGGAGAACCTGTTTATTGTTTTTCATCCGTAGGAGGCTGAAAACTCAGTGCATTGCTCAAATCTGGGAGGGGGGGGCTGGCGGGAAGCTAAGTTTAAATTAACACCTCAGGGTTGTGGCATACACTGTTTGACAACTAGCTCCAGAGCCCAGCTGGTACTGTGGCCCTTTGGCTTGAGATGAGATGCTGCGTTCCCAGAGCTCCTGCAGACTCACAGACTGGACCTTACATGGTCCAGTGGGACCTTACATGGCTCCTTCAATGTGCTATTTTCCTTGCAAAAAAAGTTGAGTCAGCTCTTCAGTGAAAAGTTGCTCTTGCACATTTTACTCATCACCACTTAACTTACCCTGCTTCAGTTTATTCAGTGTAAGGCTTTATACAAAATCTTCACTTATAGATTTCTACATCTGCAGATGTATACTTAGCGAAACCCTAATCAAACCTGTTTGGAATAGCCTTTAGTGCAGGTCCTACTCAGAAGAAAGATTCTACATTTGCCCTCTGCACACTGCAAACAACATACACAACATTCTTCCACAGATGGACACTTTTGAATTTAGCAAAGAATTTTGGAAGATGTGCATTACGGTTGATAAATATCTGAGAAGATATTTTGAGATTACCATTTAGGTCCCAGGTTTTTAGGCAGCGGGGAGGAAGTTCATTTTCCTTACGTGGGAAAATGGAGCAGAAATCAAGAAACCAAGGTCAAATAGTTGACTATACTAAATGACCAAATCATTCAATTTTGAGGTGTTGCTAATTATTAGGAATAGCTGAGATGTTTTGACTATGAAAAATATTTTGAAACTTCGTCTTTTTATGTCCTGTTTTACTCTGAGTGAGGAGGTTCATACCTCTTCATTGCTTTTGGGAAGAAAAATAAGGAGTCCCACATCCTCTAAAGAAACTCCTGTTAAAGGGCATGCACAGCTCAGTTCCTGCAATGCCAGTGAGAACCCATCCACAGAGGAAGAGTTTGTGAACTGTCTGGGGGAAGGACAGTACATGGTTATACAGCACCTGATGCAAGGGAGGCATGACATATGACCCTTATCACAAATGGAAAACTAAACATCAACAAGACAGATTGAACAGCACATCAGAAACAGTAAAAATAAAGTTAAAATTAATCACTGATAACATTTAGCCTGGAGTGCTTTTTGTTTTGTTATTCTATATTGACAATCCCACCTAGAAATGGGTCTCTAAGACTTTCTGACTTGTAGACAACCCAGTTTGCTCTACAGACCCCACTGTACCCGTTGTCACCCATGGGAGGGCCCCAGGGCCTTTGCGATGCTGCATCTCTGGGAATGGATCAAATGGCTCTCAGACGAGAACAAAACCCGACATTTTCCAACCAAATACCTCTCAGGTCACTGAGCAATGCTCTGGTGGCTCTGCCTCGCCAGCAAATGCCCATGCTGAGGCACGTCAGCAAGTAGCTTTGCCTGAGGAACCTTCCTCCTCCAGGGTTTCTGTGCGGATGTTGGGAGGAGATGCAAGCCCCTGCCTGGGCCAGCACCATGTGTGGTCCAGCGAGCTGGCTGAGACCACTGACACAGGCTGGTGGTGTGCTGGGAGCCCAGCCTGTGATCAGGGGCTTTCACAGCTCGCACATTGCTTTGACCCACCAGCCCTGCTAGTGAAGAAGGTAGAGAGGGCAGAGGTAGAGCTGGCTGAGGGAGAACAAACGAGGAAAGGCAGAAGGCCCTCTAATTGTCACAGCTCCACAGTAATTGCTGACGAGTGTGATCTGCTGTTGCAGAGCCGGGACACAACAGGACTCCGAGCAAAGGTGTTCCTAGCTGGACTTTGGGCTGTACTGCATCAGCCTGTTGCTGCATTGAAGTCCCAGAGACCAGAGCCCCCATACCAAATGGGGAAAAGCCAAAACAAAACCTCATCCCTGATTATAACAACTTACAGCCTTAGGACATACAATTATTAATTCAGATTAAAATTTATGTCAAAGGCTACTGTTTTACAAGACAATCAGGTACTGCCACAGATGATTGCCACAGCAAGGACATTTGAGGAATCTCTCAAGATCATCTGTTGAGTGCTGCCACAAGATCCAGAGCAGAGCTACTTCATCACTTCATTCCTGGCTGTCAGGTTGCAGGATGGTAAAACAATACCATGTAGTTGTTTTTACTCCATGGAAATAAGCCATATTACCTCTACAAGGGGACAAATCCCTTCTACAGCTAAATCACGCTGATTGAATACATGTAGAGTGACTCACAGATCCTCGGGAGAGAGCAGCCAGGTTTTACAGAGCACCAAACCCTCGTTGCCAGACATCTCACCTGACAGATTGGACAGGAGAAATCCTAGTGTCCTGCTCTGCACGATGGGCAGGTTGTTAGGTTGACAGTCTCACAACCACCACTGGATTTTCTTTCTGTGTATCCTAGAGAATCCACCAACCCTGATGGATGGATTGGCATTTCTACTCCACGGACAAAGCCAACCAAAGGGCATTGTGAACATCGGTTAGCTTGCCCATCCCTTCTAAGCAGCTCCAGGACATGAACAGATTCTGAGCAAAGATGAACTGCCCAAGTCCCTCAGCACAAAGCCTCCAGGCTGATTTTCAAAGCTTTTTGAAGCAGCGGAAGTATACTGAGGTGCCAGACATTGAAAGACATCTCAGAGCAAGAACATTCCCTTTCCCTTTCATGTCTTGCCTGCCTCACCACAGCCAGTGGTTTTAACATCTCTCCTTCCTCACCAGCCATGGCATGAGTAGCAGACCATGTGTCCAGCAAACCCAGAAAGGGGCAGCTCCACATCTTTGTCCAAAGCCAGGCAGTTTCTCCTTCCACAGTCAGAAACAGCACGACTTTAGTATGGTAATGGTGTTCTGCATTAACTTGTTCTCCAAACAAGGACCAGTTTGTCATCAGACAGAAATGGAAAAGGGTCAACCTTTCCTGCCCCTTCTGCACATAACAATTCCTCCTTTCAGGGGGGAATGGCTTGAAAGATCCAGTTATCTGAGTCTGTTTTCCACAAAGAGTGACACCTTCACAACTAGGCTCCTCTCCCTTTCTTAGGCTACGAACAAGTCCTCGGTGTTTTGGCCAGGCCACTTCTCCAATACAGCTTCTGCCATTAGGAAAAGAAATTGAAATTTAAAAAAAAAAAAAAAAAAAGAAAGAACAAAAGAAAAATCTGCTTTTTTTGAAAGTTCTTCAAATATTTTATGCCCCTTTTTATTTTTACCCCCCTTCTTACATTCACACAAGCAAAACAACTAGAGGGTCCTCTGATGAATGTGGCGGATCGCCATGGTTACGGTTCAGAGATGCAGCAAAAAGCAATTATGGTGGGACATAGTGGAGGGAAGAAAAAAAAAAAACCAGAGAGAAATGCACCTCTTTGTCAGAATTTCAGAACAGCTGTAATAACATTTCTGCACCCCAACCAGTGCAAAGTAACTGAAATATTGTGGCATGTTAAATGCCAACGCATTAAATACCGGGATTTCAATGTCACATTATTTAAAAAGACAGGAAGCATTAATTTCCAGCTGCACTTTCAGCTTGTTAAGTCATCTAGGGGGAATAGGGAAAAAGGAGCAAGTCCGTGGCACAGGGCCTCACATTTTGAGGTGTGAAATAAAACACTGTTCAGCGAGGCAGTGGAATGCACTTGTAACAGATTTAATCTGACAGCAGCTGCGGTTTCCTATTTAAGCTTTGTGTGATTTATTTTTCCCCTTGGTGTTGGAGCTCCTGAAAGAGATGGCGATGCTCTCCTGACCTTTCCCAATCTGAGGATCTCAAAGCGCTTTACCCCTTGTATTGATTTTCACAGCCTGCGATGGGTGAGGGAGGTGGGTTGTCGCTGTGCTCACACAGTAGGTGAGACTCACTGGGGTCTGATCTTCCTAGCCCAAGGGTCATGATGGGATGTCTTGGTTTGGGCCTCTACAAGGACTGAGAGAAACAGGAAATTCTCATTTTACATGCTGCTATTTTAAGATTATATTGAAAATAAAATCTGCGTATCACAGGCTGCGATTATCTGTGAAGCGCATACATGTGCGTAACATCCATTCCTCTGTGGCTACCAAAAACGTAAGATTCACGTCTGCTTTTTCTTATTTGTATTTATTCTTGAGTGTTTCTATCATAGGCCTTACAGATCTATTTTTGGTGACAACAGCAGCATAAAGTATCTCCCTTCCATCTCATACCTGTTGCATACTGCAGCCCCCAGCTGTGTTCTTGTCTTCCAGGCTATGAATCATAGCAGAGACAAGATCCTGCTGAATTTTAACCCACGGAAAGAGGTAGAAAGTGAGAAATGACTGAAATAGATCTGCTTTTCATCCTGTCACCAAACAGTTCTGCAAGTCCTAAGTGCCGAAGGCCAGAGGTAGCGGAAAGTGTGAAAGGTATAAATGGTGATGTGCATGGTACACCTTGATGCGAACAAAAAAGAATGGGCAGAGGAATACAATGATGAATAGACAAAACAGCCCATACAGGACAAAGATTAACCATTTCACAGATTATTTACCTCTTTTCTGAATGCTTTCCTCCAGTTATGCTTCCTGTCTCTTCATGGAAAAGAGCTCTCAGGTTACACATCCCAGTTCCAGCTTTCCTCCATCTGGTCACACGAGCAAGCTCCTCCAGCCAGCCAGCATTGACTCACTGGTGGACTGAGATGAAAATTGAGTTTCCCAGTTGTAGCAGTGGCCCACTGTCCCTCTCTTCTTTTTTCTGTATTATGCCCAGCAAAATCGAAGCTCCAGGCTGCTTCCTCAAGCAAAAGAAATCTGAGAAAACCTGAGTATGAAAAGACGCTAAATTTGAAGGAAGATGAAGTATTGCCAAGTCTTGTGGTTATATATCACAAGTCTCATGATATTTTGATGATTTTTTTAACTTTTTTTGGCACTGGTTTCTAAAAGCAAGAAACAGTATGAACATCTTAGTATGAGAACCGTGGAGAAATTGTGAAAAATAGAAAGAAGGACTGCTAAAGGTTTAGCAGTGAGAGGGAGCCTAAAAAAAGCCTCACAGAGCTTTAAATTCTTTTGCTTTTTTAAAGCAATCCATGATTTAGACAGGCCTGTTGCAACTTCTGAACACGCCATGTTAGATTATGGACTTGGGAAGGACTGAGTAGTGGGATTTTACAAGTATTTTTCATAGGAGAAAAGCTCTGTGGAGTGAAAGCATGACTGAGTGCTGCAGGTTGTGCCTTTATTGACAGCAAGAGCAGAGCTGAACCAAACCCCAAAATGAACTCACCTCTAAATCCAACAGACGGATGTACAGGGAGGTGTAGTGTCTCAGAATAGTCCTCTGCCAAGGCCCCTTAAGGGTTGCATTCTCTCCCCACTGGGAATATAAATCTGAAAACAGTAATAAAATTTACCTCCAGTTTACATTAGTATAGGAAAAAAAAAAAAGACAGCCTCAGTTTCCCTAGGTGACTTGATGAAACGTAGTGTTTAAACCCAGTAAAGCATTTTCCTATATGGTTAAATACTGAAAACTGAACAGATAAACGAAGTGTTATTGAAGACTGTTTTCTGATTAAATTAAGTTTATCAACAGAACCTGCTCTGGGCCAAAACTCTCAGAGGAATTATTGGCAACCCCCAACCCAAGGAGGTGGGTTTAACCTTTCCCTTCATAATCCATACCTTTGGAGATTTGGTTTCCACTCCAATTTCTCCCATATTCTGAAATGTTCCCAAATCAGAGGGGCAAACTGTATGACTATCTCACCCAGCCTGGGGCTTCACCAGGAGCCTGGTACCTTCTCAGCAAACACCAGAGCCGCAGTCAACTGAGGGAGTGCCGAGCAAGAGGAGAGGCAAGATGGGTGAGAGAACCTCAGCTTCACAGTTTGCAAAACTTGTGTCAAGTGATCAGAGGAAAGGCTGAAAGTATAGGCTGTTTTTAAAGTTTCAAAATCCAGTAAGAGATACCAAAGACTGGAAACCTTGTAAGTGAGCAACTTGGGAAGCTTTGGTTTGGCACATGGTTGTGCTTCAGCTCAGCCCCTGAACCAGCCATGGAGGGCTCCAAGAGGAAAGAATCAAAGCTGAATGAACGCTGAGTTGCAGCAGCAGTCCCAGCCCTGCAAGTGCTGAGCTACCCCAAATCAATAGGATCTAGAAGAACAAAGAGTCATTTCTGATCGAACGCTCTGTGTCCAAAAGAGAAACTCCCTAGAGATGAAGTCTGGACATGGAAAGCAGATCAGAACAACCAGAAGTGCCACAACCCTCAGCAGCAGCAAGTACCATTGTCAAGGCACCCTTTGTACTGTCTACACTCAGCATTTATATGAGAGAAAGATAAAAGAAGGAATTTTAAAACAAAGGTTTCATTGCCACTTGCTATTTTCTCATTGCTTTATTATTTGCTCTTTGCACATGTCAGATAAGTGGACTTGCGAAGAGCCTTAATTAGAAATGCAGATTACACTGGGCCAGAACACAGTGGACACTGTTTCTCTCCAGCAATCCTGCTGGGAATACACATGGCCAATCTGCTAAGAAACAAATTGAAAGTCAAAGTTAACTTCATTTTAAGACGATACAGTGTGTGCAGTTGCTGTGCCCAGTGCATAAATCAGGCAGCTGTGAATAATTCTTCATTCTTAAAGAATTTAATGAAAGAAAAAAACCCTGCATTTCCAGTAGAAAGACCCACTAAAAGACACATGCAGCTTCTGGTAGTGGTTTTATCCCCTGAGGAAGGATCAGACATGATCAATGCTGAATTTGAGAGCTGGAACCAGAAAACCAATGTGCTGCCTCAGACCTGACAACAGGCTTGTCTAACTGAAAGCTTGTCTTCCTCCCACCCCCAGTGGAGATTAGTTTGTCAAATAAGATACTAGCTTGCCCCACACACCTTGCCATACTTGGTTTATTAACACTACTCCTCGGAGTGGGGCTTTTCCCTCTAAACATGATGATACATGTGCCCAGGGAACACAATTATACCCACCAAGCCGGAGTGAAAGTTGTTGGAAGAAATGGCCATTTTAATTCCATTTAATGACCATTTGAAGTTTTGCAGGTAAGTTCTTTGAGACTGGGCCATTGCCTTGTTTGATCTTAGCAATGCTTAAAATCCTCAGTGTATTACCTAAGAGACGCATCTGTTTTCCCAGCTGGTGCTTTGCAATCATTATCAAATTCTGAAGCGAGCAAAAATGGACAAAACTAAGGGATAAAAGTAAAATGTTTCATTTCCTCATGTATACGTTATACACTCACCTGCAGAATAAAAATTGCCCCTGTTGAAGAAGATTCACGTGCTTCCAGGCAGAAGCTTTTTGCTGTTGCTCCCCCACACTGGCAGAGCTGCAAGGTGGGACCACAACACCGTGGAGTCTTGGCTTAATCTGAAGGCTGAACCTGGGAAAAGAAGCCCTGACACAATAGCTGTAGAATAGTATGTCTGAAAGAAAAAGTCTCTTGACTAGCTATAGATGTGGATTTTGGGGATATTTTTGCTTTTGCTAAGTTTTTATTAATTATTGTGACTTTGTTGTGTTCACTGAAGAAAGCTAAGCATTTCCTTAAAAGATAAAAGTATGCAACTGGTTTCAAATAAACCATTGAATATTTCACACTGAAGGGAACTGTGGACACGCATCCAGAAGGTCTGCAAAGATCAAGCTCATTCTCATATGCTCACATTTATACAGGAATCCTCATCTCCACTGGTAATGTTTTAAGGGCTCATAAGTAGAAAAGCAATCAGCAGTGTGGTCAAAAGGATGGTATCACAGTGACAGCACTGGACTCACTGCCAGGAGACCACAGCTTAACCCACAGGCAAGTTCCAGCCCTGCTGCAGGACCACGGACAAGCCGATCAGACCTGGTTCAGGAGGGGTTGGCCCTGCTACACCTCCAGCTCCTCAGACAGATATCGGAAGCTACACTGAGTTCCCACAGCAAAAGTGTAAATAACGATTTGATGCTTTCAGGTAAGGCTGAAATTCAGATGAGAACTGGTGTCCTGAGTTTATCTAATTTGCACTTGAGCTGATATGATTTTGCAGACACAAATCAGAGCACAACTCTCGAGATTTTAAATGCTGCAGATTACATTTCAGACCTAAACCTGGTCAATCACACCTTGTAAACGCTTCCGTTTAAGCGACATATGTGAGCAGAACTGGCAGGTACACAGAGGACAAGAAGGGCATTAGCAAATCATTGCAGAAAAAGGAAAGGTACAAACCTTTCCAACTAGAAAGGAGAGCTGCCCGAGAGAGCTCAATGGCCCAGCGTGCTTCATGCTCCAAAACGTGTCTCCTTCTAGAAGGTTTTGAAGGAGATTTCTGACTTTGAAACTTTCCTCATTTATTTACTTATTGCGGGGTTTTTTTTGTCCAGGAAGGTCTGTTGAGAAAATGCATATGCTCTAAAGGAGTATGGAAAGGAAACAACAGGGCAGGAGAAGGGAATGTGACGAGCGCTGGAAATGCACAGGCACGTTGTTGAAATTCTGACCTTTCTGACAGCTCCTGGCTTCCCGTCGGCATTGTGTCAGGGCCACGGCTATCGCGTTTCAGCCTGCGCATTGCCTGCAGCGGTGTGTAGCAATTTCTTTATAATCAGTGGTTATTTTTGTCCATTGCATCATGATGGCACCTGAGCAGAGATTTTTGAGGGGGATTGTAAACAGAGGATGAAAACCTAAACTGAACTGAGAGCTGCTCAGTTCAGGTTAAATGGAACTGGGCTTATAAATAACAACCACATTTCAGTCTAAGATCCAGTAATGACTGAACCATCCCTCTCTGTTAATGCAAAAATTAAGGGGTTAAACATTGCTTGCCTTCAAATAAATGACAAAATTCTCTTTGGCAATAGTGGGAGTAAAATGCCATTAAAAACTTCTATTTCTGCTTCTCAGAAAATGTTTGGTTGGGAAGAATAATTGTTGAGATGTGTTTTATTCCTGCGATATCTTAGATTGACTTATCAGACCTATTGCACTGTTACAAAATGTTTTTCAAAGTCTTGTAATGAAACATAGCTGGAGATTTAAATAAAACATACAAAATGTGGTTAGAAGTTTTAAGCGAGAGTTTGCCACTTTCCATGTTGTAAATGGCAAAAAGATCTTGGAATTTCAGAGCAACATATAAATTGTATTTGTAACACAGTACATACTGTCAGGTTATGAACTGATTTGCTCCTCATACTTAACAAACTGGACACCTGTAAATTTAGGGCTAAAATGAAAAAAAAAAAAAAAATAGAAGCATTACTGACGAAACCATGTGATAAAATTGAGCCCTATAACTCCAAAGACACAGAGATAACTTCTAGCCTCAATGTCACTGCTGCATTACTATGAGCTCCTTAAAAGAAACTGCTTACTGAGTAGTGAGAAACGAGATATTTCTTGATAATGTTTATTCTACATTAAATTTCACAAAGTATTAGACCTAGACAAGGGTTTTAAACAATGTTTTGCATTTATTTCAATCCTAGACAAGGGTTTTAAACAATGTTTTGCAGATATTTCAATCAATTGAATTACTTCAGTGGTGCTGATTCTTCTTTGGTGTTTTGAAGGGTTAATGTTACAGGGAAAGATTTTTATGTGAATTACGGAATTTTAAGATACTTGGAAAATATGAGCAGACATAAGTGAACATCAGGATCAGAAACATAACCTGAAAAATATGCTCACCCAGTCAAGTGCTGAAAAGCTCCAGAGGTGACAGTGCACAGGAAATGATGTGAAATGCAAGTGGAACTGGCTATGAACTTCTGAAGAACTTACCTCAGAGTCCAGGGCCAGGACCCTTCTCTCAGGCTGCTGGAGACAATCTGACAGGACAAGATCTCCGTGTGGCATCATTCAGCATTTTCAAATGTTCATTCGAAAAAGTTCTGAACAATGTTTTCCAAACTTTATGAACAGAAAATGTAGAAGACAAATTACATTCTAAGAACGATTCATTTCTATGGACCACGCCAGCAAAACTTCATCATTCCCTCTCTAGACAGCAACACCGCCTCTGCCCTGGCTGATGCTCAGTAATTCTCTTGTTCTTCTTTCTGTCTCTGAGCATCCAAACCCATTTCTTTTCAAGGATTTTTTCAGGTCTTTGACATCTTTCTCTGCCACCATCCTCTGCTCCCAAAGTGAACTCACAGATGAGCCCCAGCAAGTACTCAAGGACATACAACTAAGGAAGGTGGACAACACCTGGACATGGAGAAACTCTAGTCCCAAGGGACTTCTGGATTTCTCACAGCAAAAGGTGAAAAATTCTTCCACCTCTAAGCTACCAGTAAAATTCTCTGGCACTAGAAATATCATTCATTAGCTTCTATAAATAAGAATTAGCCAGCATCAAATAATCAAATCCCTGGGTATTAACCAGTTCTTTAAAAGTCACATTATTTTGGACATCTTCCTGTCTCTAACTTTTCATTTTCTTCTATTCTGTGATTTCAGTATTTTTAACATTTCAGTAAGAAACTCACAGTAAATATATGGTTTTAAACAAGCTAGAGTATTGCCTTAATGACCTCAGCGAATGGGTTTTTTGAGCAAGACAAAAAAATAAACATTTTCCCCCAGGTCTCCTCTGTAAAGTAGGAAAGTAAATTTATAATAATGAAACATTCTATTTTAGTGCTGCTTTTGTCACTTTTCCAAAACTCCAATTCCTAATATAAGGCACATGGCCACGGATTGCCAAAAGTATTAAAATTTCACTTCTAAAAACTGGCATTAAACTTCAAAGCTGTTTGATCATGCAGCTTTCTCAAATTTTCAGTTTAATCTATAACTCCAGGATTAAGGAGGAAAGCTTGCATAAATTTGGTCCCTAAATATTAGGGCCATAACAAGTACCCAGTTCTGTTTTCAGAAAGGTGGCCTCACTTGGGTGAATGTTTATCAATGTGTACATCCGAGCTTGTAATTCAAGTATTCATGGACTGAATTTAATGGTTAAAGTAGGAGAAATAGCCCTTAAAAAACAAAGGCAAGTGAATGCCTCTAACAAAACAAAAAACAAAGACACAGAATTCAAACTCCAGGCTCTGGTAAGGAGCAAAAAATACTTTTCTTACCATTTCACACAAGGCCAGATGTGAACGTGAACAGATTTTGTGCAAGGGGTATTGGGTGACAACATCCCTTGACTGTCTTGGACTTGCAAAATTGGAACAGAAAAATGGGCTGAATCTGTTTTGGCAGCTCCTTGGGACTCTGGCTCCCTAACCATCCCCAGCTCTGACCTTCTCAGAGGTTTCCATCCATTTGGAAGGGATGGTTAAAGCAAGTGCTGCAGTGCTGTGCTTTACAGGCCAGAATGTGGGTCATGCAACCGTCTGCTTCAGCAGCAGGTCCCCAAAAGTAAGTCACTCCCACTCGTGGGTCCAAACTCTTTAATCCACCAGCTCCAAAGGATGCAAATTCATTTCTCAGCAGTATTGCTTGAGACAAAGTTTTGCCCCATGAAGTCAGTCATTGGATTTCCAGACAACAGACTCCTACCAGGGCTCAGCTGCTCTCAGCGCTGGTATTTTACCTTGTGGAGGATGGAAAACAGGCTAGCACAGAGTTTGTTTTGGCCCCACAATACAGAGCCGGTTGCGCAGCAGAAGATTGTTGTTCCAACAATGGAAAACGGAAGGAGGGGAGAGATGAACTCAGAGCACAGAGCACACCAAAGCCAAAACACACATTACAGACATTTCTGCTACAGTGGGATACGCAGGTTAAGCCAAGTCAAGGCTCTGCAAGTCTAAAAACTCACAGTCCAGCAAGCAGCAGCCCTCAGTGGACCCTGACAGAGCACAGGCATATTACTCTGGCAAAGCAACCAGTAGAGGGGAAGCTTGAGGTTGCTCTAAAGAAGACTTAATATTAAATCTCCCTCTCCGATGCATTCCCTTCCTACAGCCAAGCTCTCCCAGGAGGTTGTGCAGAGTTAAGTCACTTGGCTGTGAGACAAAGGAAGAGAAGGGTAAAGAGCAACCGAGGGAGCAAAAGATGGGAGAGGTGGGCAGGCAACGCAGCTGCAAAGGAGACGGCTCTCTCAGCTACGTGCGGGAGCTGCTGAGGGCAAGGAGATCACACAAGAGAAGCCACTGGCATAAGCAGGTTGTTCTCCCCTGACTCTGCACATCAATTACCACGTGAGGACATGTGGAGTGCATCCCTCTGGATAACGTAGGTACTCAGATTCACTCATGGCAAAACCAGAGGAGCTACTCTATTGCAGCTTACCCAGCCTTGTCAGCGTGAGAAAATAGAGCTGTGCGTAGCCCCAGCTTGGTGCAGGGAGATGTCAACAGCCGGAGGCTGCATCCAGGCGCTGGCTCTGCTGCAGGCAGCAGGAGGTTTGTCACAGCATCCTCACCAAGCAGGTCAGCACACCAACATGCAGCGTTTGCATGCTCAGTTACTCACCCGAAGCCCTGAACCAGCAGTACCCTTTGGCTAGGATGTCCCAGCCTCTCCTTTCCCTAGCTGAAGCTCAAGAGAGATAATTAAAGCAGAGCAGGGTTTTTTTCTTCTTCAGCTTGAAGGCAAAGGGTGTGAGCTGAGCTGTGGAGATATAAACTGCTTCATTCCAAACCCTGAGGACAGGCCTGTGTGTATGCTTTAGCACTGCACATACCTTGGATTTTACACCACATCTCTCTCTTTGCTTTTACTCCCTTTCCTTCTCTCCTTCCCTTCCCTTCCATGCTTTTCACTGGCACAGGCTGAAATCAGATTTCCTTCTACCCCACCCTCTCAGCATCTTTTCTTTGGGCTGTGATCACTCCTCTTTGTCCACTGGCTTTGTCCTCCATGCTCTCCCCAAGCCCAATGCAACATCCCCATGCCAGCTGAGTTCAAGCTAAAACATTCAAATATACCAATTTGGATTGGATGTAAGCTCAACCTTGGGAATTCAGCATATCCTCCATGTATTCAGCTTGTACAAACAGCAGTAGATATTTCTGTTCCTTCTGCACAGCCACACACACATTCCTGCTGCTCCCATCCCTACAGGCATTCCCCAGAAGCTATCTAAAAATTATTGTAAATGCAACACCACATTATGTCTTCTAAAAAATAAAATAAAATAGTCAAGCCCTGGCGTATCTCCAGAGAGGAAAGCGTCAGATCTCAGCTGGTAAATAAGATGTTACTGTGAAGCTTGTAAAGCCTACGTTATTTCTCCTTTGTAAAGGCTCTACCTGCATAACATGAAGGGGCTCAGTGACAGACACATTAAAACACCATTAAACTGTGAAATAGAACACAGTGTGAAAATAGATCTAACCTTCACAGCATATTGATCTCTACCCCGCGCCGTGCCTAAGTTCTTGGACAACTGTTTTATAATAGGTTTTACTTATTTTCCTGTTGCTATTCTGACTTCCTCAGAGGAGGGTGTTATTTCTAAAAGCTCCTGACAGCTAAGGGAAAAGTGGGCTTGTTTCTTAGTCATCGCTCAGTGCTCGAGCGTTGCTGCTGCCAGCTGCTCCATAAACAGAAATCAGTTTTGTGCGAGTGAAGGATGGGTCTGGGCAGCAGTGATTGCGGTGGGATGGGAGGAGGAGGAAGGGGAAGCGGAAAGGGAAGAGGAGACGGGCTGTTTGCAAGGACTCTGCTGAACAAAACTACGCAGGATGCAGGCAGCCAGGCTGAACCCGAAATGCCTTCTGAGAGGGACAGCGCCAAGATTTATTTAAGCGTGCAGGGACGTGGACTGTGTTTGCGAAGATAGGTAAAATAATTGTGCGCACATCTGCATATTCAGACGGGAAATCCTTCTGATGAGTTGACTGCTACGGGTCACACTGCTGCCAGCCAGTTTTATACTTTCACTGTGAGACAGGGACTTCTCGCAGCGATGAGTTATGCCGCAGGACCTCTGACCCCCACCCCGTCACCTCCTCTCTGACCAGTCATCCATCTCCCAGAGCCTTACGCTAGGAGTTCAAACCCTTCCAAATGGCCAGGTATTTTTCTTTTTCACATCAGTTCAACAAAAATGTTCCACCCTCCTCTACACTGGGATTTCCTTTCTGACCGCCCCAGAATAAACCCAGCCGGAACACAGGACAGATAATGTCCAGCCACGTCCTGTAGCCATGAACGAGGGTTTTGTTACACCCGTGCACAAACTAGATAAATTTTTGGGGGTGTGGAGGGGTTATTTTTACAGAAATATTTCTGACGCCTTCCCCACCACGGTCATCTGGCAAATCCTGGCCTGGCTGGAAATCTCTAAACACATGCGAAGGGAAGGCTGAGCCCATCCGTCAGCTATCCCCGACACGCTGCAGAGAAACCAAACCTCTAAACCGGCTGCCGGGCATGGCTGAAGCTCCCACCGAGCAGCGTGTTGGATCTGTGCACCCAGACCTTGCCAGTAAATTAGCACCATACCAGACACATTTGTACACGTGGTTCATGGGCAATTTGCAAATTATCTATGAGGCAACCATGCAACTGCAAACGGCACAGGCTGCGGAGGTGACTACCCAGCAATGCTGTCCAGGGCTAATTTCAGAGCGATGAGAGAGCTGCATTGACCTCAGCAGGACTGGGATGGTGCCCAATGAATTTAAGGCAACTGCCTGCTGAAAATCTCAGTATACTTCCCCTCTGGTTAGGTATTCCAGCTTTCCCTAACATTGCACTTTTTGATGTAGCATGAATGCCAACAACTCCCCCAAAACTGCAGTCAATCGAAATGTATAGCAAAGTTAAATTTATCTCATACACACTTGAACTGTAATAATAATAATGATGATTAAAAAAAAGGAAAGACTGATGCCAAGCAAAGTGTCCCTTAAGAGCTGGCAATGAGAAGACTTATTTCTGGCAAAAATTTCTGGAGCAAGCATATATTTCATTGGAGTTGTCTCCTATTCTGAATTACTTTAATCCAAGGCACACTGTGATGATGGAAAAGACTGAGCACGTAAGAAAACGGAAAATTTGGAAAGAAATCCCTTGTAAAAAATTACTAATGCTATGCATGTGCAATAGAAAAGTTGCAGAAACCCCAGTGGTGTCCCCATACTCCACACTTTCTAAACATGTTTGTACACTGCACTCTGGGCACTGCCCCTGGCCAACAGCAGCTCTGCAGAGCTTCAGGGGATAGATTAAATCCCTCAGAGCCCCTGTCCAGGAAGGAGGGAGGTGACAACTGTAAAAGCAGCAAGCTTGAGTTTTCTGACATTCAGAGGTAGGCCAGGAGTGAGGGTGGAAATCACCAGGGCTCTGCTGGCACAAGCAAGAAAGATGCAGTGCTTCCTCCTAACAGTGCACAGCACTGCAGTGGGACAGAAAACCTGCCACATTTGCAGCATTTGAGCTATGCATCAGCTCCCTCCTAGCTGATGCATAAGAGAAGAGTCTCATTCAGAGCAAGCTTTGAACCCAGAGATGCTCAGGGGCTGTCAGCTCCTCTCCTGTGCTGCCACATGCAAATCCTGGGCAGCTTGGTTTTGGCTGGCTGACAGGAGCCTGCATCGTACCATGCTCTGGGCATGGTCAACTTTTGTCAGGGGCTGAACAGCTACTGCCTCTGCACGGTCGCAGTCACATGCACGCACCATGCAAAGCTTGCTTTTGTAACCTTAGGCCACCTGAGATTTGCTGCAGAGGATTTGCCCAGTTTTGTGATCCCCAAACCCCCACCCCCACCGACAGAGACGTTATGTTCTGCTGGTTTGTGATCATAGAATGGTTTGGGTTGGAAGGGACCTTAAAGATCACCCAGTTCCAACCCCCTGCCATGGGCAGGGACACCCTCCACTACACCAGATTGCTCAAATGCAAGTAGATCCAAGTAGAAGGTGGGCAATAGAACCACAGAATCACTAAGGTTGGAAAAGACCTATCAGATCATCCAGTCCAACCATCAGCCCAACACTACCATACCCACTAGACCACGTCCTCAAGCACTGTGTCTACATGTTCCTAAATACGTTCATGTGGCCTTGGATCCTGATGGGTCCAAATCAAAGTATTTAATCTCTTGGCTGTAGCAGGTCCTACCACTGCCCCTGAGTGAAGCTACACCCAAATTAGCATCTTTACGCCAGCTTGGAGCTCCTGAGGATTCCTGTGTTTTTGAAGCACAGGTGCTGCCCAATTCTGTGCCACTGAATCAAGGCAAAGTTTTTCTGCTCTTCAGGAAAATGGGAATACCTTGGGCATAACATCAGCAGAGATGGCCACTAACTGAGGACCAATTATTCTTTTTCCCAGTGAAGCAATAAGGTGGACAGGAAAACTGAGAGCAGAGCACAAGCTCCAGCCCTCTCCACTGAGCTGACACAAACACAGAGGATGCAGCGTCAGGTGGGAGCTGTTTACAGCAACATTTGCTGCTACTCCCTCATTTGGCAGTGGGCATGACACAATTAGAAGAATCATTTCCAAGTTGCATTTAGGAAAACTCTTCCCAGGCATCATCATCTGCTCTGCATTAGGTGCACCTAGTTTATCAGCAGCAAATCTGGCCACTATTTACCCCTCTCATAGGAGTAGCCAGATGGATCCAAGACCTTTGAGCTCAGCAGGCATTTGACTTCAGTGCACTTAAGGTGCAGCTCACGAAGAATGACACTTTAGGACGGCAATGCAAGTGCAAAACACTCAACTGTTAATTTCTTTTTCATGTAGAGAAGTGGTTATATTTCCCTACAGGAATCCTGACACTGCTTCTATTCCTTAAAGGGAATTTAGCCTGAGCCTTCAAGAGAGAAAATACTCCTCCCCAGCACAGTGGAAGAAGCCATTTCCATTTTTGATGGTGCTGAATGAGAAGAAGTTGGCATTATGCTGTTTGATTGAAGTGCATTACAATAAAGACCTTTGCACCTTCCCTATGCCTTATCCATTTGTGGACAGCACCACTCTGTTTTTAGAAACTCTGCAATGAGACAGGAGAAGTTTCTGGCATGTCCTACACAGATGGTCCACAGCCTCTTAATTTCAACACTGTGTTTCTAGTTTATTCTGCTCCCAGACACCTTAATTGACTTGGTTCCACTAAGCCTCTTTTTAAAGAACTCTTTAGAATAATCCTGTCCTTCATGAGCTGTTGCAACCTTTACCTGCTCTTACCTCTACAGCAAACACTGGAACATGAGGGGCTTTCCTGGGGTCTGAACACACTTCTCTCTGCAGGACTCCGACACGGGGGGTTGTGAATCTTGGGCTTCCTTATGGGTAGGGATGTCAGCAGGCAGGGAGCAGCAGCAGATACTGATGTTGGATCAATGCCCCATGGAGGATGATAAAACCGGTTTGGCACATGAGTAGGAGAATATTTAAAGACAAGGCAAAGGAAAGTGGACAGCTAAGAACAGGAAAGTATAAACCACAATAATCCAGGGTGCGAGTCCTTTTTTGCCACAGGCTTGCTCTGCAACCTTGGGCAAACACTTCCTCAGTAAATGGCTCAAGTTTCTCCACTTGCCCTCTGATCTTCTGATCATAGTGTCAAAATCTTTGGGATAGCACCTGAAGGTTATGCATTGTATTTGGATCTCCAAGTTCAACCACTTAATAAACCCATTTAACCATAATTTCAAGTGCAAAGCCTGAGATACAAATACCTCATTCAGAAACCTATTTTGAAGCAACAGTCACACATGACTATGGAAAGATGATGATAATAGTGACTGCTTACAGCAAATGCTATTGCCCAAATTGATATCATACCAAACTCAAAAGGTCTGAACAGAAACATCTGGACCATCACGGTAGAGTTAAAAACAAGCCCATCGAAAATGGATAAACAATTAAAAATGTATTGAAAGAAGAAAGAAAAAGAGAAATCATTCCTAATTAATTCTAGTGCCCTGTACAACCCCAGACTATTTGTAATCCTACAGGGAACATCTTTATTGATCTGGGGGACGCTGCAGCAGACTTCTGATGCTTATCTCAGCATAAAACTAGGCTCTTGTGATGAGCAGTGATTTAATTACATGACAATCACTGCTAACAATGCATGGCGAATACCAAAAATATGCAGAGCAAGAGTGGCAGTGATAAATGCAAGGGAATGGCATTGACTTTCAGTAAAGTCGTCTACTCCTAGAGATGAAGACTTTCCCCCCTCCCTGTCCTGTCTTCTAAGGTTGTAGTGGCTGTGCAGCTCCAGATCCTCACTCTACAGAGTGAACCACCACAGGCAGACAGAAGGTATAGGGAAAAATCACACAACCACGATCAAAGCGAAATTCAGCACCCAAGTCAATGAAACTAACAGTCTTTTTTTGTCTGTAGAAACATATGCTCTTTCCACTGTGCATCTCCACTTGAAAATGAAGATAAGATACTTACTCTGCTTTGGGAGGTGACAGTACTGAGCAAGTGAATAATACATGATTTTGCTATTCACAGACTCAGGACCTTAGAAGCAGTCAAATCCCATCTTCTACATAAAATAGCTAGAAGTAGCAGAAAGTATTTGCTGAAAAAATAAAAACAATGCATTTTGTGTTGCTTCTTTTCAGGTGATCTCCAAAAAAAAAAAAAAAGAACCCACAGTAGGAATAAAGTATAGCATCACTAACCCCCCTTCTCTTCACTTAACCCTATTGAGGATGCAATGGAAGTAGTCCCAAGTCTTTAGGTTTTACCATCTCCAGTTGGTAGATGACAGCTCAACATTTAATATTATTCCCCATCATAAAAGTAGGTTGTCAAAAATGCACAGCGCAAGAGCAGAAAAACTCTTCATTCATCTGCTAGAAATTTGATCACAGCAAATCAGTTGTAGAGGAGAAATTCCTAGCGGTCCCAGATTCCCTCGGGAAGTAGTCCCTAGCACAGGTTCTCTACTTATACCCATCAATCTACCCCTCAAATCGTTGAAGCTCAGTGCCTTCTCCTTTCTTCATGGGCTGAAGGCCATTCTTCACATGCTGTAGCTGTGAACGCATGGCTTCACGGAGCCATTCGAGCAGCCAGTACGCACAAGTGCGAAGCACAATCTGTTGACCATCTAAACCTGATCATGGTTGGCTCTGGAAGACTCAGACCCAGATGCTCACGCCCAGCCTATAAGCCTGCCCTACCTTCCCCTTCTGCAAGGAAGTCCTCAAGACGCTAGAAGGCCGGCTGCACTAGGGCACTAATGAAGTTTACACCAGCGTGTCTTCCAGCTCTTACTTTCTTCCCCTGTAAGACGCATATAATCTTGTTCAGCCAAGAGGGATATTGCAGGTGTTCAATCCAACACGCAGGCACCATGTTGTACCATGGCAACATTCCTCCACGTAAAATTTAACAAGAATCACCAGCCCTCAGGTTAAAGCCACACTGAGAACTTGAACTCATGCCCACCCAGGTGCTGCTGCTGTTGCAGACACTGGGACCCGAACGCTGCCTCCTGCTTCCCCATGCTCAGTTTCATGATTCATGTCAGAAGAGCACGCCTGTTATTCTAAACAAAATGACCTTCTAAATTCTCTTGAAATGCTGCACTGTTTTAAGTCAAAGCATCACAAAGTAGATTAAAAATGTTATAATCTCAAGAGGCTGGGTTTTTCGCTCCAGGATTATTTCTAAATGCTTGTGAATGTTTACATTAATCATAAACACATCTTCTGCTCACATGTTCCTTGAACTATATAATTATCGTTACTGCTGAGGGTGTTTCCCACTGATAAACTGTCAGGCAGATATTTTGTCCCAAAATGATAGAATTTCACCTGGCTTAATTTATCCCAATTTGAGAACGATTAAAACACTCCATCTGCAATACAGCAGATTAACAATCATTTGTAGTATCTCAGCTTCCTTCCGAGTTGCTAACTTTAAGGATGCTAAAGAGCAGATATTCTTATCGTGTCCCTGTGTGATTCGAAGGGGTAGATGCATCAGGGCCCTGACACATGTAGCTTTACAGATAAAATACACGTACAATATTAAGTCAGAACAGGATTCACTTCTAACACCTGCCATAGTCTCTAAAGTCAAAGCTAACATTTCCCAAACAGTCTATCGGCTTAGTTTAAAGGACGAAGACTCTAAAGGTTAGGGTTTGATTAAAATGTATTTTGTTGATTTTTTCTTAACACATCAGAGCCACCAAATTCCTTCCTGGTGTGAACCTACCGGCCTGATGGGAAAGTAACTCCAGTTCCACTTGTGGTAATTGCTGCAGGATCAGGCCCTCCAAAAAAAAAAAAAAAAAAAAAAAAAAAAAACCCACAAAAACACCCCACCAAACCAAAAAAAAAAACCCCACACACAACAGAAAAAAACCCATAGCCCCATGTAGAGCACAGGAAATTAAATGGGAAGGCTCTGTTGTCTAGTGGGAGAGCCCAGTTCAGGGAGTTGTTAGTACTCCTACCCCCAGCAGTGAACTAGCAGCAGCCAGTCTGATTTCTGGGGGACAAGCTCCTTCCCTTTCTCATGCCAATGGGTGCAGAGTGGCCGGTGTGCTGTAGGGTGGGAGCCCCGGTCAGCCGGGCAGAGATGGAGCTCTCCGACACTTGGTGGGTGGCTGGGGAGAGGACTGAGGGGGAAACAGAGGGACAAACGGCTACAGCTGAAGGTTAAAATGGGAGCTTTGCAAGCAGCATGGAAAACAGGCTCGTGACATTTCCACCGACTTTGCTCTGTTCAGCTGTTTGCTTGCTTTCCACAAGGTGCGTTTCAGTGACTGAGTTTTACTGACAGCGATCCATAGGGGAGCCGAGTCCTCAGTCGTATTTGGGATTATTCAAGAAACCAACCTTCGGCAGCAGCTTCTGTTTGGGCAAACGAGAACATATTGCATTTGCACATATATGTCAAATCCAGTTATTTACACACTGTACAGTTAGTGGACATGTTTCATCATATTCTGCTATCTCCATGATTCTCTAATCCACAGTCATCCAAAGGAACCCTAGTTATATCTGAATTTCTGAATGCCCTCTGGTCTTAGAGACTTTAGGCTGCAAATTTACAATTGTTGCTCTGAAGTGACTACCTTAAATTAAAACTGTAAGTTTAGAATTTCCACGCTATACACTGAATAGATTAACAATGTAAAAACTAATTTGCATGTGCAGTTGGGCACACAGAGGTATGTATCAAGTAATATTCTTGCTTTAAGTATCAAATAAAAAAATCTGAATAAAGAGTTTGATTACTGGAGTGTGTGCAGTAAATGCACATAAACTCTTTTCCTTTAGGTAGGGTCCAGGAAATCCCACTACAAAATAGTTCTAAGCAAATGGGGTAAGGCTTCACCTCATCTCCTGCTGCAGCACAGTCTCCATTTGAAGTGGTATTAGTTGTTACACTGCACTGTCAAGCGATGTACTTGCTTACCTAGTCAGATACTAAATACTACTGCACAGGGAACATTTTGCAAAGAACAGGAAACATATCTCCTAATCCAGATAAATTAAAAGCATCATCTTAACCTCAAATGTTTATTGCGTTTCAAACAGCATTTATCGAAACAAAGAGCTCATTATAACATACAAAGGTACCAGACCATCCAAACCCCTTCATTTGGTATGTCTTCAGCATAACAATCCACTACAAATTATTCTGAAACACAACATATCTACACTAAAAAAAAAAAAAAAAAAAAGAGACATCACCCTGTCTCCTGAGCAGAAATCAGTTCCACGTGGAAAAATCTAAAGGGAAAAAAAAAAAACTATTAAAGTATCAGTCCCAACTTCTGAATAAATAAACAATTTTTCCTGCAGTTGAATGTTTTCACTCAAGTCAACGATCAGATCTCACGTGCCTGCTTAAATATGTCTTGACTTTGGTCCCTACAAAATGACAAGACTACAGTATGATAAACCAGATGATACTTTAAAGCGAGACAATGAGGCATTGTTTACACAGAAGATTGAGAAACTGGTATAACAAAAGGGGTCCATGGACATCTATTGTATGTACGAGAAGGAGATTTACTGGAGATTTTATAATTTCTACAAGGCTCTTTCCAACCAGCTTCATTAACTTGAAGTAAATCAAATCATGCAGAGATCTGGCTCAGCCAGAGATACATGCCGGGAAAGATACAAACTGAAGAAGAACAGACACGAGATGATAAGCTTTACAATCTTTGGCATTTTTCATAAACATTTTCAAGGTTCTTAAATCTCTGTATTCACCCATTTTCCCCACACACACTCGCCTATAAATACATTATACATGTACTCTTCATTATACACAACTCTGTACACGCATAGGTATGCAAGCACACATTTGCACACAAAGAAACATTTTTGAGGCTTTTTAAACCAGGATAATCTTTTCTTCTATCTTTCCATTTGCAGCTACACACAGCTTTGCATGAGCAATATACACTCTTCATCCAATCCAGTGTATGAAAATGTGCCTCTCCTTAGTCAAAGGCAGAGTGGGGCTTGTTACTTTGAAAAATAAACTTCTTGAAAACTGAATCTGGCTAAAAATCCAGGAGAAGATACTCTGGTGTTAGTTTTCCTTCCTCATTTCACATAAGAGGCCCACAAGACTGCATTACTGATCCACATGGCATGACTCCATTTGGATCCCTGATCTATAAGCAAGTTTTTACCCATTTTCCCTTTAATTAGATGACTTCTGAAGTCATTTTTTATTAAAAAGAAACCTGTCTCTTGGGATTCTCTATTTCTTTGTACTGTGAACCGCTGCAGAGGATGCTGGTGGTAACCCCTGAACTCCAGCTCTCGTGCTACCAACAACTTGGCAATGGCAAGTTGCTCCCACAACGTCCCACAGCACCTAAAGGACCGAGGGTACACTCCAACCACAATTAGGCAGGTTTACAGATGATTCTGTGTTTCAGTTTCCTGAACATGGATAATTCTGGTTATCTGAATTTTAGAAAGCAAAAGCACAATAGCTAAAAGATTGGTAAGCAAACAAAAAAACCCACACTCTCCTCAAAATAGAAAACAGGGTCTTTCTCCTGTCTCTTCATTGCTCAGCTTCTTTGTGACTTCACTTCCTCACCCTCTCCTTGTGAGCCACCAGGAAAGACCCCGACGAGACATCAGTGGCGGACCAAAGCCTGCACACTATTGCACAACCACGTCTCTGGGCACCGTGCTCTCTTTTTGCCCAAGTACTTGTTTCTTTCAGTCTATAAAGTGTTTTTTCCTCTTGAATCTGTAGTGTTGACCCCTCTGGATTTAGACAGGAAAACAACAGCTATGCTGAAAATATCTGATGAGATGGAATTATAAAAGGCAAGTCAGCAGAGTCTTTTCAGGTCAGTGAGTTAGGCTTTTGTACAGTCTCTTAATCCTTTCATGGCAGAAGGTTCTCATGCATCCATTGCCAGCAATGGATCTCTGACGATTCCAGTATCCAAAGAGTTAACCGCAGGGTGGACTTTAAAAACAGAAGAAAAAAAAAAAAACACCCACACCACAAGAAAAAACCCACAAGTGCTGGATGAAATACTGAGACACTGTTGGAGCTCCTAGCTCTTTCTGCTAATTATAATAAAAAACTTTTTAAAATGTACGCTGCTTGAACAGAAGATGGGTATCAAAGGCTTGTTAATTCAGAGCTTAAACCTTTCTGGGCACAGTGATTTAACTCAGAAAAGAATAGCTTTCATATCTTAACGTAAATCTGTTGGATATGTTAAAAACTGATTCAGAGCATCTCCTCACATCAGCTCAGCTGATCATCTACGTACGCTAAGAGGAATTGTCTCTTCCTACATAAAACAGGGAATGCTGCCACATTCTTACTTCTGCAATCGAAGGGAAAACAAAAAAAGAAAGAAAGAAATGAAAAAAGCGCAGTTTCACCATCCTCTCCCAGCCTCATCCCCACCCCACAAACTAACTCATACATTCCACCTGGCTCTTTTCTGGGCTATGACTCCATGCCGAAAAGCCAACCCAAGACAGGTGTTTATCAAAAACCACATCTTCAAAGGCAAAAAGTTATTATAGTGTTGTTCTGAAGCAAGAAAAAGGGGATGGGGGAAGTGCGCGTGCACGCGTGGTGGGTACGGAGGGAGATGCTGCATTCCGAAACCGTGCTGCATCCTATAGCGCGCTCCGCTTCTTCCTAATGGGACTGGAGCTGCTGTATGGTTTCAATTCAGCGTGCTGCACCTGTAAAAACAAATAGACATGACGTTTGCCGTTAGGTAACTCTAGCTCACTACAGTGTGTGTTAATGGCTCCCCGAGGACAAACCAAGGGAAACTAAGGAAGGTTCAAAAGTAATGAATCATTTTCTAAACACAGGAACATGGGGGATTAATTGCAGGAAGGATTTGAGAAGTCATGCATCATTTCTTGAAACGAAAATATTAAAAGCAGATTTTTCTAATGAGATACATGGGGTTCTACCTGATTTCAGCAATGTAGGCTAGATCTTTCCAGTTTGTTTTGGTTTGGCCATTGTTTTTCTTATCTTTCTGGCATTAACCTATAAGTTTAATAATCTTCCCTCGAGAGTTTCAATTCAAGTGGATCCCAATACGCAGTAAGATGACAGTTGTCGAAACCATACACAGACCTTGGGATGCTGACATAGAGTCATTTCAAAAAAGGAAAATATTTTCCCAAACAGAACGTGGACAAAGCTCCCTCCACTTTTCAAAACAATTTCATATTCAATATAATGGTTAAAACATGTGTGATATACTGACAAGGATAGCGTAATCTCCAATTTGTCTGTTGTGCTAAAGTATTCCCACTGAAATCCCAGGAAACTTTTTGCTGAACATCCCATCTTTTTCACTCCTCCTGTCTTTCAGCCAACACACGTGGGTTGTAAATGGCTAATTACAGACAGAGGTAATTTCTAACTCATTGGGGTACCACAGTGAAATGACAATGCATTGATAGCACATAAAATGAACCAGACAGAGGGGTTTGGAGCTGCCATGGATGACTTTTCACTACAGCCTGTGGCTGTCACACAGGCTCACTATATTCAGCGCTAGTGGAACACTGACGTTTGTTCCATCCTTTTATCACCCCTCCCTCATAGAAAATGGTTATCATTTTCTTTGGAGAGCTCAAAGGATCCCAGACCGATAGAAACCACTCAAGGAAATGTTATAAATGTAAATGTTAAATAAAGCATAAATAGAAAAGCATCTTATCTTTAAACATAAACACTAAAAGGACATATGCAAACCATCACTGCGAATCCAGCGCTCTCCACAAGAGCAATGACAAAAAATAATAGAGTGAAGCCTAATGTCTCTATGATCATTTCTGTTTAGATTTTTCCCTCCCACCAGTCTACAGCCAGATTTCTCTCAAGTTATTAGTGCTGCCACCAACCAATCTGGTGGCCTCTTGAAGTAAATGTCACCAGAAGCCTTTTCCAACCTTGTTCCCACCAGATGCCCCGACACTGCATGTGAGCAATTATTTTTCTGTTTCCAACAGAGTAAAATCACTATAGGCAAGACTGTGATCCCCTTATTCGCAGTGAGCAGCACCTCCCTGTGCAAGTACCACGATTCACAGAGGAAGGTACAATGTCAGTGGGATCCAGGGCATCAGAATCAGGGCCTGAGGGCACAGATTCCAGTTGATTAAAACAAAAGAAAGAATCCTTTATATCCTGTGGCTTCGTTACCCAGCAAGACTATTTTCCTTCCTCCAAGAGAAATAAACAGATCTTGACATTCTAAAGGGCTTATTGTTCAAATAGTTTCCAGGAACATAGGCAAGATTACTAAAGACAGTGTTGCCTTTTTTTTTTTTTTAAAGTTTTCTTTTAAAAAAAACATGAAGAGAGATGAGACTTGACTGAAATTGAGAGATGATAGGTTTTGGTTAAAAGTTAAGATTCCATAATGGCAGACTAATTTGATCAACCACGGAGTATTTTATACACATTTCAAGGCTTTCTCTAAAGATAAAGATGATCAGAGCACTGTCCAAGGGAGACCTGGAGTTCAAGGTGGGTGGGGAAGAAGAATTTTGAGGGACAGCTGATATAAAAAAAAAAAAAACCACAGCAAGCACAAAGTCACAGAAATAATATCCCACCTCCACCACTCCATCTTGAGAAAAGGCAGAATTCAGCAAATCCGTTTGGATGGTTATCTCTATCAAAAAGACTATTTTCCTCTTTCCTCTGTACAAATACCAGAGCAGAAAGGTGACGGAAACCACAGTTCAGTAACCACGCTGGGTGATTTTCCAGATCATTTTTAAGTACGCCTTTTCAGGATAATTTTTCTGCAATCATTTTATCCTTCTGACAAAGGATTTTGGGCTCCTCTCTCTCTTCTAACACCCTCCCCCTACTCCCTTTGTGGATTTTCCCGATTCCTTATCTCTGTGAGTCAAAAGTACCCTGGACTCAAATTGCCCAAGCAGAGCACCCAGCCGCTCTCAGTGCCGCTTGTGGCCTCTGTTGGCGGTGGCCGTTCATTACTTACCTTTTGAACATCAGATGGTACCCTGGAGAGGAAATCTAGTAGCTCATTATTGTCGATGGCGTAGGGATTTCTAAGCTTCTTAGTAAATTTATTTATACCTAGGAAAAAAAAGAAGGTAAACAAAATAATACCAACCCTTTCTATTCCCCCTCTCCTAAATTGTTCAGGCAAGGTAAAAAAGGGAAGAGAAATTCACAAGTAAAAATTAGTGTGAAAACAGTGCCTTGGACTTGAAGCCATACACATGTTCCATCATGGGGAATCATTCACAAGTGCCTCCTGGAGGAAGTAGAGGGCATTACTTATATAGGTATTTCTCTACTTTGGGGATCATCTGTTGTCAACAATGTGGCAAAAAAAGATTGCAGCATGCATTCATTCTGGGGGATGTTGCGGGGAGAATATACAAATTTGCAGCCGAGACTACTGTTAAATCTACTATTCTACGTGACCAAAGACATTCCCCTCTCCTCATGCTCAGGATACTGCAGGGCTCTGAAAAGAATTGTGCAGAATAACGGCTTTTTTCCTTCCATTTCTTTTGAAAATGAAAGCCTCCCTTCCCCATCATGTCTTAAAGCTTACCCTCTTTTTGCAGAACTAAGTTTGACAAGTTGGTCATATTACAATTCTGCGGGAAACTAAAAACTCATCACAAGGTTTACTTTATGTTGACCTTAGGGTGAATAATTTGGCTTATTAAGTGCAGCAACAGCACTACCAGTGTTCTCCATGGACTTAGCTATACTACAGCTACCAGAGATGGTCCCCGGTAGGACAAGATCCACAGGATTGTATTGATCATGTTATCATGGAGATCTTGAGGTCTCCTCTTTTATCTTTGAGAAAAAGGAGTGATGAGCAGCCCTCAGCCAGCACCACCTCTATGGCATGGACCAGGATGAGAAAGCGAGAGACCTGAGCACCCTTCCCATCCCTCCCCTTGTGCCAATGCAGCCACATAACACCTTGCTGCTGCCACTTCCCCACTGAGAAATAGCAACTAGCAGTGTGGCTACATAAAGGTGTGGTAGAAGAGCAAAGGATCATTAGGTGAAGAAAAACAGCTAACCCATTTTAAAGAATAGCAAAAAAGAAAAATCAAACGTTGGTTGCCTCTGCGGATCACAATACAGCATTCAATTCCATCATGCTCCTGTCCAAAATCTCATAGTAGTTGCCCTGAAAGGGATTTCAAATATGATGGCTGCTCCAGCCTTCTCCTCTCTCTGAAATGTACCTGCTTCACATCTGAAATTCGGCTTTTAGGCCATATACTTGTAGCAAAATGCCAACACAATTTTCTGTGTACCTGATTTTTGAAAAACAGAAAATACCATAAGGTCTTTTGAGGCCTTGCCACAGGGTAGTTGTTTAACATGTATCATATTTGAAGGCCCTGTCAGTCTAGATGATGTTGAACGGATGTATAGTTTTCATGTACTCCCCATGTCTTCCATACAAGAACAGCAATATTTTGTTACTGAACTTTTTACTCCTAGCAATTTCTCTCCTTCCCTTTTGCCCTTTCTTTTGTTTGATTTAATCCTTTATTTAATTTATTTTTTGCTCAAGAGTGGCTTTTTGTACTGCCACCTTCTCCTTCCCTCTCTTTTCTGCATCCATGAGAGCCAAGACAGCAGCAGACAGCTCAGCCCTGGAAAGGTAACGGGGGTCCCTACAGCCCAGAGCCACACCAGGGCTCAGCTTCAACGGTTCAGTGAGGATTACCTGCACTACGTTCTCAGCCCCTGTACCTCAAGGCTGGGACAAAAGCTACCATCCTAAATAAGACAGAAGACCATTCTGAGAAGTCTTCAGCAGCTGGAATGCCACCTCCCTTTGTGAAAGATCATCTTATTCTTCTTCATAACACCACTAGGAAAGTTTTTGGTTCTAAAAGCTCCTCTTATGTCATGACGCACCCTCATACAAATACTTTCCGACCTGTGACACAAAGAGTTAAGAACCAAAAGGGTTCTGTGGCTTCTGTGGACCAGGCTTCTGTGGTCCAGCTCTTCAAACACATCTTGCCCACTCCCTACCGTTTCCCAACCGGGAGGCTCCAGCACTAGGGAGCTAATTACTCTCCTGCAGAATAATAATAATATCGAAAGTAGCTTATCTAGACTAATGCTGCTCTTGTGGTGTTGTTGAAAACTTATAAAGAACCCTAAGAAAAGCTGATCATTCAATCACCTGGTGGGGACATAATGATAATTTTAAGAAGCTCACAGCATATTCACTCACCTCTAAGCAACAGCACTTGATTATCTGTGTAACAGGTTGTTTAAAGTGTGTTTGATTTCATTCTGCAGATATATATTGTATTTATTGCATGCAAATGAGACACAGTGGAGTACTTACCCCAGATTAAAACAATGTACCTCAGTGGTATAAAATACAAAACAACTGTTGCCACTGCTAGGACCAAGCAGGCCAGGACAGAGAGGAAAGGCACCGTCCAGTTCAATGTGCTGTAAAGAAAAACAATAATCCTTCTCAACGTTTCTGCTCTTGGACACTGCTTGTACTTTGCTACCCAATAATAATTTAATGACCTCCTTGCAGTGCTTGGCGCTTTCAAATGCACTGTAAATTGCAGACCCTTTGGAAGGTGGGTAAGAAGATTCCTGCATCTGGATTCTATATCGGATTAAGGGAGATATCTGAGATGTAGGACACATCTCTGCTCACTGTCAGCTGTCCATTATCTGATCTGAAGACAAGGCCATGCTGCCAGGTGTGAGCCATCTCAGCTAGCTCCACTGGGCCACAGTGGACATGACATAGGATGTGTGTCAGTGCACGACCCAAATATGGCAGGTAGCCAGACTCAGCGCCACCAAAAACTTGGAAAGAATTCATTATGACTGATGTTAAATCTTAAAAGAGCAGTTAAAGTCATTTCTCTGTATACTGTTAGGGATTAATATGCTATATAAATCTCTCAATATTGATATATTTGCTTTTATTTTCGTACTTTTTCCAACAATTCCTTACTTCATTGCACATAGGAGGTTGTTTCGGGTAAGCTACAGTACGGTAGCAGCAGTCCAAGCTTCTGCACACCACCAACCTGCATCAGATCTTTTCCGAGGGGAGCACTCTCAGGAGGCTCAGTTGCTACTGTCTTCTAGACTTTTGCAGCATTGTAGTGCAAAACAGGACATCCTTTCACTCAGACCACTCATCTGTAAAAGCCCTTGATGGGCTTAAGGTGAGCAGCTATTGCTAACGCATCTCTGAAGTCACTTTGTCTTCCTGTACCCTTTTAAGGCTTATTTCTATGGCACACAGCAAACACCAATGCCTGGACTACACGAACGTCAGTTAGTTCATAGATGGATTTACGCATCTGGCCATCTGTTTCATAAAATCTGCCTGCTAACTTCATCACATCATGATGACGGGGAGTAGGAAGAAGAGAGAATGAACGTGGACCACTTATCAGGCTATAAAATAAGACGAACTTCCCTTGACAGATAAAATTAATAGGACGCTAAAAGAATTACTTTTAAGCTTCAAGAGATGTATTAAATATTAAATAAAGATAGGTGGGAGAGGACCCATCATTATCAATCAACGTAGCTTAAGTTAAAGAAAAAAAAAAGGCAAAACAGCTCAATTGAGTTAAACTATTAAAACTCCCTATGATTTTATAACTAGAGTGACAGACGGAAACTGTAGCACAATTCATTCTGTCACTTACTAAAAAACTTTGGTGGCAATTTTTTAATGGTACATTACTGTTGAGTTACAATGGAATTCTTCTGAAATTACATCGGGCATCCACATTAATACCCAATGTGTTCTTTAAGGCCATTGTTACCAAAATGAACACAGGAATTAATAGTGTTTAAGCACTCTGAGTCTTCCTGCCATGCAGCTGGGCAGAACAGTGCCCTGTTCATAGACTGGAATACATCTTTGGGCCACTTCCACCCCAGCTGGGGTGTCCAGTATGGAACCACAGCCCCATGTGTTTGCTGTATTTTTAGCTTGAACCCAGCTCCTCATTAAAGTGTGACTCGATCACAAACCATCACTTTGTGTTCAAAACAGAAAACAATGTGGGTCAATTAAGCTCCAATAAAGCTTGAGTTATAAAAGTTTGCGTGTGGGACTTTTTTTTAGGCTTTTCACCTCCCTCCTTTGTAAAGTCAGGAATACCCCTATCTGCCTCCCCTTGTGACAGGACCCAGAAAAACCCTTTTGGGCTTCCTTGTGCCACCAGCAGGAAGCAGACAGCTCAAAATGGCAATGACAGAAAATCATCAATGCATTGGGCAGGGAAATAACTGACTGGTAACCCCTGTAACCAGGCCAGGGTGGGAGGGCATGGGAAAAGCAACACCAACCATCAATTTCTACCTACTTTCCATGGAGGAAACGTAAAGAAACGCCTGATCCTCCTGCATCCACAGCTTCAAGCAATACTTTCCCTTGTGTGGCATCATGACTCCCTATCCCATCACAAACAGACAAGACCAGAAATCTGGGCAAAGGCAAGAGCTGCATCAGTAGAATACATAGCTTCTCCTCTTCTCTATTCTTTGGAAAGCTTTTTGGAATAAAAGACTCCAAGAGAAGAAGCAGCAGTGGTGGGACTGGCCAGGTTCTCCTGTTGCATCTTGCAGTCATTTTTTAATCAAGACATTCACTCCACCTTAATCCTCCAGGCTCTGCTTCATTGCAAATCATGGCTAAGAAATAAAAATGTATCACTTACTTTTTAATCCTCTCTCCAAATGATGCTATTTCTTCTAGAATGCTTTGAACAGCTATGATGATCTCTTGGACCATGTGAATTCTGTCAATTAACCCCTTTTTCTCAGATTCCTAACCAAAAAAAAAAAAGGAAAACCAAAACTTTTTACACATTCAGTAGTTCACATGTTCACATGAAGAAAGTACTTGAAGATTCCCAGTCCCACTGATGCATCTATGAACCCAAGTATATCACTGAAGGAAGGAGAGAATACACATCCTGGGTTTATCACACACAGTTAACATGAAGACACAGTTCCCTGTATTTTCTTCTTCTACCTCAGCACACGAGCAGAGATTTCTACATCTTCTAAGACAAATCGACTGCAGGATCTCAAACCAGGCTCTCACTGAAGAACCCAGCTGCATGCCAAACCAGAAGAGATGCTGAGCACCCCCGAGTCCAGCTGACCGGTCAGGGAGTGCTGGCTGGGTGCTCAGTGCTTCTCAAGAACAAGAATATTCTTGTGTAAAACTCCCAAATATCACTTTTCTGAGTTTTTTAGGCTCCCAACAGCCATGCTCTTTTCTGTATATAAATCAGCAACAAGATAGTGAATGCAATATTTTTTTTTTTTTAACATGTATACACAGACCTATTCTTTTACTGGGGAAAAAAGCAGAAAAGAAAAAAATGTCATTTTCCTTTTACAGCAGCCATCTCAACTTCATTTCTTACTGCTTATTTTAGGCAACAACATTACAGGACATTACTATACATATGCAGAAATAAAAAGGAAGCACAGAATGAATTAAAAATCAAAATGACTTAAATCAGCCTTGGAAATCAGTATACAATTATCAGCATTCAGCATTTCTTTGCCAGCAATCTAACACACATACAGGCATGCAAATTGGTGTGGTTGCAGATATTCTAGCAAAAAATCAGCAAAACATTCACTTATTACAAAATGCAGAGCTCTGGACACTGATTTTTACATCACATTTAGACTCTCCAAAATCAGACCAATTTAGAAAAAAAGACATTTTAAGTTGTGTTTTAACCAGTCAGTGCCCAGAGAGGGGAAATGCTGGCAAAAGTCACATTGCAAGCGTATATTCCGTGGACCTCAGCAGATAGGGCAGGGGAACTGGTGGGTGGGAGTAGGCAACGGCCGGAGACACACGAATCAAAATTGCTGCAATTCTGGTCTGTGTTTTGAACCCAAATTATTTCTCCGCACAGGAAAGAGGGTCAGAAGCTACTTAAAGTCACACTGGGCCAGAGAGGTGAAGGCTCCTTGGTACAGCCTTTTGGCACTATAGTGCTAGGAGAGGGTCTGTGTGCCTCTGAGACAGGGCACCACACCACATCGTTGTGTGCTGGAATAACATATGAACCATCCTTGGATGCTGAGAGGCAGACACAACAGTATGGCCCTTGTAACCCTTTGAATTACTTACTGCCCATTTCTCTTCAAAGTGATTTTTTAGTTTAAAAAGCCAGCCAAAGCCACCACGGAGTTATCAAGCTCCAGATATTTGAATATTTGCCTTTAGGTTGCACAATGAATAGAAGCAGCATTTTAAATAATCACACATTTGGGTGTGAAAATGAGTATTTTTACATTAATAAAACAACCAACAAAAACGAAACCCTTGGGGTGTGAAATAACCCCGGAACAAAATAAATAAATAAATAGTCAGTTTATGTGAAAATAGCACCAAAAAGTCATTTTCACACAACTCCAGCTATAACCTTGCTAGGCTCAAATGTAAATGACACATTAAGATTATATTTAACTATTCACTCACTAGAAGGGTACATCAGTCCCTTAGCCATAGTTGGCTTTTCTGGACCAAACTTGGAAGTAGACGTTGGGGAGCAGTTCATGAAGAACCAGCCAGTGGGAATGCCATTCTGCCCAAATTCAGGCAGAGGGGTAAAGAAAGTATTTTATCTGAAGTGATATTCCAGGGCAAGCCTACTCTTGCTACCCAGAGCTGCAAAGAAGATCATCTGTCAGCTCTATCTGCATCATGCTGACTTCATTTACACATCTTCGATTGAGCTTAGAAACATGGTGATAATGCAGTTTAACCAATAAAACATAGCTTTTGCTGCAGCCACCAAACAGACTAAGAAAATAAACCAGAAACTACTAGTTCCTAGGATATAATGACAATTACACGCATATTCTTACCTAGCACGCACGCTAAAATCATCCCTGGGCAATGGCGTTTTCAGTTTGTAAAACAAAATGTGCCCAACCAAGGAAAAGGCAGAGACAGACCAGGATTAGACAGCCTTGTAAACAAAATCAGTTATTAGACAGTAAAATAGGCCAGCAACTGCTCTTGCAGTATGCACTGCAAGAGCTGTGCAGAATCATTTGAAAACCCTGGAAATTTGTCAACATTTTTTCTTTGTTATTATTGTTTTGTTCTGAAAACCTGCAGTCTAAACACATCTACGGGATGATTAGGTCACTGGTTAAGCAAGAGAGAAGCAGACATATGAAGTACAACAAATGGGATTTTCCAAATTATTTAGGTTTTGGAGTGCTGTTTAGGCTTTCTGAAGTCAGCACCTCACAAAACACTGTCAGAAGCAATATGAGAGTGTATAGTCCATCCAGATAACAGTCACTGGTCCATATTTATTAGTAAAGGGCAACTGTCACAGAGGAAGCTATATTTGAATGTTACTATATTTTTGAAGGATGTAAAAAATAATCCTAAATACATCTTCCACTAAACACACTTTTCCATCTGCGCAAGGTCCCACCACCCAAATAATTTTTCTCCATCCTCCTCAGGTAGCATGGCTTTCTGATTTCTTTTGGACTCAATACATTATGTTGCTTGACAACAGGATTTGGATACCCATGGTTCAAAAACCACAGCTCAGAAGCTTTTGCTTGAATTAAAAAGAAAATATCCTGCCTGTTGTTGGCATTTTTCGTTTCCTAAAACTTCCATTCCTTCGAGGCCTTTTTCTTCTTTATTTCTTAGCTGATTAGAGCACTGTGGGTGTACCAAAACTAGTCTTCAGCCTCTGGGAAAGAATTAACTCCATCAAAATGAATTTACAACTGAGAATTAATTATATAATCAGTGTGTTACTTCAAATCTTCCTCGCATATCCTGATTTAAGAAACCTTCATTTCTATATTAATTGCCTGAACAAAACCACAAAAGGGGTCTTACAAAAGATTAAGCATGTCAGGGGAAGAAAAATGGAAACAAAAACCACCACCCAGCAAATTCAGGAATTATGTCTTTTGTGTCCAGCTAATGTACATCAAAATAAACTTGTAAATGAAGACGCCGTATTTCTGCCATACTGAATGAAAGGTGATTTTAGATTTTCTATTTCTGAAACACGTAACAGGTAATAAACAGGACATGTAAACACACTCACAACAGCTCTATGATTTTCCTTCCCTTCCCTACAATGTTATGCTGCTCCCAGACGCTTGGGGACAGTTGCAAAAGAAACTGTCGCACGACTGCAAAATTGAAGTACTTCCAATACCGAAGACTTTAAAAGTGCGTGAAAGATGGGGCAGGCCAGGGGAGGACGTTTCTTGCACTAACACGGCAATTCACGATGTGTG
Source organism: Rhynochetos jubatus (assembly GCA_027574665.1). Taxonomy (NCBI): domain Eukaryota; kingdom Metazoa; phylum Chordata; class Aves; order Eurypygiformes; family Rhynochetidae; genus Rhynochetos; species Rhynochetos jubatus. The sequence goes on along the minus strand of CM050660.1, from coordinate 18,321,681 downwards.
AACTGGGCTTGAAAAATCACACGACCTATGAAGGAAGAGACTGAAAGCAAAAATCATGAATCAACTGCAACAAAGACCAAAAAACGCTAGTTACTGCTGCTGCCCTAGCAAAGCATCCGTTACCGAATTGAAAACTTGGATGGTGGAGATGATCTAACTCTTGTGATCATTTGTTCCAATGATTAATAGCTTTCAACTTTACAAAAGGCTGTTCCCTATTTTTTTTTTAAATCTATCCCTCAGATATTTTCCCTCTGGATACATCCAAACTAGTAACCAACACTCCAAACACACAGACAATTTTTAGTGTTGTTCTCATAGTGCATTTCTGATGTATACTGCAAATATCATATGCACGTGACAGAAAACTTGGGCTTGAAGCCACAAGCAAGTTCTAAATACTTGCTCACTTGTATTTCATATAAAACGTTCGCACAAAATGAAATCCTGCATGCGACTTTCAAACAAGTGGTAATCATCAGCAGATTTTTGGCATGCCGAGGAAAACTCAATATATAAAGCTGAGGAAAACTTGGGGGCAAGGATGAGGAAAAGGGGAGGAGAAAAAATAAATCGGGATTAGTGCAAACGGAGGAAGAAAACAGGATGCAGGCAACTAAGTCAGGAATGAAAATTTTGAATACGTTCAGAAATTTGTACAATGCTGCCCAGCCCTAGGCTGGTGGAACTTTCAGGATTAGTTTTTTTTACAGTAGCTATCTCATTATGCCACTGCTGCTACAAGCACATTAGGGCAATGTTCTACCAGCATTTATCCCACATACCAGATATGAATTCCCCACTGTATTAGCAACAAACAAGATTGATGGAAAGGGGAAAGAAAGGAAAAAAAACTCAGGCATGCATTGCTCCATTATTATTCTGTTTGGGGTTTCAAAAAAAAAAAAAAAACCAAAACAAAACAAAACATGTTGTAGTTATTTAGAGAAAAGCAGACTTAGCCAAAGATGGATTTCACTTGCAACTTGCACTGTGCTATACTCCAAAATCTGACCTTAGTGGTGTCCAGCAAAACCTGTGCCAAACATCATCTTTAGGCCAAAATACTCATAGGTAAAGCACTTCTGAAACCAAAAAGATTTTACTGAGTATGAACAGCAGACCGCTGGCCTCTATTGTCTTCAGGGAACACTTCCCTAACAGCTCCAGTCTAGCAGTAGAATGAAGCTCTTGTGGGAGGTGGTAGCCATGGAGTGACAGACAGTCTCTTGGTAGCTAAAATGAATTCCAGGCAGAGCTTTGAAAACAGTCACCACAGCAACCTTGAACTGGATCCTGCCTTTGGTGGGAGCCAAAGGCGGCTGAAACGCGCCCTGCAATCTGCCTTGCCCTGTGCTGCAATGCCTGCTGCACGTCAAGGAGGGCTGCTCAGCACTTCCAGGAGCACTGGTACCCAGAGAAGGTGACTGACAAGCTCTGAGCAAATACCTCGTGCAGTCCCAAAACTGTACATCACAGGATCTTTCTGTTTATTAACACCACGTTGCGAACGCGCCTGTCTGGCTGGGGAAATTTAGCGAATCCAAGTGCACTTGAAATAATTACCAAATAGAGGAAATGCAACACATACAGGTCAATTTATGCTCTCAGTTAAAAAGGTGTGAAAGCTGGAATAATTCCACCAGAGCCAATAGAATCACTTCAGATTGATACGAAGGAGAGCACCATCAGCCTTAAGAGGACACATTTTAAAAGCAATAGCACATCATCCTACAGCTAAGGCTGGGGGAACACTGGCTAAAAGGTGGAAGATGACCACTTCACGCCTTGTTCAGCAATGCTTACGCTTTCTTAGCTTACATTAGATGAATTCCAACTGTGCACAGAGGTCCGGCAAAAGGCTCCTAAACCCAACCCAAGAAACAGATTATACAGAGAGGTTTAGGTCATAACTCTGTTGCTCTCCCTCTGCACAGGTGTGAAATGCAGGGGGGTTAGGAGGCATTTTCTGTACTCACATTTTCATGTGAGACACGTAAAGTAACCCAAAGTCTGGTGGCATTGCTACAAGTTTTAAAGCAATACCAGTACTTACAAAAGAATAAAGCACCATGCCAGTGAGGAATGTGCACGTAAGAAGGAACAAGAAAAAAGCCTGAATGGTGATAAAAAGTCATCAGTCATCTTTGATTTAAATAAGGGAAGGGGAGAGAAAACAACTTGGGTCAAAATAAGTGCTTTCTCCTGGAAATACACATGAGACCTAAGAACAATCACATGGTGATTAGACTTTAACTACTGGATCATCATCTATAATCTAGGTAATGATCTTTAGCAATTTGGGGTACAGGAGAAAGATAGACCTATTCATACATCTGGCCAATTCAAAATGAATTTTAACATTTTAAACAGTTGGAATTTTTAAGGGACAAGGACTCCCTGTGGTTTATGTCCAGTGACCTGCCTAGTGCTCCTTAATATCTCTCCAGAGATTTAGAGAAGTTAGTGTTGGCTTACCTGTCTCTAGGGCAAGAGTTTTAAACTGCCATAGGGCTGCTAAAGTTTCTATGTAAGGAGAACCACACCACAGTCCCCAGGATTTCGGAAAACCCTCTGCAAGTCCCTCCTTTCCACTCCTCTCTGCCATCACTCCAAAACCTATGAATGCATGGGTCATGATGCTGAGACAAGGATGGTGCCAGTTTATGGGATGCCTATGAATAAGAGCAGTCCTAAACAATGCTGCAGTGTAAAGAAGTAATAACAACAGACCATTTATCTTCCAGTTTCTTGTACACAGCAGGCTCCTAAGCAAAGAGCAAAGCACAACCAGAGCAGCCCCTGCACTCTGTTTAACCAGAAGTTGATTAGGTTAAGCAGCTTAGAAAAACTTAGAGAAGCTATAATTGTGTCTTAAGTGATACCTGGAAACTTGTATTAGACTTCAGTCAAGATGGTTGCAAGACCAGATGATTATGTGTGCTTAGAACTGGCCCATCCTCTAGCTTTGCACTGAGGATAACTCAGGGAAGTATCAGAATCGGTCCCTAAGCTTCTCCATCATTAACACATTCATGGTCTGTGCATGGACTCATTACAAAGCAGTGAGAGAGAAGCCACAAAGAGCCAACTGAAGTAAAAGTGGCAATTTAAGGGAGTCCATGCCTGCACAAAACCACACCTTGTGCATGTTTTTTAGGACATGATCTTGTCCATAAGTTAGTGGAGAAGGTCGGTTGTACTCATCAGTCTGAATACATCCTGTGTATCATGTGGTATTTTCAAGTCTTTACCGTCATTTCTCTTCAGCAATCTTAATGGGAGATGTTGAAATATTATATTGCAATTGTTGTATTGAAGAGAAAAAGCAAAACTAATGAAATTATTTATACTTCCAGGGAAGAAAACAATGAGAAGATATTGTCTTCAATGACCTTTCCTAAGTATGGGGATATAACATCTTACACAATAGACTCTTGGTTCATATTTCAATTACTGACCTTTGCTGTGGAGAAAATTAATGCAATTTTCATCGTAATCCACCCGTACAAATAAGATCCATACGGAAAGTTTCCACATGCTGAATCTAACTCAAATGGAAAATGTCAGCTGCTTGCTACTGGATGAATTTGACTTGAATTTGTTCGGCTGGAGTCTTTTTGAACTGCGGTCATAAAACTTTGTATATTTTTGGTACCTATTTTTGACACAGAATTTCCCACATTAGAAACACTGGATTTTTCTTATTTGGGGATCTTTTCCCAATTCTCTTTTTTCCAATACATGAGATACTAAACATTTCTTGTAAGCTGCCAAATAACTTGGCTTAAAGCCGTGGTGTCTTCTGATCCTTCCCAGTTACATTCCACTAGCCAAGCAGGGCTAAATTGCCTCACCACTGGATAGAAATCCTCAAAAAAAAAAAAAAAACCAAACAAATAAAGCAAAACAAACAAAAAACCCACCCCAGGAATTATTGTTGATTTAGTTTTGTCTCTGATTTTCTTTTGAATCAATTACTAGACCTGGAAATAGTAGTAATTTAAGTTTTGCCTTTTTGGGAAGAGATGCAAACTTTTATCCAGACAACTTAAGGTCACAAGAAGACTCAAAGACTCTTTCCAGGCAGATGCTAGGATACACTCATTCAACAAGGTAACTGTCTGCTCTTGAAACTCTACAGTCATTGTCAAAAGAGAAAGGGAAAAAAAAAACCAAACCAAAAATAATTTAAATAAATATATGGACAACAATCAGACAACTTACATTGAGCTGCACATAACTTGCCCATACATTTCTAGTGGCAGGTGAAAGATGTTTCAGTGATGTAGCTTTACAACACCCCTTATTCAGACAGCCTGACAGACCCCAGAGCTGGCACGATGCAGCCTGAACTCTACGTCCGAGATGGCAAGAATCCGAGAAGGCATTCACTCACCAAACAGCTTGTGCCAAAGGGACAGAGCACTCACCTTTTACAGTTCCCCACGCTGGTATTTGGAGAGGGGAAAGGGGTGGGAAAAAAGAGGGAGTTGGCAATTAAGCCCTGTCATTTAAGACAGATAGTTTAGGTGGAGGGAGTTAATCTGCTCTTGGGTTTTTGAACTAAGGGTCTGTGTATTTATAATTTGTAAACAGTTCATCTCTTAGAGGGTGTGTTACAATTCCCAGAAGCATGGTCTGTTATGTCTAACATGCAGCAGAACCCAGAAAGGCTATGTGTGTGACTATTTTGATACAGCATGATGATAGGAAACAGAAACAGTGACCTCGTATACCACAAGCCAACTAGCAGATTTCAACATTAGGAGCTCTTGTATTAGGGAGGAAAAAAAATACACAGACTTCTTTTTAAAGTATAGTTGTCTGCTTAGACGTTGACATTACCATGAGATAATGTCATAAAATTACATTTTTCTTACACTCCCTAGAGAGCATTGGCCACCCTCAGACTTGGAAAAGTTGCTTAGAATAACCTAATGTGCTTAAAGATGCAAGGCAGAGTGTAAGCATGGTCCATCACAGTTGCAAAGGGGATAGACCCAAGACAGGACGAAGACGTTAAGGCAATGCCGCACAGCGCTTGACACGGAACACATGTAGTGGCTGGCAGCTCTCTCTCGTGGTAATTCTGCACCAGAGTCCCATATACCCACAACACAGGTATATCAATGAATGCAAGTTATGAATTATTATTGCTGCAATGTTGGGAGATAAAGTGTTATCTTGATGAGAAAGCCCGCTGGATGTGTCTATTGTGAGTTGATTTAGCCAGTTGTACCAGCTCTCCATTTCTAGGAGTCACTGTGCATGAAGCAGGACTTAGAGGTAATGCTGGTTACAAAATGGTAGGGCTAAATCATCAACAGCTCAGCTTGGAAATCTCGTGTGTTTTCCCAAACCTGCATATTTAGTTAAAAGAAATCAAAAAAAAAGGAGAATGACAGTGAAGTTGTTTAGCAGGGCTGGCTGAGGAGGGGCTAGGGGGCAAAAATGCAAGGTGATGAGATCCATATTTAAGTGACCCAGATGTATTTATAGAGAACCAAAGTCACTAGACTTAAATCTAGGGTAAATGTAACCTAGAACATTATGGCTTTGCAGCAGTGAATCTGCTGCACAGCACAGGAAACAGAGGATTAAATACCTATTTAATACATTTTGACTGGTTTTTTCCCTCCACCTCAGCACTTGCAAATGAAAGAGGAATATTAAAGAAGAAAGTAAATGGGATTGGTTCCAGCAAATAAGTTACACCTTTAGGCATCACACAAATAAGAAGTAGGGTCAATATTTATGGATGTCTAGCTTTGGGTACCCACAAAATAGAATTTATTGACTTGTAAAGATACACAGTATTCCCTTCAAAAAGATGCAACTTTCATTTAGCAACTTCTGATGAGTTCCAGATACTGGTCTATTTAGTTGACCAATTTTATGATGCAAAGAGTGAATTATAAATGAGAACATTTAAACAATTATTGTGTGTTGCAAGAAACCTGTAATTCCACCAAATTACCTAAAGTTTACTTTATAACTTTGATGGATTTCTGGTTGCTCATTAAAATATAAACCACCACAGAAGAGCAGGTTACATTTAAATAACTATTCCTATCAATTAGTCAGCTGAGCTTCACATCTAGTGTCTGTGACTCAGAAGAGTTAAGGTGCACTTGCTAAGTGTGGTATTGATTTACTTCCCAATGATCGACAATTTCACTGTACCACTCTTAAAACAGAATATTCAAGAAGAGTCTTATTAACTTAGTATGCAATTTTAAAGTTTCACATCGCCTTGTAAACATTTTCTTCCTAACAGCTAATGTTTCTTTGCATGCTGTTGCTCGTTAAATAATTCCTCACCTTTTAGCTTTAAAGTATTTATAGATTATCAGATCCTCCTTCACTTACTTATGTTTTTTCAAGCTGTATACATTAAGTTCTCTTAATCTCTCTTCATATGTCATGCCCTCTAATCCTTTTATCATTTGTCACTGTGGTTTGATAAACTTGAAAAAAAAAAAATCCAATGAATTTTTCATAGTGAGAAGAATGAATAAATACACTCCAATAAAATAAGAAACAGGCCTTGCCAATTCCAATTCTTTCTACATTTCAGCCGATGAACTAAAACCATATTTTTCTCAGGCTCTGAAAGAAACGTTGGGAAAATTCTAACCAGTCGTTCACAAATCACACCGATTCTGGCCTGCAGAAATGGAAATGTGAAATCACTTGAGGAAAGCCATTAATACAGAATGTCATCCAGCACTTGAAATGGAAGTGATGTGGGTTTTTACATACTCATGCATGTCTCTGCACCTCGCCCACCCACGCACATACCTGTAAGTGCACATACATGAGCATGTGTCCAATATGATTTCAAGCACAAACTGAGGACTGCTCAGACTCAATGTTCAGATGTCTCATGCTGGTAACGCCACTGTTGCATGTTACACAAACCAATCTTTTCATACTTTCATGTTTGCCAATCAGCAAACTGGTAACAATTGTTTTCCCAGCTAACACAGACAATAAGTTAAGATCTCCTGAACACAGGACAGTGGGCTTGTGCTCTCCCACGTTCCTTCTGATTCTAGCAAACACGACCGTGAGATATCCTTACCTTATCATCTTCATCCTCATCTTCATCCAAGCCCATAAGCTCCTGCAAAAGCAGATGTCCATATTACAAAACATTACACTTGTTTTTCAGTGACAGGCAATGTTCAAAAAGCTTATGATACTCCCACAACATTTCATTACACAGTTTTCTCCCACTTCTATTGCAAATCATCAAAGAAACCCACCACTTTCACCTTTCAGAAATAATGTTTTGTATCCAAGGACGACTTGTATTTTTTGTGATATCCTGAACAAAGCATGCAATACCCTATACAAATTTTAAGTCTAAATAAAGCATTAGTGGCTGTGTCCAGTAGTCTGAAGGCAACAGGCTTTCAAATTCATTGCCAACTTCTACTGTCTGTAAACAGCTTTCTTCTTAGTCTGACAAATGCACCAGCCAGTATGTCAAGGCTGAGGACTCTATACTCAACTTGTTCCATCCCCACTGCTACAATGACTGCTCCCTCCCTTTAGGGCCATTACTGAAACATTAGACTTTAGAAAATACATTAGTATGAACATAATCAATCTCACGAATCACAGTCAGACTTCTATGCAGCATTATTGTCTCCCTGTAATTTCTATACTGACAGGTAGGGGAGAAAACAAAACCTGGCTAAGCCTTGAAATTAGGAGTACTTGGCTTTCAATTCAGGTATTTAATAAACTGAGCCTTTAACAGGGTCCTCTAAGTTTTTCTTGGTTATTTAATAGGTACATTTGAATCGGTGTATTACAAGTTTAAATAGAGCAAATAGGCAAAGAATGTGAAGAATTACAATAAAAGATGTCTTGAATTTGAAAGTTTTGGGGGGTAGGTTGTGGGTTTTTTCTCCCAGAAAAGCAGTTGCATCTAGCATGCAGAAGGTACTGAGAGCTCAGATACCCAGATTTACTCTTTGGCTCTCTGAAATACCCTGAGCAGCTGAATTAACACTGATCATTGTATACATCTCTACAGAAGCTCCCATCTGTAAATCATAAACAATTTTCCCAATATTCACAAATTCAGCCTTCTGGCAACTGGATCACATATACAAGGTTAATACTGTCACCCCTCACTTTATAGACCAGAAATCAGAGAGAATTTGAGGTTCACTTTTGCAAAGACTTGCTCACATTCCTCTGTATACAAGAAATATGCATGCTGGCACAAAAAAACCAAAGGCAGAGCACATGCAGCCAACAAGGTTCGAAAAAAAACAAAAAAAAAAGAGACTGTGAAAAGCATCAGTATTTTGAAGAAAACATTTTCTCGTCTGCAGGACAGATGTGACTAGAAGTAGCACCTGATTGTCTCTTTTTGACCTACAGATGGTAAGAATCACAGACACACATAAAAAAAAATCAGGTAATATTAAAGGCACTTTGACTACTTGTTCCATATGATCTCAATCCTGCAAAGCACTTAGGCAGATGTGTAACTTTGCTTATGCAAAACACACCCCTGAATTTCACAGCATCGCACTGCTCGCAGGATGTGTGTGACAGGAACAGGGCCAACTTTCTGATGGACTTTTCTTCAGTATTATCACAATTAACCTGTATTTGCAGGTACAGCCTTTGTGTAGCATCCACCTGAATGATGTACTGCTCAATTTTGCTGACTTATGAGAGACTCCTCACTCAAACATGCAACAAACTCAGCATAGGATGAGTGATGGGTGCTGGAAGGTATTCTCTGTGTATTTCTTTCCTAGGTAAAGTTGTTATTATTTTCTATCACCCTTTGTATTAAAAACAAAACTCAAAACACCTGTTTGCCTGGGATTCTCCCACATGGGAAGTTCTTATTTTCTTGATGAAATAAAGTAGCTACTGAAGACACACAATATCTTTCTACATTATTCTGGACCTGGCTGGAATTAGAGAAACTCATTTCTTTTACCATTTGTCTTCAGAGCTTATGCCATAGCCTGGATAACACAACTTTCCCTATGTTCTAACAATGTCTGCACTTGAGAATGGATGAAAACTGAACTAGGAGCAACATTTCTCAATAAAACTAATAAAACAACTATTGATATTTTTAATTCCAGGATATTATTTCTTTGTATCAAATCCATGTGATTCATTTGGGTAAAGGTACAAATGTCAATCAACTTTTTATGAAAATTAAAAGGAGCTATAATTTGGCTTGCATTTCATTACTATACTTGTTACACATTTATAAAGAGAGTATTATGGACATCCATGAATTTACTCTCATTTCTAACTGTAATTACCATTGTTACGCAAGTAAAGACAATGGCCAACATCAAACAGCATTTCATACCCCAACAGTAGCACTTTCCCCACACATGTAATTATTTTTCTACCTGAATTTTTTTTTAATCCCAGATCAAGTTGTAAAACCAGAGGCTAAACTTCTGAAGGAAAAAAGCATTTGTCATTTAAAAGTGAGGGGTGGGGAGGAGGAACAAGTGTTTCTTAAAGTCTCAGATCACAGGACAAAGTTTAAAAACAGCTAACTTCTCTTTTAGCTTCTACTGACTTTCCTCTTTAGTGAATCATGAATCAGTGTGATCCAAAGTGTAAGAGCAGTAGAGGCATGGATTTTAGGAACTTGTCGCTTTGTAAGTCTTTCTTAGTTCAACTTAAAAACTTGTGCAGTTATTTAGTAAGTGAAATCCCCTTCCTACACACTCTCATCATCTTCTCCTATTACTCTGAATGGTTTATTGCTTGAACTGAAACATGAAAATTGAGAGGGTTGAAGTTTCTTTTCAGTAACTTCGAAATAAAAATGCTGTATAGCTACACAACTAGCTTAATACCATTAAAATGCATGACATTTTGCTCAAGGGCAAATTCAAGCTGGGGCTGCCAGAAATGTTACCGCCACTTTACTTGCCTGGGCATCTTGGGTGTTGTTGGCCTTCCCTGTTGTGATGAGGGAGAAGTTGTATGCAAAGAGCACCAGCAGAGCCAGGGGCACCATGTACAGTTCCACGCTCCAGACGGTGACCACAAATATCTGGGGGAAATAAAGCAGCAGAAGGGAATGCATACAAGTGTTTAAAGAGAAAAAGACATAGAAGAGGGCCTTTCAGTCATCATCCCTATGTACATTTATCCTTGAATCTCTGTTAACCTCATTCATATTATTATTTTGGCAAAGAAAATCTGCTCGCAAAGCGTGCTCTCTTTCTATTCTGCTTGAATCCATTAGGCTGCCATTTGTTAGCTTCTCCTTCCCTGTTTCTGGTGAAGTACAAGGCCACGAACATAAGGTTAGTCCAAAGGCTTTATTCACACTCTCCCGGGACCCCCTCAAGCCTGAAAGCCCATTGTCCTTCGTGCTAGTGCATAACAGACCCACTTAGAGTGGTAAACCTGATCCACTTCATCAAACCCTAATTGCCAGGGGGTCTTTCACAGGCTAGAGGAGAGTTTCTTCCACTTGTGCAACAGGAGCTGTCACGCTGCCCCGTCACTCCACAGGGGATCATCAGCAAATGCATCTTTACCATTAACCCACCTATGTTCTTGGCATAGCAGCACAGAGAAAGGACCATCACCTTCCAGGAGGCAAAGCTCTAGTTGTATGTGATGCATTATGTCACAAAGAGAACCAGCAAGTCTAATCTCCATTCCCATACCCTTGCGATTTTTTAGCACAGCGTATTCTGATTTCCCTGGTTGCTTGGAGTCTCTCTGCCCAGAAATTGTATGAGTTTGTGTATTTGGAGTGGTATCTGACAAAATCCACTAGTAGTAAAACTAGAAGCCAAATTTTAAAGTTCTGGTCTGCAAACTGGGTCAGCAAAACATGTAACTAACATGATGAGGATTTAAAAAGCACTTAGGATTTAAAAAATAAAAAAGACATGAAGCCAAACTGCAATCCTATCTTACAAGTACCAACAATACCTGAACAGACTCCAAACTTGGAGTAGTTGGCAATGCAAAGTTAATAAACTAAAACCAGAACTTCCATAAAATGCATGTTGTGATCCCATTTCCTTTTCTACTCAAACACAGTGTTTCCAGAAGAAGTGCCTAATGCTGGTAGTAACTTGAAGCTATTTTAAACAATTTCCTTTAAAGACAAGGCACAAACACATTTATCTGATTTTTCTTCCCCCAAAGGAACCCGGAATGATCAGAAACAAAAAAAAAAAATCACATTTTTAGAATAATAGAGGTAGGTGAAAATGAGGCAGAATCAGTTAATGTATCTCAAACTGCAACAAAGGGAAAACTCTATGAGTGATCAGAAAGCTACATCTCTACCTCTCTTCATCCTTGGCCCAGCAGACACTAGATATTAAAGGTAAGGCTGGCCCTTGCAGAATGGGATATTTATAGCAACATACGTTATGTTATGGACCTGAAAGTCTAACCACACTGTACCAAAGAAACACTTCTCACTGCATTCAGCGGGGTGAGAATTTATACCTCTACAAAACAGCAGCTGCTGTAACTTTTAAACAAAAAGACTCATCTGACATCAGACAAATGGCCAGTTAATATCTACCAGGGGCCAAACATAGACCAAGAAACAACAACTGTATATGTAACCCTACCCAAATAGCCGTTGCATTTTCTAGAGTGAACCTGATTTTATGTTAGCTGTTGCTATGCAAGGAATTAGACTGTCATCCTGTTCTTGGCATTTGTAGGCCAGTAAAACAATCTTTGAGATATATTCATTTAGAGAATGGGCTGACATCCAGACAACATATCCCCATACTATTGATTTGCAGCATAGGAGTGTAGAAGAGGCTTTGGTTGTGAATTTTTTTCTTTTTGATCCTGCTTTTCAACATACTGAAAAATTAGAAGCGTTAATGATTCCAACAGCCACATTTCATATGTAAGCAAGGCAACAAAAACACAAGAATACTGGCCAAGAAGGCATAGTTCTTGATCTGTCTTACAGCAGTCTTGCATGGCTTTAGTTAATAAAGACTTCAAAAATTTTGATATGCCTAGTTTAAAAGTCTTCTGTAAATGAAAATGTCTATCCTGAACAAGTTCCTCTGAAGCTATTCCAACTCCCTTGGAAGAGTGTCTCCTTGCTTTGTAGGACAAATTGAAGGTGATACCAGCTCCTGTCCTACCTCAAATGTCACTCTAAAGGACCTGTTATTGTACATATCTATACAGATATCTATCTCAGGTATATATAGACAGAAAAAAATAGAGACACACACATATAAATACACATCTGAGCCTTACGTACACTCCTTCTTGGAAATTGATATTGCCAGGTATTAATTCAAAACATTTGCTTCAGCCTGTTGGAGGAGGTTGCATTTACATCATCTCCCTGGAGTATTAGCAAACTCAGTCTTCTCAAGGCAGCAAAAAAAGACTCCACCAGCAGTCAGCTAGGCAAAGTCCTACAAGAGTCAATGAAGCTCTTGAAGAACCTCTCTTCATTCATTCAATTGCAGGACTTGAACCAATTTTAGTGCATCTGTCACCATCCTATATGAACATCACTCTGCTCAGTTGCAAGTATAATACAACCTTGCAATCACAGGTCATTTAGGCAAGATACAAAATCTAGACCTTGGTGATTTTAGATCCAACAGTACATTCTGTGTATTATTAAGTTTCAGACCTTAAATACAACTTAAAAGTTAATTACAAAATCTCAGTTTAGTCTCAACTGATAGCTGAGGCGTACTGTCGCTTCCTTTCTCATGCTGACTGGTTAATCAGTTGACGAGTTATAACTCAGACAGCGATGCTTTGATAGAGCTCCCACATCTCCTTAAGAAGAGTTGTTTTACTGTTACCACCGCAGTAGAGAGAACTTTCATTACTGTGACACAACACAGACACAAGACAAATTGATTTAGCTATTCAGAAATTATTTAGCCTCGGAGGTATGGGAAATGATTGCTGTGAACATGCAGTACATAATAAAAGTTCAGAGGTTGTTTATAAAGCGAATAGAAGTATTTCTGTATTTTAACAGCCTTTTGAGTAGTTCTGCAGCATCAGCTTTCAAAGCAGTCCCTAAATAGGCCCATGTCCTATTTTATCAACTCTCACACAGCTTCCTGACACTGACTACAGCATCAGCAGCCCTGTGATATAGACACCTCCCCAAATTACAAGGTTCTCAGTCATGCATGGTTTTATTTCCTCCTTATGCTGGGGAGAAGCTCTGGCATTATCCTCCCTAAATTTTGTTAGCAATACCTTTTGCCAAAACTGGAGAACGACTCCGCCACTGATGTATACAACGGCTATTGCGAGGAACGGTATCGTCTCCATTCTTTGTAGCCCCTAGTCTGTCTTTTGCCTAATACATAAAGGGGTAAGAGAAATCATTAACAGGTTCAGATCAGCTGCTCAAAATCACAGAAGTCAGGGACAGAATCCAAGCCCCCGTATCAAATGATCCAGTTTTAACAAACCATACTTTTTTCAATGTTTCACATCATCATTACACCAGGTTCTGCCAGACATAATCCATGACATCACTGACACCTTTTCTGCAGGGCTTCAGGCTGTGCATGAGAGAAGTTAAAAGGACAGTAGCCAATTTCTAAAATACAAGTCAAACAAGTGGAAGCTAGCTTTCTGCATTACTGCATTCAATGCAATCTGAGAGAATAAAAGCCCATTATAGGACTGAGCAATTTAATTCACAGCACTATAAAACAATGATCAAAATAGAAACAGAGATGGGATAGATGTATTTAGAGGGGGCAAAAAAAAAGAAAAAAGAGCTCTTGAAACTAATATTTAGACTTGAGTTCTACCTAGAAGAGAGCAGCAATATTACAGCCTTGGAGAAAGGACCACTTGATTTCAGCTGATTAATGTGTTGCTATTTCAAAGGGCCTAATAACTACAAGTTAAAGCTCTGGAGGTTTGGAAGCCGTTTCATCTGAAAATCATTGAAGAGGGGTCCAACTGTTCCTGTCAAGAAGCATGGAGTTTGAACAACCATGAGAGTGGCCCTTTTGACAGCAGTACAAAAGATGAGAGAAGGCAGTCTCAACTGAAAGTAAAAACAAACCCTTAGAAACACGTTTCAAATCTGGTTTTTCTACCCCTCTGGTTCCAATTTAGGATCTGACTATTAGGAACAGATTTTAGACGGGTGTCTACTAAAGCATGCCCATAAAACATTTGTCACCAGCAAGCCCACAGTCATGGGATAGAACAGTTTTAAGAGGCTTAGAAAGCTAGCATTAGATAGGATTTTCTGTGTAATTCTTCTACATAGTAATTATAATGTTTTTAACTCTAAAAAAAGGCCCTTTTTTGACTTGGTAAGTCACTGTGGGGAAGTAAAAGATGCTGTGCTGTGAGACAGAATAATTTGTGGAAAACAAGAGTGATGAGAGAAGGAGAGGGATACATTCCATCAGATGGAAAAAATAAAAGTGAAAGGAGATTAAATGCATGCAAGGAACCTATGGTAAAAGGTTATTTTCTCAGCCAGTGTAGGCTCCAATGCTAATGAAATGCCTCATCAGCGGAGCCGTGAAAAATATTATTCGAAACTCCAAGTTTAAAAACCACACACAATTTAACTGAACTTGAAACTACTAACAGATTCGTCAAAAGTTTCCTTGCCATTTATAAACACGGTCTGTGTAATCCATGAAGTCAAGAGAAAAGCTTAATCTGATGCTGCTGAGAATGTCCAAGTTATATTTTGAACTAAAGCAAAACATTGACTTTGATTTCAGACACAAACACATGCTCCTCTTTATTTACTGGGGAAAGGAACCGCCTATTTGTAACTTATCTCTGAGTTACATAGCCTCAAGTTGCCATGTTGTGCACACAAATGGACTCTGCAAAAGAGGAGAAATTTTTGAAGTTAAATATTTAAGGACAAACTCTTCAGCATTTTTTTTTTTTTAAGCTTTCAGTCCCTCTGCCCCAAACAAGATACAGGATATTAGCCAATAACATAAGATACTGGCTCCCCAAAAGGGCATTTGAATCCCTTGAAGGCAATAAGCCTGTCGACAACAAATTATTTCTGACAGATACTTGCAAGGGGAGAGTAAAAGAGCAGAGGACAAACACACTCACATGTGTATGCATATCTGTATATAAAGCAGTATCCCTTCCAGATACAGCCAAAACGGATGCATGAACACAGTGGTGTTGAGCCCACGTCAGCAGAAATCAGGGTACACGGTGTGGGCTCGGCCTGATGTGAGTGCAGTAACGAGGCTTACGCTCTTGGGTTGGCTTGTGCATTGGGCTTGTGAGATTATTAAAAAACAGAAGCCTGTAACAATTAGGGAAATTAGTCTAATTTAGCCCCACCGCAGGGCATGGCAAGTAAAGGTTGGGGCAGTCATGTAGCATGTATTTCCCACTAAAGTCCATCTCCCGAAAATTTTATTTTCCTATTGTTAATAACAGATCCTCTACCAAAGATGCATTCTAGAATTGCTTTTATTAGTACTCTCCTTCCCACATCAGTACGATGCTCTCTCACCATGCCATGGCCAGCTGAGAGTTCTCCTATGCCACTTCATAACCAACAAGCTGGAGCTCAAGGAGGGGGTGGTTATGAGCAAAGCTGCTCCCTCATTGTGATGCAATAACGAAGAGCGTGTCAGGAAGAGAAATTATGCTTAAATAAACCGGCTCTGTCAGAAGAAACCTATTTACTTTAGATACAATTTGCTTTTCGTGTCCCCAGCAAAAGAACACAGAGCATCTCAACAGGGGTATGAAACTTGTGCTGTATTCTATGGCGATGACCAAAATCAAAAATGACCTGAAGGAAGAGAGATCTTTAAATATTTATGCCACATTACAAATTATCTCTGCATTGCTCCACACATCAGCATACAATTTACTAATTTTTTAAGGATGTACTACAGGCCAAAAAGCTCTTCTACACAAGCTCTCTGTTCAAGCACAGACACAATTAGAATCTAAAAACAAACACAGACGCACAAAAAAATCCACCTAAACACCTCAAAGCAAAACCAAAACCTCAAATTGTGCCATAAAGTAACTCTGTGTGTTTTACATGCAAGTCACTGCACAGAACTGAGGAGTAGGAATAAAGGATATGTTTGTGCAATTTCATATTATGCAGGCATACCTGATTTTTTTTTTTTTTCTGAAGATGGTTTGGGTAACAGAAACAACGTGGCCACGTTTGCCTATCTCAGTTGTTTGCACAGACTAAATGGCACAGCTGCAAAGCCATGTCCTGCTACCATACCCACGTGTCCCATCCCTACTTGTCCCAGCTGCAGCTTGCTGAGAAAGTAGCCCAGGATGAGGTTGAAAAGAAACCCGAGACACTCAACTTGTGCTTGACAATTTATGGTATAAAGATGCAATAAGGAACAGGAGTGATAAAGACTTTGAAGAGGCAAGAGGATAGGACCTATACTCATCAGCATCACAATTTTAACACCAGTTTGAACATTCAAGAAAAAAGAAAAAAAACCAATGTCCCCCACTCCCAACAGAAAAGAAGACATAAAGCAACAAACAAACAAAAATAAAATCCCTGAAGAACATATGAAAAATCTCATACTGTTTAAACCAATATGTGTTAGGGCCTTTTTTATCACTGTCTGGTTTAGGCTCTTCAGGGGGATCTCATTTTCCTTGCTGCTGCGAGGAAGTAGAAACTCATTTGTGTTTTAAATGAAAGCTGTGATTCATGTGCAATCACAGGACTCTAAGAAATGGCGCTTTAAGGAAAAGCATGTTATCCTGCAAAAGTCACAGCAAAATCAGAAGAGTTGACAATATTACAATCTGTTCTCTGCTGTCCTCTTGGGACACTGCCCTTGGTAACTTCATCAGGGAAGGCTGGGATGCTACGCTGAAGACTGCAAACACTTACAAAACGTTCGCACTCTGATCCTGAATTGCTGTTGTCATTAACATGTTCAATGGATTTATTCTTTATTCATAACAATGCCTGGAATCAGAAAGAGATTAAAAAAACCAAAATAAAATCAAACTCATTAAGAAGTGAGGGGTTTTTTTCCTTTATTTTGATTATTTTGGTTACATTAATGAGATTTGCCAGCCTAGGAAATTAAAAACAAGAGCCTTAGAGATCTTTCTTTAATGAGAGGTAAGGGAAGAGCCACTTGGTTCAAATTTATTTCACTGAACTTATCACCTGCTAAGTTTATACGTAAGTCAGGATTTATACATTGCATTCCAGCTATTGGAAGATTGATCTGTCAAAGAGGTCAGTGTGGGTGATAATTTCCAGCACAAAAGGGTGCGTGTCTGGGGGTGTCATCTTTGTCCTTTGAGACCCATACATTCAGACCCCAAAGCCTAACAGCCCACCTCAAGTCTAAGCGGGTGCCGCTATAAAGTTTTCTTGTGGCTGCTACTTTCTCTTTATCCCCAACCCCCAAAGAGGTTAATTGAAACAAAATCAACTACAACACCACAAGTTTTGGTTTCTATATTTACGTACATACAACAATTATAGAGTAGAAGATTTCAAATCCTTTTAGGCTGCAGACACTGAAGAAAGCTGTGTGCTAGCATGCTGACTAGTCTAATTTTTCCCTCATGTTTTTATCTAACATATTTTACATTTCCTGTGCCAAGTAAAATACAGTTAAGACCCTCAAGCAATAAAGCTTAAAACTGAAATAACAGGGAAAAAATATTACAACAGTTTTCTATCTTTTAGGGTAATCTGCTGGGAGTGGGTCAGGGGAATAAATCTGCATGTTATTTCTAAATGGGTAACTATCACACACAAAGATATTGGGGGGAGATCCTAAAACAAAGGGGGGGTGGCATACAAACAAACAAAAAAATCTATTGTTTTTAAATTGAAGCTAAATTAAATGGTCATTTTTATCTCTAATGTTTTGGTTTGTTTATCATCAGGGTCACAGTGGTGGAACTACTCCAATATAGAAAGTTATGATCTATTTGCAGGGAAGACAGGCATTATGCAAGTTAAAAGCTTGATCTTATAGTAAATAATTCTTCCAAAAAGTGTCAGAAAAAATATCTGTGCTATTTAAAAGGAGGAAAAATGGAGGTTAATTTTATTTATTCTGGATAAGGTGAACACCATAAAAGGGTCATGAAAAAATTTATCATTAGCTTAGCTGATAAATGTCCACTTACTTTGGAGATACATTTGTTAACATTGTGAGAAACATTAGCAGTGAGGGTCAGATGGTGACGTAATTGTACAGCAAGTGGAAAGAGTATTTGGTGGAAGCATTCTTTAACTTTGGGATATGAACACTGGGCTACAATTGGTAGCAAATGGGAGGCATAAACTGTATGTTTAAACTACTTTAATGACTTCCTCCTTCTCGTTCATAGCATATATTGGAGCTGAATGAGTAAAGGGAAAAGTGCTCTTAAAGCAAGTATGTTTAATTAGACTTTATTCAGTGTTCAGTAGCAGAAGAATGGTGCATAGGTTACTTCCCTAGCAGTCTCCAGCTATGGCATTAAAACAATCTGGTTGCAGTAAACACACATAAATGAGAAATAGATGTTTGTTCACACTAATGCTGCAAAACTGTCTGGTACCCTCTTTTCCACAAGCTCTACTTCTAAAGAAATATTTCCAGGCTGAAACAGAGCAGAAGGAGAAAAAAAAATTAAATGAAAAATAAAAAACATCCCAGTAAACCCAGACCACAAATCTAAAAAACACCTATAAAGCACATATATAGCAGTAAGACAGCATCTTTTCAGGCAAAGCATTTCAAATTATTCTCTTTGCTTATGCTGTACATGAGATTCCCTACCACAGCCCCATGCCAGAGCCCTGAAGGTTCCTTCATCTACCCAAGATCCACTTCCCACAGTCAAGAGGAGAGCAAAAATCGTAGTTGAACCCCAGCACTCCTCACACCTGGCACACACACTGGACACCATGAATGGTGATTACAACACACTTAAACAACTTCAGCAGCGTGGCAAAACTGCTGCATTACAGAACAAATGAATAAGGATAACTGGAGGAATCACTGTAATTATACCCTAAATAAGTTACTATTGTAAGCTAGCAACAACAGCATTGACACAAAAAAACCCACCAAGTATTGACAGCATGACTGTGTAACAGAGATTTTCCACTGGCAGACCTATAGTGCCTTGCTTTCCAAAATACAGAACAATCTAAAAAAAAAAAAAAAAAATGAAAGCTGCAAGACTCTTGCAGTTTCAGGCAGCTGTTCAGGTAAAACTAAAGCCAGAAGATTGTTTATTTTAATAAAGCTATTATATGTGCAGCTCCAAATTAGGAATGGCAGGAGACTAGGGGATGCCTAAACCATCACCACCTGTTTGCCCTGAAAATCAATTAAAGTCACACTATCACAGCAATCCCTTCTTAGCTAATAAAAGTTATACAGCTTCAACGTGCAACTTTAGGTGCTTTGTGGGAATGTGCCTGTAATCTAAATCCTTAGTCTCGGGTTACTTCAATACTAAACCCAACTCTGAACCAGCCACTGGAAAACTTGCCTTTTTGGGGTTAGAGAAGGTGTTAAGGGAACAGAGACCCCGAACTGCTGTTTTGATGCAGTGGATTGAACTAATATTCAGTAAATTCTAACAATCCAGCCAAGAACATTATATAGAGTTTTAAGTAGGAGAAAACTGAAGTCCTTTATGACACATGCCTGTTCAACATATTCTGTGCTGCAGAACAGATCCAACTTTACAAGTTGAAAGCAAGGGCAGTAGAGACATCCCAAGTGTTTTAGTAATTAAACGAATATGCATAATGAACCATATGCCCAAAGGGCCTGTTCTTCATGTGGGCCAGATTTTTGTTTGAATTTTTAATTTTTATATACAGATGAAACATTTCATGTAATATAGCAACAGTGCAAAGGAACATGCTATGCAGGAAGGGAAGGAGGAACTACCCATGTGAGAACGATCAGAATACACTTGATGAATTCTGCTCCTCAATTTCCGATTCAGAGCCAAGAGGGCTTTTAAAAAAAAAAAAAAGAGAAGGAAAAATCCTTTTCTCCTTTGAACAGCTGTATTAATCATCTGCTCAGAGTTTAGGAAAGAGGCATCAAATATATGTATATTTATATAGGTCATATTTACACATTTATATGTGTGAAATGGATTATATAGACCAACACATTTAGATGCTGCAAGACTAGCAAAAACACAGCCGCTATCTCAAATTAAAAGGCTTCTGATCCACCAGGAAAAATAACTACAGGATGGCTCTCTTCAGCAGGACCTGGCGTGTTGCATGAGCTGCAGGGAAACAGGACACACATCTGTCTGTGAAACAGGAATGGACATTTTTAAAAAGATGGCTCAAATTCCACTCTTGTTACAACAACGTTATCGTACTGTGAACGTGAGGAGACCTTGTTGCAGAAATATTAAATCTACCAAATTCTCTGGGGGTTGAGCCATGCTTCTCCTTTCTCAGTAACATTCACCTTTTTTCATTCCTTGCTCTTAAAGTGCTTTTCCAAGCAAAAGAAACATCCTTTGCAAAACAAGCGATTATAATAGGGTTGTCCTCTAAACCAGGAACAAAACTATTTGGTGCTTCAAAGTGATTTTCAAATAGTTGGACTGCACAACAACAATCTGGTTCTTTTAAGTGGTTCTGACCCACTGGACCAGTTTCTGTTTTGCTTTGTAAAACCAGCGACGGGGGTCAGGTACCTGTCAGTGTGGACACACTGGTTAACCACCAGAAACACTCTCCTGCATGAGCTTTACCAGATTTCTGAGTTGGGTTTTTTTATACATGATTTAGGTTCTATGAACTAAGGGAAATCGGATCCTTATCAGACTTATTGAGGGATAGGACAGTTTTTGGGTAAGTAGCAAAGAGCCTCACAGCAGCTCGGACTTGGCACGGCACTTCGATAACGAAGCAGTACTACATACCACAGCAGCGACTGTTCCACGCAGCGACTCGGTACCGCAAAGATGTGGGGAGCACCAGCCATGCTCCAAGGGATGCAATGTGATCCACTTCAGAATTAAAAGGAGGACTTTTCATCAAACTTAGTGAGTTTAACTTCTCCTGGGACTTCAGGAGTTCTCATCTCCAGATAGGATGGCGTGTAAGAGCAATCCCAACCCCAAACCTTAAAGTATTTAAAAACTGAAATAACAAAGTTGTAAATAATGGTATTCGTTGCTCTCGGTCCTAATTCAGGGTTCACACTTTTGACGTTGCCTGGTTTGTGTGATCTAGTGGTCTCCGTGGAAAGACAGATAAACTTCAACAGCTGTCAGAAGACAAAAATTGACAAGGAGCATCACCTTTCCTGACTGTTAAAATCCTTTAAGGAAGTGTTGGAGCAATTAGAGAGGGAGTCTAATCTTTGCAGAGTGCATTAACACTCTCCGACCTCCCAGACAATAGATCAGACCTCAGACACATAATGCTTCCCTAAGGCTTTTTAACCAGAGCATTTGATCTCATAGTCACCCTGTATGCGTTACCATAGGTATGGCTGTGTAAGACAGTATTCATTGGGCACTAAAGGGCCGCTATCTCTGCTAGCATTCATACAACTTTTAAAACAGAAAGCAGGCAAGCCACTGCAATGCATGCTGTTACAGAAGTACTACTTCTCCATAAAAAAAAAAAAAAAAAAATTAAAACAATCCAGAGTAGCTCTGCAAAATGTCTTCATTTTTATTAATGTCGTATTTCCTTTCTACCACCACTGTTTATTTCCCAGCTTTGGAATATAAATCTATTTTTTAAAAAAACATAGATTAGTTTTTTATTCATAGAAACAGTTATCTGATAATAATTTCAAAATACTTCATTTCTTAACCCCTGTGGAGGGACTTGAGGGAAAGGGAATTAGGAAGACAGGTCTAGTTTATTAA
Source organism: Rhynochetos jubatus (assembly GCA_027574665.1). NCBI lineage: Eukaryota > Metazoa > Chordata > Aves > Eurypygiformes > Rhynochetidae > Rhynochetos > Rhynochetos jubatus. Next base: position 18,299,790 of record CM050660.1, on the reverse strand, counting down.
GGAAATTGAAACATATCATTGCAAATAATTTTCCCAAATGTGTACACGGAAGTATCTGGGGAAGTTTTCTAACTGCTAGAACAAGTCATCATCTAATTCCTGATGGCCATGCTCAGTTAAAAAAAAAAGCTAATATCACTGTATCAATTATGCATTTCCCATCTAGTATTCTAAACATTTTAAGAAAATCTACTCAGTGAAGTTTTTTAATGGAATTAGACTTCCTTGCCATCATGTTTCGATAGAGGCCACATCTGAACTGTTCTCATACAGACAATGCATAATAGGGTTTTAAAACCAGCTAACTGGATTCCCCCCCACACACACTGCTAAATAACGGGTGCTGCAGTCTCACTAAGCAGGGGGTTTTCTCCCCCCATGCAATGTATTTGAGGTACAATGCTAGATAACAGTACTTTATATTAATCTAATGCTTTGTATTAGCTGCAGAATTTGGTTTTACTTTTTGCAGACCTACAAAAAGTGCCTTTGGTGAAGCACCTGCATTACAAAGAGTTTTAGCTGCTGTGTAAATGGGTCTCAAATTTGCCAAGCCAAGTGCATCACAAATGACAAAAAGGTCACATATACCTAGTACATTTAAAAACAAACAAGCCTTCAAAGTCAAAGTGTAATGCAGTTATTTCTAATCCGAACTAACAATAGAATACACCTAATGAAAGTTGACAATTGGCTTTGATACAGAGCTGTGCAGCTCCTCTCTTCCATTAAAAGATGAAAGCTGAAGGAAAGTACAGAAGACAGCGACTTCTACCAAAAAGCAAGTAGAAAGTTCTGAATCTGAGCTAGTAGAGCAAATAAAGGCTGTTTCAGTGGGGACTTTTGCTCACATAAGACACTCGTCTTTCAGTAACATGCCGATTTCACATGGGCAATGTTAAGGCTAAAATAAATCAGCATATTAGACTAGGACAGAACACTACATGTTTTACATGTATGTATTAACACTTCTCAATCACAGCACTGCCTTTAAAACAGAAAAACACCTGAAAGCAAGCTAAGCTTGACTGCAGCGTAAATATCACAATTAAGATGATATAGATTAAATCCTCATCAAATAGATTTAATTTTCATGAAGTGGGGGGAGTGATCAAAACTCTATTGATGCTACTGGTACCAGTGTAATGCTTTACTGTAGCAGTAGTCAAAGTTATTAATAAGTAATAGTACAGAACTTTTTGAAAATCAGGTTTCTGGGGTTTTGTAGTTATCCCATTGATCAACCTTTATTTTCCAATGAATACTAAAATAATTTAAAGAAACATATTCTGATTTAGGGTATTTTTATTGCTATCCTTAAACAACCTGAGAACTTCCTGGTTGCTAAAGACTAACCTCTCAGTCAAAGCATATCTTAGTTGCTAAATCTAAATGAGAACAAGCTTTTAAAAAAAATGTATTTGCTCTCTAGCTTGTATACTGATCCCCTTTTATTTCAGATCTCGTAAAGGATCCAACTCTTTCTTATTAAAAAAAGGCAAAATAAAAAAAAGCCCCACAAGAAGCAGAATGCTTTAAGAGAAATCCCTCAAGGTGCATCTGTCTCCAACATAAAACCAAAATGTTGCATTACCTTCAAATAGGAAATTTCTTCCAGTTGTCAAGATTTCTGCAACTAGTGTTAGATTAGCGCTGAGAGAACGGGTGAATTAAATTAAAAATAAAATAGTTCAAGCAAGAGGAAGAAAACCTGCCAGAAAAATCTGACAAAAGCCTGAGTGCCAGAGCAGGCTCATTTATGAGGGTCCATCGCCACCTACAGGCATTTCTCCCTCTTCAGAAAACCTACTACTCCTATTCAGACAGGATTTGCCCCAAAATGAGGATGGAGATTTTTAACTGATGTTAAACAACATAGGTTTGGCGAAGGTAATGGAACTACAGTGATTTGAATCACCTACACTCACATCTCTACTTATTCCCTCGTTTTAGAGGAATAAAAACTGCCCAGATGTTTCAAGGGACTGCACTGTTCTAACCTTACATCTGTGTTAAAAATAAAGGATTTGCCTTTTTAAAAATTAAAAAATATTTAAAACCCCAGAAAATACAGATAGCATTGCTTCACCAGCGACAAGGGCGATAACAGTCTACGTCTACAACCCTCCTGTAAAACTAAGTGCTTTAAAGGACTTTCTAAGAGGTGCCAGGTCAAAGTAATGTGAATAATGAGACAAAACCAAGCAGATCCTGACTGAAAAAAAATCAATACACCTGGGGTTCTGGGGAAAAAGAAGCACATACTAAGAAAGCAAAAGAATTTTTACTTTTAATGAAAATTTCACTTCCTAATACATACCTTTGTCATAATAGATACCATGTGCTTCCTCCCTTCCTCTCTTGTTTTGGGTTGAGCTGCATACCTTTTCCCAAACTCCCTGTACAGTGCAAATCCATGCCAAACTTTGAGAAGCACATGTGTAAAATTCCCAAATTCTGGTATTTCCAAAAGTGGTGGGTAAGTAGCTTTTCTCTCACACTCCTGTTTAATGAGTCTCACACAGATGCAGCATTGGTAAAACTTAGAATACTAATTATATCTTTGTTTATGCAATTTTTAATCTATGAATAAAGTGAACTTTCATGAAAGGCAACAGACAAACTGGGAAAATAAGTGTCTGGACCCTGATATGGAATATCATCTCTTTAGGACCAGACAAACTAGCAAATGGTGACAAATAAATTCCTCTTGTTTTTCAACCTAACAGTCAATCCGTAAGAATTACAAATTACTGCTTTCTCACAAATTCAGAAGATGCTCAAGACATTTAATCTGAAGATCCTTTAAAGAATTTAAAACTGCTAAGACACCAAAAGAGGAAAAAAGCCAGTTTTCAGGCAGTGTGCACGTCAGACTTTCCCACATTTTTTGTTGCAAATTCCTAATGTTGGGGTGTAGACTGATAATCTACCAGTAAGAATCATGAGCTAAATCCACCTTTAGCATATGCAAGTTTTGCAATTCCATCAAGAATAAAGGAACCAGTGCTGCCTTCACAGACAGTGAATTTGGTCTTTCATAAAACAGTTAAATAATAGTCAAAGACAGAAAAATTATAATTGGATGCTAATCTGTGATTAGTGGCACAGCTAGGAGAACACAGCACATCTGATAATGTGGGGTTAGAAACTGGAGTTCAGCAGTGTTAAATACACCAATAAAACCAGCAACAGGCAAGAGTACTGTTTTACCCTGCCAGACAAAGCAAAATAAATACAAGATATACACAAATACAGATAAAATGTACAAAACTGCATAAGATCAGCAATAATCAATTACAAAACTTCAGGACTTCGAAAGACACCAGACGTTATATATTTAGGAATAAAAAAAAGGGGGGGGGGGGGGGGGGGGAAGCTTCGTAAATCAAACAGTTAAAGTACAAAACAATATAGCAAACTCCAGCCAGACCACAAAGAGGGTTTGCTCTTCATAAACATCAGATCAGGCAGCTAAAATTATTACCAAAGCTCTCTTGTAACTGTCACCTGTGGTGGGTATAATTACAGGCTACTGCTGCAAGCACGCCCACGTCATATGGCAATAAAAGGACCTACAGCTTGCCAAGACCAGGCAGACAATAGAGAACATACACCACCTGACGAGAGCCCAAAAAGATCAGCCAGGGAGACTAATAAAAATGACAGCTTCGAAACAAATGACAAAGCTTCAACCACACACACACCAGAAGAAAAAAAAAAAAGAGAAAAGACGATATCAAATTAGCTGGAAATGCAAGCGGCGAGCAGAGTTCTCCGACAGGTCACAACTCGAGCAGGAAGCCAGGCAGAACTGTTTGTGGACGCGTTTAGTTCAGGTTTTAGCTGTGAAGAGGCCTTTTCCATTAGGATTTTTTTTTTTTTTTTAATTACAGAAAATGTTTGCACATTCGGGCTTGGCTTTGCAAGCTGTCATTAGATAGCCAAACAGTGAAAAGTACGTATTTCTCATGCAGTTCTGGAGGCAGACCGCTGGATAGATTCGTGTATCTTAACACAGACACCTTCTAGAGAGACATCTATATACTGTAACAAAGCTGAATTTCTTTCTCATTGCCTTAGCTCCTTACTGGATGCCTGCATACACATTCCTCCTGCCCAGATGTACAGAAGCTTATCCTCTGCCACAACTGGGCTTTTAGCTGAATACTTTGACTATAAAGTTTAACACACACAATCAACATATTAAAAAGCTTTATCATCACTTAGAATCAATATAATGCAATTATAGAGAGGCAGGGATTTGGGTGTCATACCAGGACTGAGGAAATCGTTCCTATGTGCTACATGCAAGTTTTGAGTACACAGCACAGAAAGCAGTAGTATTCCTCAAAAATAGGATCACGGCCCAGACTTAATTTTAAGAGGAAGCTCCCCAATCCCAAAAGCAAGGGAATGTCTATATTGAGTAAGTGCCTTGTTAAGCAGGCCCAGAGGAAATGAGTACGACTCCTCAGATCCAAAATATGGATTTATTTTTATTTTGGAAAAATTCACTGGTAAAAAGCAAATCTTGGAAACCCCTGAGTGGGAGACATAAGATCATCTATCCTATTTAAAGTTAAAAAGGATATTTGTACTAGTCTCCTTTAGCTCCACCTCACCCTGACTCCAAAGCTTCAAACTTTGCTTTTTAAATCTTGTTTATCGTGTTGTCAAGCTTCTAAGTGGTTATTTCCCTATTAACTTTGTCCTTGTTTGTTCTTGCATTTTTGAAAGAGCTGGAAATAACATGTGTTTACTTTGCTGTGTGTCTCTCAGCATCATCAATATCACTGTTGCTATTCCAGGAATTTCAACTGCCACAGCAAAGCAAAGCCTGGGATCTCAAGCTTAAATCGTATTCCCCTCAGCCACAGAAGAATAATACTGGAAATGTAAAAATTGCTGGGAGAAGGGTAAAAACCATCGCCTTTAAATGTGTAGAGCAGCCTGTTTCTCATCTGAGCAGTTACTTGCATGTGTCAGGTAACGTGCTTCTAACAGCTTTGCCTGCGCAAACGGTGAATTTTCACAGGCACGGCCACGGGCAGCGCAGAGGAAGCCGGGATGTAAATGTTTCCTCTGCCATTAGGAAAAGGCTTTTACTGGGATATAATAGCCTGAAATAAAAACATACCTCTGATCCAGCCTTTTCACTGGAGTTCAAGACAATTTTAAAGATGTGCCTTTGCCAGGGATTTACAGAAGGAAAGTGGGGAGGAAATGTTAGGGGCTCCAAAGAATTACTTACTAAGTCAAATTCCTGAAACCTTGCCTTTCCCTCCTGCTCCGCCACTAGCTCTAGCCTTAAATATGAAGCCTTAAATATGAACAAATTTTTGTACCAGAGTGTTATTTTACAGCTTCTCTATTTAAATAGGAACTGCATGCGTCCCTTTGCCGACTGCTTCTTTAAAACCATAGCAAAACACAAGCTGCAATTGGGCTGCGAAAAGCCCTTAGCAAAAGTTCTACAGTAAAGCGGAAGTAAAGACCATCTCTTTTGCATTAATCCTTTTTTCTTTTTTTTTTTTTTTAAAGCTTTTTCATTTTCCAAGTTCCCTATTCAGTGTTTGAAGAATACTCATTCTTCCCTCTTTAGGATTACATCTATTAATTTTATTTAGCTTTTTAATGTAGAGACATTTTAATCTACCATTATTTTAATGCTGTTCCCGACTAGTTTGGGAACAATGATTTATATTTCATCTTCAGCTATGAGAATAAAAAAAAAGAGAGAAAAAAGACTATACCCTTCTCATCAGTTACACGTAGTCATGGCAGGGTGGTTTGTGCTTTGTATCAGGGAACTGCTTGTTTAAAATTAGTGGACAGTTTATGGGGAAAATAAGAAAGATTTTAGGGAAGCTTATGTGAAAGCACATCTTCCTTCACTACCCCACAGAAATGTGAATTATTATCATCTACTGGTAAATCAAAAGCAAAGTCTCAGTGAAAATTATCCTCTATCCTCTTGCTTGGTTGGCCAGAGGTCCAGGAGATGTTTGGTGATTCAGTCTCTATCCTAAGTTATTTGGATTTCATAGCTGTTACTGGTCTTCCTTCTCCATGGTTTCCTTATGTTCCCTGTAAAACTTTTGTCCCAGGAATTTCTCTTTACTGATCTATAACTTCCCTCCCACCAAATAAAAAAAAAAAAAACAACAACACTGCATTGCAAAATACTGCATGAGTTAAACTGGATGTCTTACCCATATATTGTCGTCATGTCTAGGGTTGAATTATGCTCAGAACAAACAGAACTGGAACATTTTGTGTTTTGCCTGGGAAAATCTAACCACAACATGCAGGAGACACTTGTCCACATGCAGAATGAAAGGTTTAGCCTCAGTAAACTCCAGAAGGCTTAGATTTTGAGTTAAAAAACATCTTTCCTGAGGGAAAAGAACATTTCCCTCTGATAGGCAATTAGCAATTTTAGAAGATGCTGTCAACAAGCTAATGGCCTTTTGCCTGTAGGTCATCAGTATAAATGCAGCCCGGCTCAACAGGGATTAAAAATTGTTCATGTCTAATAAGAAGGTTGCTGTCTCCTCCATGAGATAAGTTTAACTGGGCTCAGATCCAGCTTCCGTGTCCCAGGCTTAAGCAGCAGCATGTTAAATGGCAAACGCGGCAGAGATGCCCAGTTCATGGGCTGCAGAGTCTCAGCCATCTCTCTGCTGCTACCCCGAGCAGACGGAAGCAAATTGGCACAGTAACGCACATACGTGCGGCCTCACCCAGCCCGCCCTGTGACTCCTCAGGCTTCCAGTTCCCACAGCCCAAGAGGCCAGCACCCAAAAAAACTGGGGCATCCTCCAATTCTCTCTGGATTTACAAAGCTTTGGAGATGTTGACGAGGGTGCTAAAATCTCACCTCTGCAGCAAGGAGCTCAAAAGTTTAAGTTTGGGTTTTTCCACAACCCCCAGCAGATCTGCTGGGCATCCACATACTCCAGGGCTTCCCCACTTTTGCATCCGCTGGCCTTTCGGGAAGCCCAAACTGGCCCAAAGCAATCCCACGGCTTTTCCCAACTGCCCACCATTAAAGAGCTGCGGTTTGACCAGAAACTCTGCATTTCAAACACATTACGTTGCATCACCACATACTCCTTCCTTTCCTCCCCGTACTAACCCATCATAAAATAATTATCAGACACACTGCAATGTCACTGCAAAATAAATAAATAGTGCTTGTGCATGCTGCATTCCTTGGCTGGCTGGCCCAGGCTGCCAGCTAGGGCCTAGCCTGAAAAACAGCTCCCACCTGTGCCCACCCTGGCAGCAGCCTTGATGAGCAAGAAGCCTAAACCTGATAGAGTGGGACATGCTGCCAGTAAAAATGAAGTACACCGGCCTGGGTGAGTGTGCAGGGACCCTGAAGCAGATCAGCAGCGAGCACTGCCAGTCACACCGGTGGTGCTAGGGTGGCTGGTTTCCCATCGTTTGCCTGATCCTGTCAACGTCTCCTGCAAATATCATGCCGACTTTAAAAAAAATATATGATAGTAAAAATTCCAGTCAATATATCCTTTTAATTTGCACCAGATTATGGGTTTTTTTAATGCAATTACCGTAATTTCATTAAATGACATAATTACCATTAATGCAGAGAAAACTGTCAATAGAAGGTGTAATTATGTTGTATAAAATCACAAGCACAATGTGCAATGATGCATAATTCCTCATGAAAATCATTCTGTGACTAAAATTAACTTTTAAAATATTTTTAAAATACATATTGTACAGTAAGAATGATTCAGTTATTATGGACTTAACTTCCATGACCAGGGAAGAAGGGGAAGCAGGGCAGGCAGGGAGTGTTTGTCTGTACAAGGAAGGACTGGGAATTTGGCTTAAAAGTGTATCAGAAAGGTAAGAATATAAGCTCTCATAGGCATGAGTGGGGGAAAAAAGTTTATAATCACACAGATGCACAAGATGGCTTGTAAGTAGACATTCCCCTAGGCACGTTTCACTACACAGCTCCAGCTTTTTGGACACCAGTAACACAGCGTGGAAGTGGTGTCTTCAATGGAGAAAGGTGTGACAAGAGGAGGGAACAATGAGGATCAGGTTAAAACCACAACATTCACGCTGGAAACTGGGAGCAAACTGTCCAGAGTAGGATATGAAGAGCATCAGGCACAGGAGCAGAACCATATAGCGGTATACTAGGATATGTCTCTGATTGCCTTCAAAATAAAGCCCTTTGAGAGGCATGTTTCAGTCAAAACACAAAATATTGGATCAAATAGAGACATCAAAATTAAATAAACAGAGTAGAATGCCTGAAAAGTTTTTGGTCTTAAAAAATCTACAAATTCCCTCAAATCCTGAACTGATGGAAGAGAACACATGGACAAAGTCTTTTAAAACCTCTCCTGGTATATGAAGACTATTAATGCAACAGGCAGCGTTTTCCACATGTGGGAATATTCCCAATATTCCTAGGCAGACACAAACATGCATGTCTGTTTTTCACACCAGAACAACAATGAAACCTACACTATAAATAATCCAGCAAACCTATGTGTCACTCTTTCCTCCGACCCAGGATGTTTCTTATAGAATTGGCGTAACACAATTTTCACCAAACCCTTTGTGCAGAGGGCCAATACCACCAGAAGTGAAATTTTGCTTTTCACCTCACCTCCCTTTCCACACTCTTTCCAAAGCCTTTAAAACTGAAAAATTTCTGATTTCACTTGTGTCCGAGCATCCCAATCACTGTCCTCTGTGCCTATACAATTAACTAGGGTTAAAAGTCATCAGATTAAATGGCAGAATACTGCTGAAAAGTGTGATTTCATTTTTAGAGCACAAAAAAATTAATCTATTCACATGTGCTTGGATTGTCTCCTCTCACCATTGCAAACTAATAAAGAACTTAAGCTTGGGGTGATGTATCTTCTAAATGAGAAAACATGGTGATAGATAACATTTTTCTCATTCACTTCTGCTCTGCCTGCCCGTTTCCTCCCTCTTTATCTGTCCCTCTTGTGCACCCAGAAGTAGACGCTAATGTCCCTGTCACACTCACAAGCTGTCAGCTCTAATGGGGAGGGAGGTGCACTGTAATAAAGACTAAAACAAGAGGGTGTGAGATACTACATCCTCGCCAATTGCCATGCTCTGATGATGTCTTACAAATACGTTATTCCATCTGGCAGTAGTTTTGTGAAGAAATGGGACAAAAACATGATTATACTCACCGCTTGTCTTCCTCCTTCTCCTCCTCCCTTTATTCCTCCTTGGAGGAAGGGGCATGGGCTACCCATAGAGGGAAACCAACAGGACAGGGGGTCCCATGGACCACCCAATCTCTGGGATTATCGAAGTGAAGGTATGTGGAAAATGTAGAATATGGCCACAATGGTTATTGCCCAAGGGACAATGTCTGTGAGAAAAAAAGGCATTTTGTGGTTTGAGGGCTACCAGCCATGGTTTCACAAAGCCAGCGGAAATTGGGTGGGAAACTTTGTGCCTCTCCCTGCCTCTGGTTTTCAGCATCAGCTAGCACCAGGTTGTCAATAAGGACAAATATGGTACAGACTAAGGTGATTCAAAGCCAGGTACTGAAGATATATAGATGTTGTTCACTGGGGAATGATGATACACATTTTATTTAACCTGTTAGGAGTGGATTTTATGCAAAAACTGAGGCAGGGAGAGAGGCTGCACCTACCTCACTCTCTGCGTTCGCTTGGTTTTTTTTTTTTACTACGAACACATGAGCTGGAAATAGCAAGAGATACAGAATTAGCACTTCATTTTAAGTGCCAGAGCTGAATTATTTCCATGTGGAAAAAGTCAGATAGATATAAATTTTGGGTTGTAGAAGAAACCTGCTCTAATTATTCTAATTACTCTTGGAGTCATGTGTTTTTATTCCTTTCCCGCTAACCACTTTCTGTCAGGAAACCAGGAGAATTATGGTTCACTGAGAATCAATTCCTTTTTCTGTAGACTCACCTTCTTATTCTTCTACCTCCCCACCACTTACAAACTTTTCCTAAGTCTAGAAAACAGAACTTCACAGCTATAACTTCACAAGTATTTTGGTGCAAAGTCCCTTAAGAGCAAACCTCAAGTATGTGTTTAGATTCTTGCTAGGACCTCAGCACTGGGATTTTACATATGTCCCTTCCTTTCCAGTCCCAGTGTGCATAACCACCCAATTCCCTTGTGAATAACCACACAGCATAACCTGCTTCAGCAAGTTACTGGCTTCTCTGCTCCACCAGCTCTCATCCTACCTACTTTTACGTGCCAGTCATCCCTCCAACCTACAGAGTGAAAGACAGCTCCACTATCCTTGCCTGGAGTTTCTTTCAATCAGGGATGGTCTCACTTTATTCATCTATGGCAAATACACTGAAGTATTTTCCTCCAAAGAACCTTTAAGTGACTTAAAATTCACAGATAGTAAAAGAGGAGCAATCTTGGAGATGTGGCTGTTATTTTGCTTAAAAAACACTCAACTCAAAAACTTTCTGCATGCTGGACCACCACAAAACAATTTTGCAACCTTTAATGGCATGCCAAGCATTTCAAGCATGAAAAAAACGTCACACCGCAGAATAAAGAGCAGGCAAAAACCTTTTTGTGCTTGGCTGGATTATGAGAAAACTGCAAATGGGGTGTTGACTAGCAAGAGGAAAAAGGAGAGATCTGAAATGTGGGACAGGCAGGTGGAGAACTTGGCTTTTTGTTTGCAGAGCAGCAGAACTCACTGACCAGCCTTTTCCTTTTTTTTAAAGCAATGTATTATTACTGTCAAGAGAACAGATTTGCAACAGGCAATGTCAGCAGAGCTGCCTACATGCCTGACAGGGACACAGGTACAGCAGCCATTGATAACCTGCAGCGAGGTGCCACCTGATTGCCGTGGAAGGGACAAGACCCGTCAGCTCACGGCATCACCCAAATCAAAGGCATCTCCCTGCATCACCCTCTCAGACACCATCTCCCTCCTTTCCTACCACCCAGTTGCCATGTTTAAATTAAAAACAAACAAACAAAAAAAGAATTCCAGAGTCATCACACAGTCACAGCCTTTACAGGGCGGTGTCACCCACCCGCTACCATGGACACGAGCATTCCCAGTGCTCAGTGCAGGCTGGTGAGCACCCCAGTACCCAGTGAAGAAAGACTAATCCTGAAGGTCTAATTTCCATGCCCATCAGGCCCAACGTGGCCCAATTCTGCCTCGAAACCCACAGCCCTACCCATAACAGCAAACGCTAAAGGGCTTTACGCCGTGGAGAGGAAGGTGTGGTAACACTCAAGATCTTATATTATCACTTAGCCTCATGCAATGAAAGAAGAAATCCACTTACCACAAATGCTATCACGCTCTTTACCGTGGACTCCCAGAGAAAGCAGCTCCGAAGGAATTGTATTGTATTCCATATTGCCATGGTGATTTTTTTCACACGATCAACATTTCTTGATAAGATCTGATAAATATTGAGTGGGAAGAGGGGAGGAGAAGAGGAGTTTAATCAAACACTCTAATATCCCACTACTGCTTCAGAAACAGGGATAATTTAAGCTACAAATGCACGCCAAGGCACGTGTTGCAAATAAAGCTTTTATTTTGGAGACACCCTCAAGCTCCTGTCTGCTTTCTGATTACACCCAAACCTTCCAGATTTTCCTCATCCCTTAGAGAAGTACCTCTTGATACCAAAACTAAATAAAACATTAACACAAACCTAACTCCTTTGCCCTTCAATTTTCAAAATATAGCAATGCCTTGGGAAAAAGGACCAGAAAGAATTTAATCAAAACATCGAACCTCTTCTCTACATGTTTTGGATTAGTCCATAGAAATAAATAGGTAATTTTAGGCTTATTATGGGGCACCTTCCTTTACAATTAAAAAAAAAAAATTTAGAAAAATGAAAGCCATTGTTCTAAAATCCTATGGACTTTTAAAATAACTAATTTGGACCTGATTTCTCGCTTCCCAAAGAAGGGAATACGGCTCCCATTGTGCTTTCAGTGTTTCAAACTGTGCAACATCCAACACCTCTCGTTTTTCCCCACTCTGAAGCACGAAGCAGAACTACTGATGCAAACTAGATGAGAAAGTAATTTCCTGTTAACACAAACCAACCTTTTAATATATACACAAATAGGCAGAATTTACATGTGTTCAGCATTTTATGTATAAATAGGTTTTGTTCTTGTACCGTGCTACAGCAATTCAAATCGTTCCAAAACGGATGCGAGAGCTTAGCCCAGATGCAACTTTCACCTTTTTAGAAAATTTGCGGTTCTCCTCAGTAAAGCGCTTTTCTCGGGGCTTGAATGTTCTAATACTTGCTTTTACCTGAAAAAAATTTTGAAAAATACATTATGAAGTTTCAAGTGAATTATTCAAGTTTGTATCACCCATGTTAATTAGAAATTTCAGAATCCTTCACTCTTTTCAGTCTCTACAAGACTGCTAGAAGCTGCTATGAAAACTGTGGATGAGTTAAATTGGGCAAGGCTGGACTCACTTCAGCAAGAGCAGAGCTGCGCTGCAGCCCACCATGGCCTTAATAAATACGATTTAACTCTGTAAAAGGCTGTAGGGCATAAACAATTGACACTGACTCAGCCACCTAAAAACTAAGTGCACCATGTCCATGCCTCATTAATTTTCCTGTCAACACCCTGGGAAGAGAACATCGTGGGTCAGCTTTTTGGGGAGGAAGTAGGTGTTAAAAGTAACGTATATTAATCTAAGCATTTAGACCTTTTTCCAACTGTTGCAAATGAAGCCGCAGCATACAGTGATAGGCACATCCTTCTGAAGGTACCTGTGGTCACTTGGCAGACCAAAAACGAGCCTGCGCTATCCCACCAACCTGGAGGGTCCATCACAGAGCTCTGATGTCTCAATACTTCTTCACCCATGTCATGAAACACCTCTCCACCACCAACCGGGTCGGGACTTTTCCTGCTTGGCTTTTCAAGGATCAACCCTCTACCCCCATCCTTGCAGATTCACACATTTCTTACACCAGCGATAAGCAAAGAGAAAATATTTCAACTTACAGGATTAAATAGGACATCCAGCTCCAAGTAAATTACTCCTTTTGAAGCACATTCCAAGTCTTTATTCTTCAGCGTGTAACAACTCTGTTTACCATTTCTAATCTATAGTTCAAGGGGAGGAAAAAAAAGCATCAATGTTTTCCTGGCTGTAATTCACGATATAATTTGAAGACACTACAAACAAATAAATAAATAAATCCCAAGCACCAAAAAAACCCCCCAAAACCCTGGTAATACACTCAGAGCCTGAAATACAAAATGACCGTTGGATTAGAGACCTATAAAATTGCAGATTAAATCTCTTACGGTCCAACTTTAATTTACAGACCTTGTACTTTATAGTAGAGCAGTGCACGCAATAACCAGTCTGAAAATTCTGCCCTGGAAGCCAGTGAGCTGATGGGAAGTAATCAACCTCCGTTATTACAGGTTTAAAATGGGATTTTTCTTCTAAAGTTCAGGAAAAGAGCCACAAACAACAGCTTACCTTCCCATTGCACACTCCAGTACACGAACCCGCTTCTTAACGCTTAGTTTATTGCAAGGTTGTCAAATTATTACCCAGGAAACAAACGCAATCCAAAGAAATTAATCAGCTTAAGTGGAGCGAATGCTAATGTAACAAATGTTCAAAATTAACTAATTCGTGTAAAAGACTTCTCCCCCCTCCCACCCTTGAATTTCAATACCATTTCTATGCTCTCATCCACCGGTTGGCCCTATAGCATTAAACGTCTATTAAAAAAAAAAAAAAAGGCAACAAAAAAACCTCCCTCACCATTTTGTAAACTATTTGGCTCTAATCAAAAGCATTCTCTCTTCAAAAAATGATGGCAGAAATGTATTTATTATACACAGTAGGATACGTATTGATTAAACATTTGGCTTTTTAGGAAGCAGACCAGTTAATTCCAAACAGCAGTAACATAAAAAAATGCAGCTTACCAAAAAGCTACATTCAGGGACTGTAATGATCAAAGATTAAAGATAACGGAGGAAATTTGGGGGCATGAAATTGCAACCATATTTAAAACGGGTATTGCTGCTCTGGCATTTAGAAGAGGCACTCATATAAACCATGGCAGAAATGAGTAAGGAAAAAAAAAGGCATAATGGGAAACAAGTTATTTCACGAGACAAGGGAAAGGTCACCTTCCTTCACAAAGTTACTCCACCCTTTCTGTACCAAATAGCTCATCACAGGGTAGATGGGCTTTCTGGCTAATGGTTGAAACGGAAGAGGGCTCTCACAAGGGCCAATTTTGCATCCTTAGTGGTGTCCAACCAGGAACTGCAGCATTTACTATGTTCACATCCAAAGTTTTGCCTAACAGGATGCTGGGAGTTAGCCAGGTATATATGGAATTTATTTAATAATAATAATTATAGGCACTACACTAACCTGGCCATGAACCACCTCTGTCACTGCAAGAGTCTCTACATGAAGTTGGAGCCAGTGGCAAAGGATCCTGCAGTTCCCAAGAAAGGGGCAGGCAAACCCTATTTTGCAGACCAGCAGGTTCAACCAACCTGCAGCCCCAAAACAGAAGAGCTGCTGAAGTGGCTAGCCCCTCTTCTAGGGTCCAATGGATGGGCATCAGAAGGTCCTCAGGCCAACTGTCACAGAAAGGATTCAGCTATTTCAAGAGTTTGTTTTTCCCCCATCTCAAGCAAGGGCAAAAAAATAATTTTAAAAGCTACCATATGTAAGCAAAACAAAATCTATTCAAAATTAAGGGTTTTGTTCTATTTCCCAAAATAACTGAAAAAAGGATTTACTGATGATAGAGACACAGGGCCAAAAGGACCTTGCTTGTGGTTGTTCTCCCTTTGGTCCAAGGGGATGACACCAGCAGCAGGTTTAGTCGGAGCTTTGACCCATGAGTCCATGCCGCTGCAACATGACCGAAGGTATGTTGTTCCCAGTGTGTCTGCAGAGATGCAGGTATCCAATACATATCACAGCATCATAATTCTGGATTCTCCATAGTTATTAATTTGGGGCCAAATTTCTATATATTTTCAGCTACACATATTTCTCATAACATTTCGTCTTATTATTCTAGGAGTAACCACTACTGGGAAGTTCTCTTTATATTCCTTGGGATATACTGACTTCTTACATCTTTCAAGAGCATAATCAACAATGAATAAAATGCCACATGCTGCCAAATTGCTAGAAAAATGGAAAAAAATTTGCTGTCACTACTGAGAAGGTTTAAGTCTGACATTATGGTATATCACCTCACTCCAAAAATGCTTCTGACTTCAGGGAGAAGACTCTTCATTGTAAGAGCTAGAGCTGAGTCAAACATTTTGGGTATGTCTGCAGGTGTGTTCACACAGTAAATTTCAAATCAGCAACAAATAACTTCCACCTCTGTCTTTGGAAATAGGGGTTGCTTGTTGCTTGGGAAACTTTTAAATGGCATCATTATTGCTGTCCCTGCTGTTTTGAAATTGAGCAGGGCAAAAAGTGTGTAAATACAGTTTTACAGTCAGCTTCATTTGGCATCTTTAATTCTCAGTGTTTGACTTGTCTGGTAAAAAATGTGCAATTATAACTCAGCTTAAGACTAAACATTCATACAGCTACCCCAGCTTTTGACCTTCTTCAGAGGACAAAAAAGCACAAGATAGAAAAGAGAACAACAACTGGCTATGGAATAGCCTCTCTCTATTGCATTTTCTTTGGCATTAAAAAAATAAAAAAACATGCAAAAAAGTCAAAGAAAAATATCTCTTACAGTTTTGGCAACATGCTAAGCCAGCATGGTTCAGCAGAAGGCACCCATGACTGCATGGAGATTAGATCAATGGCATGTCTCAACTGAGCCCAGAAGAAAACATCCAAAATAGCTTATAATACTCTAGATTTTCATTGCATTCTGTTCTTGGGCCAAAGTTCAGATTCTGTTCAATGTCTCCTTCAATCTCGAGAGACAGCCAGTCATATTAATTTCATTTTAGATCTATTTCTTTCTTCTCTCTGGATACTTTTCCCTACTCTCTGCTGTTCCCAAAGACTGCTTAAATGTTTTCTCCAGCTATGGAAAAGGTGAGTAGCCAGTGCAGGGATCCTAGGATAAACCTAAAAGAAAGATCAGATTTCCTCTATCACCCAAACATCTTTTGCTACATACCTGATCTCATGTGGATTTCACTCAACAAATATTCCTGCTGGGATTCAGATATAAAATATCATCAAAGGAATAATTTTGATTGCCTCTTTAAGGACCTCACCCACAGATATTTTCACATTTAGTCTGAATATTCCTTTCCTTCCCTTTTTCCATAAGTAGATGTAAACATTCATGGGAAAGATAGCCTATTTTAGACACAGCTAAGGCTTGCATTCTCTGAAAGCTTCTTAATAACACACGACATAGCGGGGCTCAATCACCAACCAAGAGTGCCCATAAGCACATGATCAGCATGAGGACAGTAGTCCCTACCCCACCAACATGCTTCACTTTGCAAGGTCACCAACAGAATAAAAGTCAGGATTTTCATCCCCTGGGAATTTCTGATATATGAGACATTTCTCAATCAATTAAGAAAAAAACCTATCAGTATCAATCTCTTTCCAGAACAATTCATATATTCTATATCACAGTTCCTTCTCCAAACAAGACCATGCAAAGGGAATTATCAGTTGGAAGAAAAGCTGAAATTCTTTGTGCATTAAGTATTTCGACCCACAGAGGTACTTCAGACAAAGCACTGCTAGAAGTTGCCTCTAACCACAGGAAACGTTCAGGTACGTCAGACCACCGTACAGTCAAGGCCCAAAGTGCACCGGGTTCCCTTCAAATGAATGAATATATTTGCTAAACTCTTCCCACAGATGTCCCCAGTAAAACAAATGTGACTAAACACAGTATTGATGTAGCCAGCCAATGCTAAATCTATTAAGCAACAACCTTCTGACCGCTTGGGAATTTTAATGAAATAGCGAAAGCAGAGATTGATATGACACAAAACACGGAGAAGACAGGACCCTTATGCAGCAAAGGGGTTTTTTTCACTGCTCTTGTCTCTAAGAAATATGGTTTAGTGGCTTTTTTTCACATTGATTTTAAGAAAACTTCACTCTGTATCCAGCTTTGATGCAGATTCAATGTCATATATTGATGACCTGACAGAAGAACGCTGGGTTAAACCTCTGTACATCAACACCCGTGACGTGTGGAAAGGGTAATGGCTACTCTCCAAGGGTAATTCATCTAAAGCATTTGGGACCTCTGATATTCCTGCTTGAGCTCATTGCTGATGCACAGTGTCATACCATTTGCCCTGAATAACATAAAACTGTCTTGTAATAGACACACACCTACCCTTATCAAAGGACATATTTCCCCAGGAAAAGATGAAAGCAAGCCACATATTTGATCCACCTGGACATGAATAAAGAACTTTTTGTTTCTCCAAAGTCTTGCAATATACCTTGATTCGATTTTGTACAAAATACCCATTCATCCATCCCAAAACCCTCTGCCCCAAATATTTAACTTTTAGCAACCTTCTGTGGGATCCAGAATAGAATGGAGATTTGGGTTCTTGACAGAGGATTGATATCCAAAGACCAAACAGATATGGAGCTGATAATCTGAAAGAAAGCAGGCAGCCCCCAGGAGCTTCCAGGCAGTCTGAGGAAGAGCTGAAAATCCTGGGAGCACAAAGTTCCTAGGTGATATTCGAGAAAAACATTGCTGTTGACACCATTTCAGGGAGTAGGTGCATGGTCAGGGGAGAATTTGTCAGAAACAAGGTGTCATTTTCTCTGGAAGAGATGGTGCGTTTCCCCCTGCTTCCACCATTTCTGGTTCACGATAGGCACAAAAAATCAGAAGAGACGATACACTTCACAGCTGCCTCCATCGCATAAATGGTGCATTTTCACTTTTCTCAAACTCTAAAGCTTTCTCCTGAAAAAGGCTGTGCACTTATGGTCAAGTGCTAAGTAATTGCAATCGTCAGGTGTCTGCTCTCTGAATCCAGGCCACGCTTTAGACAATTAAGCTTGCGAAAGTCACACTACTTGTTTCCGCCGTATCGTTGGCTACTGACCTTGCTTGGCACTTGAAAATATTTCATAGACCTCTTCCTGTTTGCTGAGAAAAGGGTGCAGCTGAGACTACTCTGAGTCGATAATTCAGCAGATAAAATCATTCCATTCTGCGATACAACTCTTCACTCAAAGGTCTTTCTACACGAGGATATTTGATACACTCCTCTTTCAAATTCATTGAAGCACACTATACGCTCCCATGTCTCTAATAACTTGCAGCATTCTAGGAGCTACAACTCTTGAAGCAAAACAAAAAAGACCCTCACAAAGAGACACATGGTTGCTTTTACTAAGATCTAGGGCACAAATGAACACAGATGGAAAGGACTTCTTTGATAATTAGTTCAAGTCCCCCACAACCTACAAAACTTCTAAACCTATAAAACTCCTTTCTTGAAGCAAAGAAGTTTTTGCCCTACTTCTTGGTCCCCAGGATCATCCTCAGCTTTTAGCACAAAAGCCTGCTCTGTTCGGTGATGTAAACGGTCTTCCCTTTCATTCCTCAGGCCCTGAGAAAACAGTCTCCCCCTCAGCCTCAAGGTTAGGCAAGCCAAACCCTACAGGTCCCCTCTGGCAAGGCAGAGATCTATTTTTCTGGATATCATGGTGGTGCTAACCTGTGTCCTTTCCAGTTTAAATTCTGCTTCTGTGAATGTGGCCAACCTGAGCTGTATTTGAGATGAGGTCTCGTACAAGCTTTGGAGGAGGACAGTAGTTTGATGTAGAGACAGGCAGGAGAAAAAAAACCCAGTGGGTTGATTAAGATGAAACAGCTAAAGGTAAAAGGTGAGCAAATCATCAGTTGTCTCCCTCAGTCGCCCACCTACCTACAAACAGAGAGTTCCAAATTCAGTGTAATGCTATGAAAATCAATGTCTCTACAGCGCATTAGTAATAGAGCTATATGAGAAGCAAAGCAAATTGTATATTCATCCAATATTGCTTCATCATGCCTATCAAAAGATCATGAAGTTTTCAGCTTTATTCATCACCTGACACTTTAAACTCTTCTCATATGCCCAATTTTTTGTTTCTTATATAGTGGCTGTAATAAGAATAGATCAGAGAAAAGGATGAATGGAAAGCATAAGTAATTTCACTGCCTCTGAATTTTTGTGCAGCAAGGTTATTCGTGTGTTAATGTTAATGTGATGATGAAGGTGTAGGCATGTTTGCAAAATGCCAGTGTAAGACTCCTGAACACATTTAAACCAAAATTCATTGTCAAATTAAACATTTCATAGCCCTCCAACATATACTTTATTCAAGGCAAGTTTTCATCAAGAAAAGAATCTAGTCATCCATGAACAATTCCTGAAGTAAACTTACTTCATGTGCTGACAGCTCACAAGTCAAACTTGTGCATTTTTAACAGGGAAAAAAACTGGCAAATGCACTTCTATTTTCAAAAGGGAATTTAATGCAAGGCAAACATTAGGCCTGATTACCTAGAGAAATTAAACTTATATGATTTGTGAGGCTTCCTTGAGCCTTAACTACTGTTCTCTTTCAGTATGTTTAATCTCAATAGTCCAAAGGATGCATTGAAATTTATAGTCAGAATGACAACATACATCGAAATTCCCATTTCAAGAAAAAGCTTAGAAAATCGCAGTTCTCCAAGCAGACTAAGTTAATAGGTGCAAAATGTGTTTTAATCAGAAGCAGAGATGAATATATTTACACTAGATTTGATTGAAATAGGAGGCAGAGAAGTTTGGACGGGAAGGAAGAAGATCAGTTGGCAAGGGAAAGCATAAACAATTTTTATTTTATTTTTTTGTCTCAAAGCTTGGACAAAAACCCTACGTTGAATAGTTTGGACATTACCACACACATGCACTCCCCTCCTCTGCCTTGTTACATGCTTCCTAAGGGATACTTGATAAATGCCTATAAAATCAACAGAAAATCCAAATCTAACATCTTCTCACTGTGAGCCCACACAGCCTGCTGCCGATCACGCAGACCATTTGGCAAGCACGGGATCTGCAGGAGAGCAGCTGCTCCAGCCACTCTCTTCCAGTAACATCAGAGATACGAGGACTTGGGGAAAAATTAACAAAGTGATCAAAAATGGAATAAAAGACGTTAAGAGGTTTTTTACCCCTCCCCGTAAACATCAAATCATCCTCTATGCCCAACTGACTCTAATATTGTTCTAAAACTGGAGATATTGACAACTCAAGCCACTAAAATAGACAAACAATCTAAAATATTCCCAGCCTCCAAAAGAACTCACAGTCTGAGCCACAGAGGGAAGAGGACTGCAAAGCACACGACAGTGTGTGGTGCATCAAGAGCCCTTGTATAGCTTAGGCTCTTCTTATCCCCAAATTGCAGGGGTTCCCCGGTTCTGGATTCCAATATAATTTGGAAGGAGCGCACGGTGGATGAAAACAAACACGCTGTCGTGAAGAGATTCAGAAGCCACATTGCTTTTAATTCGCATACACAAGAAATGCACTTATTTAGACAAAATAACAACAAAACTGGAGCATATTGGCCTATTTCTTTACCACTAGAAAGCATTCCTTAGGTTAGGATCATATCCTCTAAGCCACTTCAAGAGTCTCCTGGGCAGTTCATTATTTACTTGAAAACATCAAATACTTGCAGTTCTCCTCTCTGATCTAGATTGGTCCCTTACCTAAAATACGACAACTTTGTGAGGCTTATATGGCCCACTGACGAAATGGAACCTTTGCTTTCCCTCAAGAAACCTCCCATTTCTCCAGCCTCTGCTAGGACAGAGCCCCACTAACCCATTATTGCAACACTGCCTTCCCTGCAGCAGCCCACCTCTAAAACTCAAACAGAAACCCTTGCCTTAACCATGAGAGATACGTGCCAGCCTCTCTGCAGAGGTGAATGTGCTTTCACAGAGATGTTTCAAAACAATACTGCAATTTTGTACTCTATAATTTCAATCAGGATTCACTCTCTGCCTGTTTGGGAGTGCTATTACCCACAGAACCACACTGTGCATTACTGAAAGCATGTCCCTACTGCATGCATCACTTGATTCATGTTATATGTTGCAAGCATGAATGTTCGTCCAGGTCTTGACAGTACTTGTTGCAGAAGTACTTGTCATACCCTCTCCTCTGCACAGGGAGCCTATTGCAAAACCCAAGGAAACCCCCATGCTTACAGTGAAACATGCTTACACAACTTGACGTCTATAAGCACAAGTCCCATGATGTTTCAAGCCTCATCTACTAATTGATTTAATAAAAGCCACAGCCTAGAATTTTTTTCCCAAACTTTACTGTAGAAGTTACCAGAATCTTCTGTGATACTGCATATACACATGGAGTTGTTTACATCCTCTTGATGTGATTTACTCACCCTTTTGCCAGCCATGTTCCAAAATAAAATCAGTCTTACCAAACACAAAGCTGCTTTTCCCCTATTTTCCCCCCTATTTCTCTATTAATGTCTTTTAATGACCCTTTTATGTTCCCTTCTCTATAGCCTGGCCTTTTTTGGCCATTTCTGAAAAAGCTTCAACTCTCCTTAATCTCCAGAGCAACCACTTTCCCCTGAGCTTGCTTTGTTTCCAGTTGTGATTTTATACTCCCATGGTAGCGCTCACTCTTCACATATTTGTTTACAGAACAAAAGCCACCAGTCTTTAAAAGCACTACGGAGTAGAAAACACCCCTTTTAGGTAATTTTATTCAGATGTGCCAATAACAACAGCTATCTCTAGTCAATCCTACTGTGATGTGCAATTACTTTCTTGGAGTAAAAAGAACCAAGACGGAACAAAGACATGCTTAAAATGTTACCTTCAGAAGATGATATGGAAACATACTGAACTCCTCAATTATGTTTTCAGACCTACATGGCATATAGTACTGACGAAGTACAGACACTTCTGTAATTTTCTTTCCAATCAACCAAATTTGTACTAAAATGGGTTGGCAATGCTCGTTACACTAAAGAGAACTATAAACACTGCCAACTAAGGCATATATAGATCACAAAACCTGTTTATCTCTAAATGTGTGTTCCTTTGTGCTACATGGAAAAGAAATGGAACTCGTTACCAGCAAAACCATCAATGTTTGAATGATATATGTGGCAAAGTTAACTTACAGACAGCAAAGGGATGGCAACTTTTCCAAGAAAATCAGGAGGTTTATCTCCATCTTCATCAAACACTGTCACTTCCAGAACATCATGAATATCTTTAATAGGGCTGGAATGAAAAGTGCAGACACATAAAAAAAAAATATTCGATAAACATGCATACACTCCTCTCCACAAAGATCTGAGCATACTGCTTTACTAATTAAGTTTGCATACCTTAGAGTATAAAACTAGCATTTAATTAAATTCCCCCCCAAATTAATGAAATTATGGGTATTCCCCTAGCTGTTCCCTCATGTTTCAGTCCCGTAACTAGGTGAAGAAAGTAACTACCAACAGTGATGTGTTTTGTGTGTGGATGTTGGTGCTAACAGTGTAGACCTCATTTTCCCAACAGAAAGCTGGTGACTGGGAGAGGTCAAGGGCTGAATTCAAAACCAGGCTTCAGGACGTTAAAGAAAAAAATCCACGAAACAAAACTTAAGTAACTTCATTTGACCTGAACAATTATTTCCATTTTAAGGTAGTAACAAAACCAATTACTTTAAAAATAAACCATAACAACTCTAATTAAAGGCCAAATGTACAACATTGTTCCATTCAATGCAAATGTTCTACTGATGTGGCAAGCAGGCACTCGGTCCTAAGTGTTTATTTATTAATAAATCAAAGTCTCATTTGAGAAGAGTTTTATCTGTATGCCTGCAAAAGCATAGGTAACAAGAGACAACTTATGAGTTGCATTTGTTACCTCCACTTTTCCTTTTTCCATGTGCAAGTGTTAAAGAAAGAGGTATGTGATACAGCATGTGTTTGTCAGTCTGCTCAAAAGGTCGTTTCAGAGCAGTTCTGCTGCTGGGATCTTTGCCTGTGGCATGTGGAGTTGCTCCTCCCAGAGTCTGAACCTAAAAGCCACCTGGATGTCTCTCTAGCTATCAGCCATAGCATGTTCTGCAATGCGACCCAGCCAAACCACCATGAAACACACTGCTTTCAAGATATTATGGCTTGAAAATATATTGAAACCTGCCACTTCTGCATATATACTTCCATATTCCTCTCCAAGGCATTATCCTTTTCCATATGATAGCTACCTGTGGTATATATTACTAAAACCCCACAGTGACACACACAGGTAAGTGTCTTGCAGAAAATGTGAATATGATGGGAAGGTGTCTCTAGTGGTATTGAACACTTCAGCTGAAATGGATTCATCCACTCAAAACAATCCACTCTGCTCCAAAACAAGCCTAAATCATCAATAGCTTTTAAGGTGCTTAATTGAATTTTTTTTAAATGGCCAGAATTCTAAGGAGACATGTGAGTGCCCAACTGGATCTGCAGATTTGCTGCTCGGACTAGCCACACAACAGCAATAGAAAGTCAGAGACAGTCCACAGCTGACTTTTCCGAGACCCACAGGAAGTACAGACACAAACTTTCTTTTTAAATAAAATAATTTTGGATCCTTATTAGATTTATTTTGTTGGCTGAACATCCGACAAGACTCATCTGCTGGCAGAATCTCAGAATAAACAGTGGTGAGTCGAAGGTTCTCAGGAACAGAAAAAGTAAGAGAAAGGACTCCAAGAGACATGCATTCAGCTGCAGCCATGAATTAAACAGAAATCCAGCGAGATACTTCTGTGGAAGAGACCAGATACTTTTTACTGTGTTCACATCCAGCCCAGCCTTGATGAATGTTGCTTTTGCAAGAAGTCCATGATTCTCAAACTCTTCTTCCAAGTGGACAGGTGCGAATGTCATAAATGCTCAACTGCCAGCCCTCGCAGTTGCCTTCCTTGCCACAGACTACTAGTCTTGGAGACATTTGGTTCGGCTATTCACAAAAAACTTTTTCAGCATAAAGCAAGATTTAAAAAATGTGCTGCCTGAAATCAATATCTAAATTACCACTTTTGTTATTAATAAAGTCACTGAAAAAAAGAATACTATGATTTCCATAAAAATTTAAGCTTGTAATTTGGGGTAAACTATGTTTGTCTAGTTTAAATTCAGAAGCTATACCAGGAACAACATGAGCTCTAATTTTCTGCTTGCTTACAAATTAAACAAGGATTCTACCATAGTTCAATGGAATATTTTTTATTTTAAATTACTGAAAATGTAGGCGTGAGTATCTGGTCTCTACTTTCTGTTATATTATCTCTTGGATCCAGCTATGACTCCATTATGTCTAGTCATGATTCTTCCTATAAATATCACAGTAATTTTTCTTTTAATGACTCCTATTAATAAACTCCACACAAGAACTAGTAAAAGGCAAAAGGCTTTAATTTATATTTGATATTTCTCCAACATCCTCTCTGACTGTGAAAAAACGACATATCTTAAACTCGACCTTTGTATTTTCCCAAAGTCGATAGATTTTATAGTTAAGCTGCTAACTGTCTGGTGCAGCAGCATGTTTTCAAAAGCAATCCACTTACAATGTGAAAACTTTGTTCCACTCTGGATTGAGGTTCTTGTAAACAGTGTGTGTCTGAAGACTGTCATTTCCCAGCTCTAATACACAGAAAGGATCACTTTTACCTAAGGAAAAATCAGATAAATAAAAAGAGAAAAAAAAATTCAGTGGACCAGTTATTGGGTTTAGCATGCACGCTCTTTCTTTGCAGTAGGGCTAGGGAAGTGACTGACCAAATAAAAATAAAATCCATTAAGACAACTGCAAATTGCTTCATTCTGTTGTAATGACTTGCTGATTAAACAGTATCTCCAATGTATCCTCAGTTCTGGAAACTCTAACACTTACCTTATAACCCATTCAGGTGGCTTCACTCTAATACCTGAAATCTGAGACTTGCAGTGAATCATCCCTAAGTCTTTACAGCAAGAAAAATCTGCTCACGTTGACATTTATTCAGATGACATTATGAAAGCAGTACCATCATTCTGGCTTAGGTAAGCATCAGTGCTGCAGCTACAGCTCTCTATTTTATCCTCCGTTTAGGAGTCTGTTGTCATCTCCAGCTGATCGCAGTACCCCCCACCACAAGAAGAGAAGCACAACACCATGTTTGTACCAGCATTTCTTCAACCAGTTCAACACAAGCACGTCCTTGAAGCTACAAAGACCCTCTACAGTGCCGCAGTTTAAACAAAACCCAACTTCAGTTGGGGAATCCATGGGTGAACCAGGTACTGTACTTTAACAAGCAAAACAACCTCTCAGAAAAACCAAACGAACCCAACCTCCTCTCAAAAGTGGAACCTATTATGGTGAAGACATGTTTGCTAATGTATATTTTTGATAACTCACATTACGTGCACTTGTAGCTTTCACAACTTCTTGCAGCTCAGCAGTTTCCATCGTGAACAAGAGTACCCTTTATCAGCATGTCTGGCTCAATATCTGATTTAATCTCATCTTCAGTGCTCATGTATAACTCAGCCACAGTCACTCCAGCCTCACTTTTATGTAGGCAACTAAACATGTCAGCAATGCAGGGATTTAGATAGCAGACAAACAAGATATTTGAGCAAAATCTGTCTTTTTCTTAATCCTTATTTTTGGTATTATTAATGCAGAGTTCTTAAGGTTCTTACTCTGAGAAGTTTATAAACCAAACAGGAATCATTTCAGTATGTAAACAGTGGGTATTAACTTGTCAATACAGGTAAAGTTTAAAGACCGCGTGTATTACTGGAATCTAATTGTCTTCTCCTTTTCAGCTTACGTGCCCATTCCCTGATAAGTGTGGAAAATGCATGTAGCCTTTCAGAGAAACTGCTTGAAATGCAAAATGGTATATGCCAAAACCAACCCACTGTATAACTTGGTATTCTGAATGTTATTTTTTGGTCAGTGAGCAAATGCAGCGTTCGAAAAGAACTCTCATGCATACACAGAAAACATCCAACAAAGCAGAAAAAGTCATTTTCACATCAACAAAACTATTATCTAGGAATATAAAAGTATGTAAGGCTCAAACCAGGCTAGCTTTGGCTGAAGAGCTTCTACATATTTGATACAGCTGTGTGGAAACCATCCTAAAATTTACATCAAATATTAAAATATGGATTTTCAAAAGACTATTCAAAACGAGAGCAGATACTATGTTGTTTTCTGATAGCTATCATTACAGTAGGCTAAACACTTGCGATTAAAATCTATAATGCCAATATTTAATCAACTGACAACAGAAATCCCAATCGCGCCCAAACGCAATCTTCATGATGGAAATAGGTAATAAGGTATAAGATGGCATTACACTTGTCACGCAACGACTGATCTGCAGAAGCCCACACACCAAAGACTCACAACTGTTGTGGGACAGGACAGGAACGCTACCTGCTCATACTGCTCCTCTATTAACCCTTGAGAAATCTTTGTACTCTTATTGACTCTGCAATTTTTCCTTTATCAGATTTTTAGCTAGACTTTGAATTTACTTTTATCAATAACAATAAATCTGAGCAGTCTCCCTGGCAATGCAGGAAATATGGCACTGCTCTAGGAGGGCTCTATTATGGAAGTCCATAATTGCTGCACTAATCATTTATGAATGGCTCAGAACAGATAATTAATCTTTATGTCTCTCATTTCACAATCAGAAATTATGCTATTTTTACCTAAAATGGCTGCATCCTTTTGCAATTTGGTGGGTCTATTACAGCATAATACTAGGATATTTTCAGCAGTGCCATTGAAAAACAATTTGTCATTTGCTTCATGAATCAAGCTCAAAGCCTGGGTTATTTTGAATATAATGACAGACTGGGTAACCTTTTACTTAAGCAGAATTTCATTCTGTGCTATGCACAAGGAATGTGTGTCACATACTCTGTATGAAAAGTCTTTGAATTGCAGGATCAAGAACCTGCGTGTGTCTCCCAACGTTCATTATCCACCCACATGTTCCTGTAAGTATTGAAGGAAAGGGGGCCAAATTCATCATTAATGCAACTGCATTAGCATCAGTGAAGTTTTCCAAGGGGTAAAATAACTGTCCGGACTCAGCTCTTTCCCTGGACACTGTCTATATTAAAACCTCATGCATTTCTAGATAGCCCTAGCCTTGCCATCTGCCAAAGGTTCTGCTGTGCTGTGGTATAGTTCTCCTTATACTTGTTAGTAAGGTTCAGTTACACTCCTAATTCCATTCTAATTCCTAATTCTCCTCTGGTCATTATTTTAAGAGCAATGTTCTTAAGTTACAATATCTTCATTAATACCAAGGAATGGGACTCTCCAGTATCTTTCCGGCCTTTATCAACAACTTATCTTAAAAAACGACTATGTCAGCAAATACACAACACACGATGCTGTGTCTGTGAATTATGAGCTGCTGCAAGATACAGAGGGGAATTAGCAGGTCTCCAGAATCCTGGAGAAGATGATAATAAAAATAATAATAATATCCAGGCAGTCACTACAGAGAAGTATCAATTCCTTATACCTTCCCTGGAGAAACAACATAAAGTTGTATTCTTAAAAGATATTAGCATCCATTGCTGTCAGGACTATGCACAATTTGAGGTACAGCTCAGTGGAAAATCCATCCTTTTCTTGCAGTAGGAGTGCCAAAAAGATCATCCCAAATTGAAGTCTCAAACAAGCTGTGAGAGAAACCATCACACTTGCATCCCCATCCCTGGCAAGCTTTCTTTTTCAGGTGACAGCCTGCAGCACCACCCAAGCCCACACACTCAGCACCATGTCAGACACCCCCAAAATATTTCAGTCTTGCTCATGAATTCACAAGGCACCTGATAAAAGATGGGGCGCCTGCTTTGCAGGCACCATCACTTTATATCGATTATTATTTTACATATTCCCGCTGGAAAATACAGCAGCACACCATGCTGTTACCAGTCACACCACTCTGGTCTAAAGGGGAAATCAGATCTCCACCCACTATACCTTCCCACATACTTTTGGGATTCAAAACCACCTGGTCTCTCAGTTCCCTGAGGCAGATTTGACCACTGGAGAAATGATGAGAAGATTTACTTTTCCTTGATCATCTGACAGTACTGCACAAAGTCTAAGGAGCACTCAATATATTAGAGCATCATAGGCTGCAAAATAAAATACCTGAAAAATCCGCTGCCAAGAGGTCCACCGCCTTCAAAACTTTGACTTGTAAGAAGCCGATGTCCTTTATGTCCCAAAAGGAATTCTTTATACACTGCAAGGAGAAAAGCATAAAGATATGTTTTGTTTATATTTCAGTAAGAAACAGAAATTAATGAACTACTAAACAACTTACTTTTGTATATTCATTGCTATTTCTGTGGCGTTTCGGTTCAGCAGCCAACACTCAGAGAGACACTTTCACTGTCCCAGTCTCACTGCATTGTGACCCTGAGATTCACGACGTCACGTGTTAACTGCTCCTAAGGAAATTCTCCATTCACCTCCATTACAAGTGAGTGTTATGGTGGAGGTTGGAAGGGGAGCCCTGCCTGCTTACACAAGCAACATCTGGAAATTAAGACAGATTGTGACACAGGTAGGCTCAGAGAAGAAGCATGGGTCAGGAAGGCAACACACTCAATCGGGAGTGAGGAATCTCTCCTCAGAAGTAGCTTTGATTTGTGTTGTTCAAATTCCTCATGCCTCAGTCTCACGCCCTGTTTTAGAGATACACTTCTTGCCCAGCTTTTGGGGATTAAAGTGTGGAAGCCATCATAAGGCTTTATCTGCCAACAGTTGAAAAGTCCAGAACATATCCTCCCCAAAGGAGAGGAAAAGGCTAAGGATACTATGATCTCTCTGCGATATACAGTGTCTCTCATTCCCCACGATAATCACTTAATACAATTCAAGTTTGCAAAGAAAAGTATTAGTTTGAAACTCAACAAACAAGCGGCCAAATTGCTTGGGTCTATCTGCTCTGCCAATCTCCTTGTCATCCTAAACATCACAACCATTCCATATCATAGTTTGCTCTGGTAGGAGACATGTTATGACTCAATTATTTTTTTCCTCTGCAATTTTGATTACTTTCAAAACTAAAGGAGAAAAAAAAAAAAAAAGAAGAAAAAAAACCCTTGCAAACTCACATAGCGCTGTGAAATCTGTTGCCGTTCACTGGGGTCTTCTAAAGGGCAGACACACAGATCAGAGATAGACACTCCTGTACATGGGGCAACAGCAATCAACATTAGCAGGGATGCCCGATGTTTTTCCAGAGGCAGCTCTAAGCGATTGGTCTGCTTCATTGGCAGGGCAGTAATGTCAACTTGGCACCTAGAAAGACATTGCCACGGGTTAATAAGAAAAAGGAGCTGGGAAAAAAATTGAAGCAACATTTATATTGATTTCAGTAGCAAGCAGGCACCAAAACTTATTGCTTGTTCAGGATGGAATGAATTAAAAAAAAAAAAGGCATCTCAAAATTAAACATGGGAAAACAATTAGCCAGTTTCTATTGCACTGTGTCAAGTTTTGCTTTCTGGTTCACCCACTGGTAAGCAGAGGTAAATGTTTAGGCTGCAAGTACAGTAGGAAAACTTAACTCTGGCCTGCCTCACTTCCCCTTTAAAATCCCCTGGTGTTCCATGATGGATTTGAAACACGATTTTATTTCACCTGGGGGAAAAGAAAAGGGGCAAATGCAAAATTTAAAACATTAGCCTAAAATAGATTAGTTTCTTTAAAGTCACATACTCCATTTTCTGCTACATTATACTGTATGCCCCAGTCTCCTTTACAAGCCTTGTTAGAGCTACATTTTCAGGGTACTGTTATATTTCCCAAAGGGAAGGATTGCCTTAAAAGTCCCCCTAACCCCTGCAAATAATATGTATGATTAACGTGATAACTTCCCTAAAAAAGACAAATAAAAAGGCAGAAAGAGAAACATCCATAAAGAGACAATAATAAAAGATGAGTATGGGCTAAAGCAGAGAGAGATCACCAGGCAAGCCAGTTGTATGTGAAGGGAGCGGTTAAATGCAACAGAAAGCCTAATCACTTGGCTCGGTTAAATGCCTTCTATTTAGAAGTCCAGTAAATGGAGTGGAACTTTTCTGAACCTCCATGGGGCTTGGCTTTTGAGAACAGGCTGAACAAAAGTTACAGATGAAAAAAGGGAAAAAAACAAAAATAAGGAAGGAGAAGCTTTGTTGCCACAGTGCAAGGGGAGTCACATTTCTCAAAGGAACAGAGAGGGAATGATGGAGAGTGAGAGCTTTCGCTCCGCTTAATGCCTGCCGACAAGTTTTTATTTAAACTAAACTTGTTAAGGTGTTGTCTTAATAGGCTAAAATTCCACAGGGTTCCCCCAGGTGGGTTTCTTCTGGGTAAATGGTGCATGTAGTGTTCCTGATTGATCCCATTCCAGTAGTAGAGCTGGAGCAGTTTATACCCATCTGCTATAAATTGCATGCTTTCCGCTTCTTAACAGCCTATTTTCTGTGAATGCTAAGGGGGCGGAAAAAAAAATCCCAAAACATTTCAGCCTGTAAACCGTAGAAGTTATGTTATGAAGTAAAAGCCATTGCTCTGATGAGTTTGTAAGTCATACAGTAGTTTTGTGTATTAAAACAACTCTATGTTGCTTCGGACCAGAATCGGTGAGAATGACTTTGCCTTAAGCGTACTCTTTGCTATTCAGCACGCTGAATATACAACAGGTTGCAAGTTTATTCTTATTAACTGCTTTCAAATGTTTTGAATGAGATAGAAGATAAACCAGGAAGGGTACCACCACTGTTCAGCACGTAGGCTGCCTCTCTACACAATTTCCAAGCGTGAGAGGTTACATTTAAAGCTCATTGCTATGCTTAGACTCTTCAGAAAGATATGACAAGAGAAGATACAGCAGAAAGGAAAGACACCAAAAAAAAAGAAAAAGGCAAGCATTTGAGAAAAAGACCTTATCACTCCCACAGTGGAGGTCAACATCACCTTGGCTGCTTTAATACAGTCGCTTCTCAGACTGCAGCGGTTTTACTGATACTTGAGTATTCTTCAGTATTCTTTTACAGATGAAGAAACTGAAGCAAGGAGAGGGGAAACCTTCCGGTCACCCAGCTGGAAATACAGGCCATGTCTTCCACATCAGCATTTCATACACCACCCACTCAACAGGGTTTACAACCGGGAAAAGCTGCCTTTGCTTTTTTATGTTAAGAACTTCCCACGAGGTAGGAGAGAAAAGGCAACTCATTCAGACAAGGTGCATCTCCCACCAACAGATAACCTCAGAAATATCTCATATCTCAAAGGCAAAGTTAAATATAATTCTAGCTAGCTTTGGAAAATAGGAATTGTTTCTCTTATTAAAAGAATTTGTGCGGTCAAAGAAAAGATTGAGGATAAGGGTGTGGGAGGGATGCACATGTGGAAGGGAAAACAGCAGGAGGTAGAGTATAAGCATTTCTTCCCCAAATCATGTCTGATTTCCGTGCAAACTAACTTCCTTAAAACATCTGTGTTCACTCAAGGTGATAGTATGCCTCTGTATTTTCTTTTGAGGAACTGCAAAGAAAATCCACATCTGCACTCGCAAATGGCAAAAGGCTTAAGGAAAAAAAAAATACAATCTGTTTCATTTACGTTGTACAACATAATTGATCAGACTGCAAAGCACGCAGCTTGGTAAAACAATTAGACATTCAATTTACTATATCAATTCAGCACTTTCCACACAAACACTTCTACACTATTAAAAGGAGTCTAATGATTTCCAAACTACTTTCCCCACCCTCCTGAAACAGAAATTCTTCCTTTCCTTCTTTCTCAGCTCCCTATCTGCAAGACCTTATTACAGATAATTATTTCACAGGGAAGCAGTAAGAGACTATGGTGATGGGCACAGCATAAAACTAATGGAGGCAATCCACTTTTTGTTCAGAAGTTGTCTGATCTGAACGCAAAGGGCAAACCTCTCTGATTATTTGTATTTTAGGTGATCCAAACGATCTCCTGAGTTCAATTCTCAACGTAGCAATCCCATCTGAGAATAGGATAGCTCTGGTTGTTGTCATCCTTCGCTACACTACATATTAAATTCAGGTATAATGTTTCACACATGGCTATATACGTGATCTACTATGGGGGATACAGTTCTGTAAGTTGAGTGCATTGTGCACACCAACGTATCACTGGTTTTTAACCACAATTCAAGTATCTCCCTCCTCCTGATCAATACTGAGGTCTACACTTCTATATTGACCTCTAGTCCTGCAGAGGATTACACTACAGCTTTAACTTTCATGTAAGACTGTTCTTTTGACTTACAGCCCTCATCTTTAGCTGCCAAGCTTACCACCACTACCACCTTTTTTATTCATTGTTCAAGAAATATTACTTGAGAACAGTACATACTAAATTTGGGGTTACATTATGTGCATAAATTGATCAGGAAATCAAATACTCAAGTTTCACTAAAAGGTGATGGGCTTAGCATATTACCAGTAGTTGTGGAGTTGTATTTTATTACTCAATTCACAGTTCATTGAATTATGATGAGTATCCTTAAATATATTCAAATATATATGACAAGAATCTGCACACAACATTGCCTTTTTTTTTTCCTGCAGAATTCTTGAAAGCCCTCCAGAAAAGAGGTCAGAATCATTATCACAGGACACAGTAAGATAAATCTATTATTAATATTTGAAAAGGAATTTCAAATACCACAGGTGTCAGGGTGACAGTGAATGAAGTCTTATTCTGACTTATTGTACAGGTAAATTTTGGTTGTCTATTCTTCTGATAGCTTGGTGAAATTTAAATGAAAGGTTTGGATGCAGCCATAGTAGATTCTTCTGCTCCATTCCAACAGCATGGCCTTTAAAATAAGGTTTGTTCCTTCTTGCAAAGACACTGTTTCCTGGAGGCATTCATCATAAAGATATTGGATGCACTCCAATTTCATAGCTCACAGTCTTTAAGTCTAGCAATTTTTGTAAAATCTTTTTCTTGGGGTAAATATGTGAAGAAAAAAAAAAAACCTCCAACATTTGGCAGCATCTCTTTTTCAAAACATATCCCTTAATGCAGAAACAGTCTCTAACAACTTGGCATAAACAATTTAACTCTGCCTGGACAAATTCTGCACACGTTAACACCTTTGTTTATTAATATACATTAACATCCTCTCCTGTTTATAGCATGTCTCTTATCCCAAAGGACACAAAAAGCACTCAGTAAATGTTACTAACAGTTCGGTGCAGACTAAATAGAGGGATTATTTCATCCAGCACAAAAACACAGCCACCCCTCACTGTTGGACCCTGGCAGCCAAATCACTCAATGCTGCAGTATTTTAAGTGAGGAAGAGAAATTGGATCCAGTTGAAAATCTAAGGAGAACGCAGGTAGGCTGACTGTAATAATTTAGCTCACGATGTGGACTGACAGTGAGGGTTCGTTTCGTGATAGAAGGGTGACATGAGATCGCTCTGAAAGATCTTCACTAATTCAAAGGCCCTGGGTGTTAGTGTTTAGTTCCGGAGGTCCAGTAATTTCTTATTCTACATGTTCCATAGACTCCACAGATGCCTCAGGTCCTATTTCAAGAACAATATTTTACCTTGAAACCAAATTATTCCTGGGAGAAGAGCCATATTCCAGGGGCTTAAGTCATCCATCCTACATGAAATCATACATCTAAAGGAATTAACAAAAGCCTTTATTCCACAAAAGTTCAGCAGTCTGGATTATCAGACATGACTCCACCTTGTGAATCTCCACAACTTCATTTAAATATTGTGTGCGTATATTTAAAGATCCAATAAACACAGTTCAACCTACACAGACCGTAGGGAACACAATGAATCCTAACCATACCTGCAAATCAACCACAGAATTACTAAGATCCAGCAAATCTTGCCTTTTCCTGAAAACCATGCAAATTATCCGAGGGTAGTTGGGTTGTACTGCTTTAAGTAATGACCAAATATAACCTACAAATACTTTACTAAGGAATCTTTCTTATAATGATGTTGTGAAATCCAGAAATCTCAGAACTCTACTTGGAAATCATGGAGACAATAAACACGGCACCTCATAATGTTGTTTTGCCTACAGAATCCTTTTCCAGATTAGACTACACT
This sequence comes from Rhynochetos jubatus, assembly GCA_027574665.1. Classification (NCBI taxonomy): domain Eukaryota; kingdom Metazoa; phylum Chordata; class Aves; order Eurypygiformes; family Rhynochetidae; genus Rhynochetos; species Rhynochetos jubatus. The sequence continues at coordinate 18,265,527 of CM050660.1, read as the reverse complement.
TGAACCCTTCATAAAATACTATTTATTGGGTGTCAAAAGTATCTGCGCTATACAAACAAGGCTTGTTAGTACGCTTTTGGTGTTTACCTATTCTTGTAATCGCTCTTTAAAATCTAGTATATTTTTTTTCCTGTTTCGATGCTACAGTGAATTTGCTGTGCTTAAGGCAACAACAGTAATATTTTCTCTCGACACAGACAGCAAAATAACTTTTAGATAAATCTAACACACGCAGGCTTTCCCAGTGCTCAAATCTTTAATAACAGAATAAGCATTTTGCTGATAATTTTTTTGCCACATTGAACACCACCTGCCAGAAACCAGTTAAAAAAAAAAAAAAGAGTAGGGGAGGGGGGGGAGAAAAACCTAAGGAAGAATTGCATCAGGGAGACTGAACTGAGACAAGCCACAAACATGGCTACATTTCCTAACTCTAAACAGAATATCAGAAGCAATAAAAGTAACTGTGAGAATGGAAGGAACAGATTCATCTTCAGCCACTTCTCCATGTGATGAGCAATAGCATTCAGGCAGAAAGCATTTCCTGCTCTGCAAAACCACAAACATTTGTAGAGCCAAAGGGCATTGTTCTTTTCAGTGAATAGTTTCAAACTATTTGAATGCTTAAAGTAAGAGAATGTTCTTATGAGTAACTGTTATTTAGTCAGCAAGTTGTGAAACAGCTCACCAGGTGAGAACAGCAAACAACTGCAGACAGGAGCCCTGCCCCTAAGAATTTAGAGGTTGTGGCACTGATCCCACAAGCAGATAAACACGGACAGAACCAAGAGGGACTCCAGTAAATTAAATGGTTCTCGATGTTGATGCATTTTGGGGAGGTGGGTCTAGATGACAATGCTGCAAGCCGACAGACGGAAGAAGATACAGTTACTACTTGTAAGCCAAGACTGAACTCATACTGTACAAAATAAGATGGAGCTAGAGTGGAAGGGAAAAAGCAGGGCATAAGAATAGGAACCGTATTCTAATTCACATTAAAAAATTAAAACAAGAGGTTGACTGCTATCCCACAAAAAAACTCATCTGCTAATATGGCATAAAATTTTTACTTGAGAATTTGAAGTTATAATGGAATAACACAGTGGGAGAAAAATCCAGTACTGGTCAGGGGATGGGTAAATCACCTGGAAACGGTGCTTCAAACAACCCCACAGAGATTAGTTCTTTGTGAAAATGGGGAAGAGATTACCCAAAATACAGCAAACCCAGGTAACAGGGCCCACATGTAAACAAGGCTAAATAAGTACCACGCTAAGGTGCTAACAAAGGGATACCAGTGCCACTTTCAAAAGGAGATTGCCCAGTAATAGGTTTTAATAAACATACTCTGTTATGGAGACATCTGGACATAACCAGAATAAGGAGAAAAACATACAGTATGATGCTGTTAATGAAAATAAATGGATCTATTTAAAAAATAATAATAAAAATCACATTAACTTTTGTACTTACTCACCCCTCAAAAAAAAAAACCCACCCAAACACCTCCCCAAGATCCCCAAAACACAACCAACTCACGTTCCCAAAAGTTCCTCATGCTTTTTGTTATCCTTTCTCCAGACCTCAATGTCCAACATATCCTTCCTGTCAGAGAAGTAGTGAAAATCAAACTGTTCCCTCCACTGAGGATTTGCACTCTTACACAGTGTCTAGAAAACATGCAGTTATAATATTTACTTTTCTTTAATGGTACTTATTTCCACAGTAAAGTACATATCAATTCTTCTACAAGAACTAGGCCAGATGTTAGGGCGAGTACAAAGGTCATTACAACCAACGCTCCCAATCACACAGAGCCTCATCTTCCTTAAAATCCCTCTTTCCTTATTCCCAGTAATGACAAATATGCAAGTGTGAGGTGAATAAATGGCTGGAGAAATTCTGAAATGCAAGGTGCATCCACCACCTCCACTTTCAGTGGATTGTGGTCATCATTCAACATCACGCACACACTGAAAGAAATCAAGAATAAACCTTTTGAGGACAATCACCTGAAAACAGGTTTGAATGAATTCAGGAACACAAACCATTATTTTTTACCCTTCCTTGTTCAGATATGGGCAAAGATGGAGCAACCTCGAAATTATTAGCATGCAGTTAATTTGATATCTGTAAATTGTCCCTCTGAGTTCAGTGAGACTGTTCATGTGCTCAGGTTACTCTGTGTATATTCACCTGATTGGGACTTAAATCACTTGCAATTCATATCACACTACACTACCCACCATCAATATCAGCATGACCACTGAGAGAACAGGAGTTGGGAGAAATCTCAGTCATGGTCCAGCTAATCCTATCTCATCTGCTTTTCTGGCCCATGAGAGATCATACTTGGTGAGTTGAATAAACACCAGAAAAGAACATGAAGTACTGCCAATTTGAAGTCTTATTAGAGTGTAAAAGCAGTGGTCCCCAACTTTTGCTGGACCCCAGACAGAAGTAGTAAGCAATTAACTCACTGCAGGCAACATTGTACTTGACTCCTCATTTGAAACTTTTTAATTTTCTGTGACTGCAGACAGTGCGGTCTTTGCAGATTCATGACACAGGCTATCGACCGTTAAAGAGAAACATAAAAAGGGATCTTAACTGGAATAATGTATATTTATTCTAAAATAACTAACCCACTTGTTATTTTTCAAAGCTGCTTTTCTAAATAAAAACATTATATCATGACCTTGGTTTGAGGTCTGATGTGAGGGCCAGAGTGCAGGTTTCAGATGCACCTACATCTGAACATTGTGTTCTGTGAACTTGCACTGTATGTGTTGTACAGGAGGGGGTTTGTTTCCTCCGCCCTCCACACTTTCAGTTCATAACACGCAGAGTTCGTTTTCTCAGCGGAATATTATTTTAATTATAACCCCTCTCCTTACTGGAGATGAAATGTGTATCTTTGGGAACCCCATTCATTTCTTAGACTCCCATGAAATGATACTGGATACAAGTAAACACAGCCTAGAGGAATAACAATTCAAATCAAAACCACAGAATATTTTGTGTTTTGGTTTTTTGTGGGTTTTTTCCCCTGTTATAGATACCATTTTTCAAGAAAGGTGTTTTAAAAAATAAAAACTTTAAAGATCCCCTGTACTGGGAACCATTTCAGATCTGCTTTTCCAGCATACCTAACCCTGCAAACCTAACTTCTGTATTGGCAGAGAACGACACACGTGTGTTGGATGTAGCTTTACTTCATCTCATATTAATGTCAAACATCCATCAGTATGATGAGTATGCTAAATGCACAAAAACAGATACACACAACATTCCTAACTTCCTATTGCTACGTTGGCATGTAAAACATGTCAGTAAAATGTTAGTGTCCCTGATCTGGTCTCCTGGTTTTGATCTCACTCATATAAAAGAGATTCAAGAATAGTTCCATCTGAGGTAGCAACACTGGTAAAAGGAACACCAAGTACCTTACTGGCTTCAGCAAACTGGAGGAAATCCTTAATACTTACCTTACTCTTGTATCTTTGATCTCCCAGTTTGAGGAGAATAAAAATCTCTGCGAAGCCCCCTCCAGGGATGTTCTTCCCCTCCAGGAGAGTGATGGTGACCAGCCCGTTCCACAACTGGTTCTTGCGCAAAGAGTCGGAGAGTCGCGTGCTCCGCAAGAAACTGGACTGAAAGGCAAGTCAGCAACATGAAACGTTTATACACCCAAAGCCACACTTCTACGCTCATACTGACCGTGATGTGAAAGCACCAGAAGTGAGAGAGGTACCACGATCCCCTAGGAGTAAGCGGGAAACAGAGGGCAGTAGGATGCGATGGATTTTCTGCCTCTATCGTACTACAGCTGGCCCCGTGAAGGGATGGCACTCAGCATCACAGCAAAATCAGCAGGTTTAGCTTAAACCACCAGAGATCAGCTAACCTGGCTGAGCTTCGGCAAGAGCAGACCTCGAGCATTGAGAGCAATCTGTTACCTTGGCTCAGGGAAAGACACAGGAGAGTGATGGAGAGGAGAGCTGGAAGAGTGGAGAAACAGAAGTAAACTCTTAGATGTCTCCAGCTACGTCCGTAAAACGAGGGTCTGTCCTTAAGTCCACAGTCATTAAGTCTATGGCCAGGTGAAAGGCTGAGCACACATCTTCCACCTCCTCCATCACTCAATCGCCTCGTCGTCCGCGTTAGCTCTTCGCCTGCCACTTTTGGAGCTCCTGCTTCCACAAACCGAGCTCACGAATCAAAAATACTGATGCCTGCTGAAAAAACACTGACACCACAGGGCTCTTTATCTGGAGTTATGGTTACCTGGCAGCCACATTTGTTACCTTCGCAGCTTCATCCTACGTAGCATGGCCGCGCTAACAGTTTGCTAACCGGCAATATTTTATTGGACAGAGGATGATTAAATAGGCCTTTATTTGGGGGGAGTGAGGTGGAAACATTAAAACTCAAGGCTATGCTTTTCTTCTCGCAGTAAAACTCCTGCCATATTTTATTCTCATGAAGCAACTTTTAACTCGCCACACTTCAGAGCTTCAATCATGTCATATACAGGTGGGAGCAAGACGGAGGAGAAGATTTCACAAGTCACTTTAAAACAGGACGTGTTAGCTTTAAAAGCAAGTAAGAAATGTTGTTGCTAAATAAAACGATTGCAAAAGCACCTGATGTCTGAAGATTACTTTTTATGGATCAATTACCCAGCAACAAAATTCTTAAATCATGGGTGGTGAACTCACAAATTTTTTACTTGCTTTTTTCTGGTTAAAATACCCAACTCCTTGAATCCCACAAGGATATTAATATACTTCTATTTAAACACCCTGTTTGGCTTTCCTGGCACACCGATTAAAAGTTCCTTCCTTTAAAAAGAAAATGAGATTTTGATTCATAAATCCAGCTGCAATGTAATTTTTTTCTTTTTTTTCTTTTTCCTTTTTTTTTTTTTTTTTTTTTAAGTTCGTCTTTTAGGCCAAAAAGCTAAAGCATGACTGTTCCCATGGACATACTTCAAAGTCCCGGCAGATATATTCCTCCCTAAACACTGAACTATTTCAAAATCCTTTTTATAAAAAAAGGGAGTAATGTCCACAAGGGATCAAAGGGCATTCTACAGTCTGGCAATCGCCTTAGAAAAATGGCAGTACTTCCATGAAATATGCCCTAAAATAATTTTGCAGCTTGGTATGTCCTAATTTCGAATTGGATGTTTATCTTGGAAAGGCTTCTATCTAACTTGTCCATAAAACAGCTCCACTTAGCTCTATGAGCCCTGTGAAAATGGAATCCAAAGCTGGCTATTAAAGGGGCCTGGAGATTGCTTCCATATGGCGTAACAGCATGGGAGTGGAGGGCTAAGGCCTACAGCAGGCGCTGCTTGGCTTGAGCTCCCCATCTATCCATGGACACTCGTTGCATTACACCATAACATCTGGATTATTGCTTGTAATGTCCCTGGGAAATATCCACTTCCCATCAAAGCCTTTATCTATCTCGGTTGTACTTTGAACATTTTAGTATTTAACGTAGTCATGTTTGATGTGATATACTTGCTGCTTTAGGACCAAGGATTTTTCCCTCCCCCCCAACTCCTTCCTCAGAGGAGGAAGAGGTATTTGATGTTAGTTCACAAAAAAAAAACCAGACAAAGTTTATTATCTGCATTACAATTTCTTTTAAAAACACAGCATCCAGTTCTCTTTAAAGTTTCCAGGCCGAACACGAAAGACAGTTGTTATCACTCAGTTTTCAAATCAAATTTGGATTATTTCATTTTTTAACTAGGCCAGTATTTTAGTGAGTCACTCAGCCTTGGGGGTCTTCCTACCCAAATTCTCTAGCATACATAACCCCACCCTTTTAGCCACTGGCTTGACAGTTTAAAGGAGCATTGGGAAGCACCCAAACCAGCCTGGATTCCACTCGGTCTGGGGGAAAAATAAAAAATCAGAGCCTGCAGCTCAGCATTACTAGAGCACATTGCAATGCATCAACTCTGACCTTCCAAACAGGTGGCCCCAGCAAATAGCCTTGTGCACCCCCTTTCTGGATGGCTGTGCTGCTGCAAAAGCGCCTTGTATCATCTCAGAAGAGGGGTATGTTGGTCTCCAGCTAACAGCACCTGGTTTAGGGCACAGTGCTGATCTGCAGCACCTTGACATGGGCTCAATGACTGCAGTCTGCCTCCTACCTCCCCCAGCCCAGCTCTGCCACCACCACAAGCCTCTTTCCAAACAGAGCAGCACAGAGCCCAGGATGGCTGCATGCCTCGCGCCTCTGCAAGACAGCCCATCACATCAGGAATGCTTCAGATTTCCTGGATGTGCCCAGGTCATTCGCACAGTGTGTGCTCAGCAGGTCTGGCATGTCTCCTGCACCTCAAATCTACACGCACAGCAAAGACCCGCTCTGCGTACGCTCTGCGGCCACTTCTCCAGCCTCCCCAGGTATTTGGCAGATTGTTCCTCTGACCACCCTGATGGAAATCCCAGCCAAACAGGTCATGGCTCAGATTCCACTCAGTTTCTGGAAGGAAGCACGTCTGGGGAAACCCAGATGTGTGGTAGACCCACGGATCTGGACCATCAATGAGTCAACTTTAATGTTGCCCGGGAAGTCTGCACTATGGAAAATACCTCCCAGGTGACAAGAAAATGCTACTGTGTTATTTATTATGAAAGTCTTACCTGCTCTCTGATACTCAGCACCTACTCATTTCAAACTGATTTACACAGAGTTAATTGATCAGAGTTCACAGCCTCCCTCTGAGCTGGTGAAACTATTACAGAGCTGAGCAGAAAGCAGTGCAGCAATTACTCCAACAAAGTTTCTCGGGGCAAAACGAGCACTGAAAAAACCCCAGATCAGACACTACACTAACCTGCCTTCACAATGAGACACCAGAAAGGTCAAAGCCCCTCTGAACACTGGCCAGAAAAGGAGGACAGGACTGCTTAATCAGTGACGATGTTAAAGTGGTTTTATCTTTCCAGCTCTTCCCTTTCCCTGTTGCTTCCCAGGCTGCGGATGCCTCCCCACTTGGGTACTTCAGCTCCTCCTGCTGCTGAACCTGAGGTCTTTCCAGCTGTGCTCCCAGACTGGATGCCAGGTCCCTCAGGCCTCTCCTGATATATTTTCCTGTAAACAATTTGCAGTCAGCCAGCTCACACTCTGGCTACATCCCAGACCAATGTAAAGGTGCCTTGCAGAGGTACAGAAAAGTTGGCTGAGGCTAGGGTCAGGTTATAGGACTGGAAATTAGAAAACACATGTTTTATGATGGAAGTTGGCACATGTCCCAAGCACAAGACATTGGACAAGTTTGCTTATCCCACCCCCAGCTCCCCCCACCACTTCTGAAATCAAGATAGCCTTGAGACCAGAATATGAGGGGTTGTCTCCCGAGAGCGCTCTGATTTTGGCTGCGCTCTGTGTGCAAATAACCAGGGATACCATAAAGGTCACCTTTATGAGCAGTGCACTGCTGTAAACTGGACCACAACGTGAACAAAATGCATCTCTCAAACAAGCCAGACAAAGAAAACAATAAGCACAAGATTATCCAAAGCTTTACTCTTAAAAACAAACTAGATGTTTTTGAAATCTAAGAGCCCATTCTTACTGCAGATTTAGGGACTGTGCAACATCAGGTAAGTAATGAGTAATCTTTGCTAAAGCAAAAGTATGGCCTGGTCATAGAGTAGGACCCTGTCATGTGAAGGATGGAAGATGGTTTTTTTCCCTACTGCTTAGAAAGAGCATTTGCCCAGAAAACATCCCACATCTCCGAAAAAAAAATTTAAAAAATCAGTGCTCACAATACCATTTCAGAATCTAGTTTCTGGTTTCAAAATGAATATAAAAGCTTCTCACACCAACTAGAAATTTGTTGTTACTCTCTGATCCTGGTTTAAAGAAAGCTGGACAAGAAGGATCAGGCGGGCCATATTCTGCCTTCACAGAGACAAGTATGGGCGATGAGCAAGAATGACGGAGCTTTGGAGGGGAAAGAACCAGCTCATTGACCCAGCTTCACAAAACCCTCTAGGAGCTCAAGTCTCCCTGCTAACACCATTTGTATATAATCTCCCTCTACAGGCACTCAGCGAATCCCCTCTGGTGCATCAGGGCTGCTTTCAAATCTGTCTCTTTTCCTGACACACACATACGTGCCCCAAGTTCAAACTTGTTTTTGAAGCAATAAAGAGATGCAGAAAAATTGTACATTTAAATGACACGGCGAGGTGGCCAAGTGTGAAGCGAACCCATCTCTCACATCTTTCATTTAAAAGGATGAGACAGGACAACAGAGAGCCTACTGCAATCCCTGTGAAGAGGTCAACGTCAAAACTGGGCCATGTAATTTGCCATTTGAGAAAACAACAACACGCAAATAGGAGGACTCTTTGGACCTCTCCTCATTAGGCAGGGAAACCATTTTGCAGAGGCAGCCTCCCCCTGGGAAAGAGGAGAGGGCAGCGAGAAAGGCAAGTGAACCGACACGAGATTGCCACCGCAACGCGTGACCCTGTGGCAACCGAGTCCCTCCGCTCCGCGAAACGCTCCAAGAGCGCCGCTGCCCACGGGGTATTGTGGGAGAAAGCCAAATACAACGAGGCAGGCAAAAATGAAACCTAACAGCCCACGCGGAAATAGGAGAGCGAGGGATTTTCCCCTGTGACGAGACGCCAAGGAGCACTTGGGTCTGGCCAGCCTTTCAGCCAATTTATTCAATCAGCCTAGGCTATCAAGGTGGCAATTGTGTCGCTTTTGTTTCAGGACTGAACTGCTGCAGGTCAATCCACCCCAAGCAAACCTGCTTATTTGCTTCATAGATGTTCAACACTTAAAGCTTATTCAGCTGTACGAATGCTAGAAATAGCACGTGGGGCACTCAGGGTGAGACTCAAGCCACCCGGGACAAACAAGGCTACTGAGCATCAGCATGCTGGGCTCCGGCAGAGATAGCTACCAACTCCCTCTGCGTCCCAGAAAAACAGAAAAGAGGGGAGACCCTGCCAATACACATTTATGAGTGCATATATTAATACCACCTAATCATATCCTCTTCACTTTGCAATGCCACCCTCCATGAGAGAAAGAAGAAAGCTGCTCTCTTGGGAGAGAGCTCCCACAGAGGACAACGCTGTTCTCAGCTCCCATAAAAAAAATGAAGGATCTGGATGTGCTGCCCATGTCTTGGGAGTCTGCCCAAATTTGCAGATTCCCTTCTAGCAGCAGTGAAAAATATATACTGTGTAACCAACAGATAGCTAAATCATCCAGTTCAACAGTTCTTGCACCAAAATGATTTAAAAGATAGTATGCAGGAAGAATTTCAGCAACTGAATATTATCTGCAATGCCTGAGAGACAGCCCTAGCTGGACTGGAGATCTTATACTGCTGCTGTTTTCCTTGCTGTCTAAAATGTAGCTTTTCCCTCAAAAAGCAAGGGAGCTCAGAGGACACACACGAGGAGTGCATGGTACCCACAACCGTCCCTGTGAGCCCCTTTGCCAGTCTGACACAGGGCTGCATCAGGTATTAATGCCACCAACTGGGGTACTAACCATTTGGGCTGAATTTGGGAAGCCAGCAAGAATCCCGTGACTGATGTGACAAGACTCGTTTAGGACACTGATACGCCAAATCTCCACTAACATAACATAAAATGGTCAAATTAGTGTATAACCAGATTTCTTTCATGTAGGCAATACAGATTAAAAGCAGCTGTGAAAGTTACGTTTTAAGGATGGACAAAATGAATAAGTCATCTTCCCTGTATTTGTAGAAGAAAAGCTGAATATTACAATACAGGTTAGCTATAGCTCAGTGGAAAAAAAAAATTGGAAAACCAAATCCAGATAGAAAACTTTTATTTGCCGAAACGTATAGAGATGAAATTTAGATACGTCTCACTTCACCTGCTCAGATGGGAAGTATATGGCCTTTTGCTCCTGCAACAACCAACCACAGACAGCTCAGTAGCCAAAAAAGACGAGTCTGTGTATCCGTTACAGAGCACACTCTCCATTTCCCCTGCTCCCCCTTCTTCCTGTATCTTTATCTCGTCCAGCATCATTGTTTTCTACGCCATCATACTCTCTGGCTATTCTTCCATAACCTCTTGTGCCTTCCCCAGGCGCCTATAGTCCCCATGCACACAATTTTTCTTTCTAGACTTTATGTTCTGCCACAAACTGCTAGTACTGCTTCCACAGACCAGAGTTTCCTAACTAAAGATGGTTATTGATGTACGGTACTAGTGTTTTAGTGCAGTAGCAGAATCAATAAACTAGGAAATACTGCTTTGTCAGATTTTTTCCAGCGCATGCTGGGAAATATTTTTACTGCCTTTGGATGGTCACAGAGCTTTTCTTTAGAGATCACACTGGAGCATGAACTGTGTCTTCCCTAGGAAGAACTGAAGCTCTCCTACCCTCTAGTGACTGGAACAGAATAGAGCACAGGGTTGCCGCTCTTTTTTTCCCCCCTCCCTCCTCTTTTAAACAATACTTTCACTTCTAACTCAGCATCATGCTTCA